>JAHLSL010000019.1:10013034-10112104 GCA_025920805.1 Petroica traversi
GGGAGCCGCCGCCGCCCGGGGCCGCGCTGGGAGCCCAGAGCCCTTCCCGCAGCCGCCTCTCCCTGGCCGGAGCCTGGGGATCACTGTCCATTCCTGTCTGGGTGCTGGGGAAGGTTTTCAGGGCTCCCTTCTGCTGGATCTGGCAGAAAAACCCGGGGAAAATTTCTTGCTGCGAGAGGTCGTTGTGGGAAAGAGCTGGGAGCGGCGGGACGCGGGGCACGGCGAAGCCGCACTTCTCCTGCCCAGCGCTTTAGAGCCGGGCTTCTCCTCATTCTCCCCCCGTTCCTTATCACGGATGTTAGGCAATATCAAATCCCTTCTGCAATTAGCTGTCCTGCCTCCGCCCCCATGCCCGCAGCACAGAGAGTTAATTCTTTCTCACTTCAACCCACCCCTCCCAAAAGCACTCCAACAAAAATAAGCTACACAAAACACCAACATAAAACAACCAAATAAAAAACATCACCGACTATTCCGTGGGACGGTTGTCGCCACTGCCGCACACCGTGAGGGAAATATCGGTTTGTGCGTGCATCGAAACCTGCCGGGAAACCCCCCGCATAGTTGTCTTCTTACTTCTTTATCCAGGAAATAAAATAAACCATCAGAACAGGTCACAATCTTCCAGTGAAATGTTTTCCACAGGTCCAAATGAATGAGTTCTCTTGGAAGCATTTTTCGGGAGTAGCTCCGTTCCATGCGTGTCCACGCTGGGCTCCGGCGGGGCCGCTCCGTTTCTCTTGGCATCGTGGCGACCTCTCGCCTACCCTTTAGAGACTGCTCTCCTCGCCATTTACCTGCCTGACCGAAATGTCTGAGAACACGTACGAATAATAATAATAATAATAATAATAATTTTAAAAACTCCAAACAACGACATTCCCAATCTTAGCTAAGCAAACCGCTTACCTCCATCCGAGCTAATAATGTTTTCGCTTGCCGCTTTAATGTGAAATGTCAAAATTCGTGGACTTTGTTCCTGGTTGGAATGAAAGTAGATATTAAAACGTTAAAATAACATCTTCCAGAGCGAGTCTGACCAGTTCTGTACATGCAAGCGCTACTAGATTGGAAAATCAAATCAAAACAACCACATCACAGAATGAGAGATTTCAGAGTTAGCAGCTCGGGGTAATTAGATAGCCTATTAATAGCCTTGCTCCTCGCTGCTATCAAAAGTAAGGGGATGGCTCCTGCCTCGGGAAGGTATCAGCCGCCGCGCCACGGGAGGCACGATGGAGACCGAGGAGATGGGGAGAGGTTGCCAACGAGATGTGTGGGGCCCTATGGGCAGGCAAAATGTGTGTGCCCCCCTTGGCTTTGCCTGTCACCCCCGCAGACGCCGGCTCTCCCCTCCTTTTGATAGATGGAGGTGTCGGAGGGAGCCGCGGAGGAAGGTCCCGGCCGGGCGGGTCCCATCCCCACCGGCCCGAAGATAAGCGATGCTGCTAATTCACCTCCGGGGAGGCGACGCCTTCCTTCCCTTTTGCTTTTCTTACCCTCGGTGTTAATGGCATCGCGGACACAGCCCTCTATTTGCAGCTAAAAGTATAAATATGTACGTTCGCCGTGGGAATACCGCAATTTCCATTCCGTTCATGTAATCACTGCCAGTGCTTATCCATTTCGCCTAAGCCTCCACGGCCAAAGAGGGCGTGCAAATAATCCGCACTTTTCGATTATTTTAGGAAAAAGTTGGGTTTATGCATCCGTTATTGCTGCTCACTTTGAATTTATAATTCAATAGTAAAGTACGCCAGTACCTGCAAAGAGCAAAAAAAAGAACAATTAAAAAGCTGATCGTCCCCGAACCAGGTGGCTACAATGTATTGTTCCCCTGCTGTTATTGATTGATTTTAAGAGGTCACAGATGACTGAACTTTAAGGAGTCAAACGACTTTCTTTTAAATCCAATTAGATGAGCAAGAAGTAGCATAGTCCAGTCCAGTATACATAAGGCTTTTTTCTTGCTGTAATTACATTTTTTTACGTGGATACATTGTAATAATTTCTTGATTTATCTTTCTTGATTGATAAAATAGTTTTAGTATTAAAGATGGAGCACAGTAACAAAGGAGATAGGAGTCATACTAATTTCTGAGGTTCAAGATTTTTATTTTTTGTATTCTTAATGTGTATAGAATTAGCAGCCTTTTTTTGAAGTAACTAATCCTCAGAGTAAATCAATGTGATGTATAGAGTGACTACTATTTCCAAGGGTTAAAGAAAAAAGAAAAGGACCTATGCACTATCAATAACTCTGAAGAAAATACCATGCAACAATGATGTTACAGGATAACTTCAGAGAGCTGCTGGTAACATCCATCAGTAACCAGGATGATACCTGAAGGATGGATTTAGCATTTCATTTTGCCAATGAAAAGCAAACATAAGTTTAGCATCATAAGACTTTACTATTCACCTCTGAAATAATAATCTAAAAACCCCCAACAACAGAGTTTTAGTATAAATTTACAGAGGTTATTTACTTTGCAGCACCACATTTTCATTGTAACATTACTGTAGGTTGTTTTTTCTGACAGGGTGTGTGAAATGGGGCTTACAAAGAAGCCTTGCTTTGTGTCTCTGCTCATTTATCTAGATCCTAAAAAGGTCCAAGGCTACTCATTCAGCTCAAATTTGTCCTTGTTCACCATGACTTCAGCATGAAGAGCCAGTGCCACAGATCTCCATAGAAATACCTCTTGCAGAAATAAAGTGGATCACTTCTGAGGTTACCAGCAAGAATTGCTATTCGGCGCTTTAAGTCATGGTTTCAACTTAACTAAACTGACTTTAAGCAGATTCAGATACAAACTCTAGATGAATATTTGGTCAGCTAATGCAGAGCTTTCTGCTATCTCAGCTTGGAAGCTGTTGGTCACCATCAAACCTGATCAGCACTAACTCAGCATCTACCATAGCTCCTGTAATGAACTTAACAGAAAAGGTAATGTAGGTGCTCTCTGTTATTTATGTCAGGCTCAGCCAGGTTTAACAGCACCTCTTTATGCCACAGATGCCGTGCCATTGGACACTAAAGATGCAGATCTGGCTCCATGGCCAGCACACCCTTATGAAATTACATTGCCCTTACTTCTGGGGGCCAGTGACCCCAGCAGAAAGGACAACCACGAGCACTGGCATCAGTGGCATCTCCTGGCGTCACAATTAAATCCAGCAGAGGTGGGGCTGTCAGAGCCTGGGAGTGTAGGGAGATGAAAACTCAGCAGTGCTTAGCTGGCTGAGGGCTTTTCCCTGGCTATTTTCAGCTTTCCCCCAAATGCTCCATGGGTGACATCCCACGAGTGCCACTCCCAGCAGACCAGCTGGGCTGTAGGAACACAGCTTTACGTACTAAACTTATATCAAAGTGTTTCAGCTTCTACACTAAGCCAAACTCTTTCCCTCCAAAAAATCTTGTATCAGTCTAAATATTTGATTTTAACCAAAATGAATATTTTTGTGCTGTTTTTGAAGTATTTAGCCCTTTAAAGAAAATCAGCTTGGAATCAAATATGCAAAAAGGTACATCTCAAGAGGGCAGAAAAAGTGTTTTGTATTTATTTTTCTCTTTCAGTTTGGTAACAGGCTCACATCTAGAGTGGCAGGAAAAGTCTGTCACACCTGGACCAGAAGCCAAATCCTCAGCACCTTGTCCCTTCTCAGCCACCAGAAATTACAGAAAAACCTCTTGTTTTATTCTTGATCAGCAGGGCACAGAGAAAGCAACAACTGCTGAACAGGTTGAAACTGCTGCCTGTGCTCTGGATTGAAAGTTTTAAGGTGTTGAGCTCTTTTTTAATGTTAGGGGTTCACATGGATATGCTCTAAGATATTTCCCTCATGAAATTGGAGAGAGGTATAATTCAGCCTAAAACTATAATTTGTGTTACGCTCTCATTTTAGATCCTACTGCCTAGGAGAATAATACTCAAATCACAAACTGTGTCTGCGACCTGTGCTAAGTTTTCAAATCCATTTGGTTTTGGTTTTGATAGCTTCAACAGTATTGTTGAATGACATTTCCTTTAGCAGGAGTTGCCCAAACAAATTGACTTCATTTCTGCTTGCAAGAAGTGGAAAAAAATGTATTTTCCTTGTGCCTGCTTGGAACTAGATGTACATCTGAGGTCCAGAAGGTGACATATCTTTCACAAGTGTTTCCTCTAATAAGGGTAGAGAGGAGAAACTAATGGCTGTGAGCTGTAGCTACCAGAAGATTAAAAATATTCTGTACTGAAATAAGTTAACTGTTGTTCAGTATTTGGACTTGTGGAGCACAGAGCTGACTAGGTTGAGCCTATGGGGAGGACTGGAAAGCAAACTTTCCAGCTGGAAAAGGAGAGCCCCTGAATTTAATGGTGTTGGACCAAATGAACAGGAACAAACCAGGAAAATCCTGGCTGAATGTTAAATGTGAGTATGGACCCAAAACAGCACTTCTTCCATGTGTCAAAAATACACTGTTTAGTGGGTTAAATTATTTTCAGGCCTCTATTTGGAAGGAAAAAACCTTCTGGGCAAAGCTCAAGAAGTAAACAAAATCTAGGGATGAAGGACTAAAGTCTGATGGGAATTTGGTGGAGAAAGGCCTGCCCAAGTTGACCTGTTTAATTAAAATGCAATAAAAAGCAATTTCCTTTACATCATTACACTCTAATGTCAACCTTAGAATCACAAACTTGTTGAAACCTGAGCAAAATGCTTCATCTGTGGTTACCTCTTGGTAATAAAAAAACGTAAAAAGATGCTTTTAAGGAAACATGTTAATAATTAAAAATAAATTTGGTGGTCTAAATGAAGAGTACTGATGGTACTATAATGGGCAATGACTTAACTTTTTTTTTATGTCAGTTATTCATTTGTGGGCCATCAAACTGTAAACTGGGGTACTTTATAGACTGCAATATATACTGGATATGTGCCATATTATTCAAGAAAAACAATACACTGCAAAAACAATACAGAGAAGAGGTAATTTGTACAGAGTTCATGAGACAATTATATAATCTAATTACAAAACGGACTCACTATGCCTTTGGTTCTATTTATTAGAAGAGAATTGTAGGACATACTGAACATACTCAGAGTCTAGAATTTAAATTTAAATCCTGCCTCTACACCCAAGCATCCAGGAACTGGTGTGATCTGGCACATAGATCATGAGTCCCAAAAGAAGGATGCCTTGATATGGGACTCAGGATACTACTTTATTTTCCTGTGTGATGGAGGTTAGACTACTGCCCCATTTTCCTGAGAAGGGCTTTGGAACTCAGTCAGTATCACAGAAAAACTTTCAATAATGTTAATGACAAAAAGAAGTGTAATTAATTATTTATTTCAAAAGGCAACAGCAGTTTCAAATCTGCCCGTGTTTCACATGCTTTATTGATACAAAGCCTCTGGAGAAATGCATCAGGAACATCTGAATGCAAGTGAAGGTGCTTCATGTTCAAACAGAAACAAAGCACTGAGGTGCCTGAGCACATCACCAAGGCTTTGCACATGTCACTCACTCACAGAGAAGCTCACCTAAGCACAGAAATGGCCAAAGCCAGAACAAAATTATGTTGCTGAGTTATTCTGTGAAGTTTCAAGTTGTAGCTGCACTGGAACTGTTTGAACTCTTTTCATATGTTTTTCCTTAAACTTCTAATGCTTTTTAAGGAGCATATAAATATTTCCTTTCTTAATCACGTAAGAAACTTTTTTGAATAAAACCCCTTTTTTGCATCTCTTCTGATGTTTTTTATTCTCAATTTACCTTGCATTTTGTATTTGAATAGATTTTAATGGGTGACAGCTAACCATACCATAGTAAATTGTGGAGGAGGTTAGTATTTAGAACGATTAAAAGGAGTATTTGTTTATAAAACAGGAAAAAACCTCAGTGTCTCTTTATTTGTTTTTATTAATGGTAATGCTGGCTTGCATGCAATAATATTTTAATGAATACTATGAGAATTTAGGAGGCAGAACACCTAATGAAGAGCCTGAGACACCCAAGTCTAGTTTTGACTCAGGTAGGGAAGTCATAATTTTGCAGCACATTGGACCTGGTGCAATCCTGGCTTCAGAAACCCTTTCCCCCTGCCAGGAGGGACTCTTCTGCCTGGAGGAGTCACTCCAGTGCCAGCACAGCAATCCCCTGCCTTCTCCCAGTTGTATTAATGAAATTCCTTCTGGGACCACGCTGGAAGAAAGACCATTGAAGTGATTACAATTAAAAATAGCTCTTCCTCTGCTCCTCCCACCAAGAGTTTATTTTTAACTTCCATCACTTCAGTGTGCTGACTGAAGCACTGCTCTCCACGCAGTTGCTTTGGCACAGCTGAGGAGGTGACAAACTGCAGGCCAGAGGTGGGAACAGGCATCTGGGGCAGGAGCTGTCAAAGGCAGTGTATCATGGGACTGTGGTGTGATAGTTCACTGTGTGAACTTAAACTTTGCCTTTCCTGAGTGTTTTCATAGCCATGAAGCATCTCTGCTCCAAATTCCCAGCACAGGAGAGCTGGCCCAGTGTTGCTGTCCCACCCCAGCCTGGTTGATTTACATCAGAGATTTACAGTCCCATGAGCAGCATCAACGAAAAATACAATATATGTGAAGCCTCAGCTGAATCCTGAGGGTGATATCCTTAAGGACATTTAGATGGCTGACTTTCAGGCAGTGGAAATCTTAAATGGACACTGTTAGGATCAGGCATATATATGGTCAGTGACAATTCTTTGGCCATAGGACAGTGGCCACCTACCCACCCTCCCAGGTCTCTGCTCACAGACTTTTATGTTTGGCTTACATGCAGAAGATCAAGCTGTGTATGGGACTCAGAACTAAGAACTTCTGGCCATTTTGGCCATGATTTAGGACTCTTCCATCTTTTCTTAAAGCACAAGCCATGAGTCACTTGCTGAAACCTTCTTTCTTATCTCTCCAACTTCCTGGCATTTTATAGACCTCAGGCTGTGGTGGCCATTTGACTTCTTCTGCCTCCTGCCTTCGATTTTGGTCTTTTGAGGACTTGAAAGCTATGACCTAATTTGAATTTTTGTTAACAGCTATGTAAGTAAGCACTTGGGTGAAATTGCACAGCCTTTAAGCAGCCAGGAAATCAGATAATATCTAATCTTATCCATGCTAGGGTGAAAGAGTGTCCCTAGCATACCATTAACTAATGCCTTCTAGAGCAGACAGCACAGCATCATATAACCTGTCCTACAGTTCCCTATATGAAAAACAACCATCTGACTGGCTCACGTGTGAAAGCATCAGAGCATGACATCATCTAGAACCCACTGACCACAATGGAAGAAATACCAATCCAGCTGAGTTTGGAGCTCTCCTTTAACACCTCAAGTGACTCACTTCATGCATCGCAATCTGAGTTTTGAGCCTCCTCCATGTTCATCAGACACTACTTTTTCTTCTAATCTTGACCCAGACTAGGAACCTAGATGATTTTTTAAACCGTAACTGGCACTTCTGGCAAATGTATTACTCCAGTGTCAAGCCCTTCAATAAGAAGATCTCCTTGGCCTTCACAAGCATATTTTTTCTCTTCTGCTCCATGCACACTGTTACAGTCCTCCCTGAGCCTGACTCACTGAGACCTTCTTGTAATGCAAATAAATTTAAAACAAAATAAAATAATATCACAATATCTCTAAAGCAGCACTTCACTGTATCTCAACAGCATAAACAAAATGCCAACTGAAAAGGCAACCTTGAAAATTATCTAGCTCACAAGAGTATGATTTTGTGGTAGAATGGGGCAGCCCAAGCTTGGCTGGATCATGTTGGACCACAAGGATCTTTAATCCTTCAAAAGCTCAATAGAGACTTAGTCCCTCATTGCCTGCAGAACTAGCTTTGAAATAATTTCTTCAAAGGCTCTCACTGGTTTCAGTAGTATGTAGAATCTACGCACTCACTGTGGAGAGCACAAAATAGGGTATGTAAAAAGTATTAAAAAAACCTATTTAGCAACCCTTACATATCCATTGAGCTGGAAGTTATTTCAGAGAATACTCATGCTACTCATAAAGAGCTATTATCAAAGTCAGCCAAAAATTCAAGGGGAAAAAAAAAGAAAATAGAAGGGCAGGCAGGTAACTAATCCATTTTGAAGCTGTCAGGTTGTGACCTGAGGTATGTTTTCACAGGAAAGGCAAAAATGAGGTTCTTTCCCTAATGAGGAACAACACAGTGATTTAAATAAGGAAGGATAAATGACGAATGCAGTCACTGCCTGCATAGAAAACATTCCCAAGAAGAGGACTGATCTGATTTGTCACAGTGGATGGCTACAAACTGCCAGACAGGCAGTGTTGACTCAGAGCTCCCACTCCTGAACTCCCTTTCCTGGTTGCAGCTTATGTAAAAGACTATAAAGAGGGAAAACCCATGGAATAATGAAGATGAATGCAATAAATAGACCTGAGCCTGTCTAGTTGTTTTAGTGGTTAATGCCACTAGAGAAACCCTGCAGGGCTTTAAGCAATTCTTCGTGATGAAGATTTATGAAGCCCTTTTAAAAACTTCATTAAGGGGTCAGAGAGATTTAAGTGGCCTCACAAGCTCTGCACTAAGCCAAGAGATTCACTTTGCAGAAACTCAGCCAAAGGCAGGGAGCACAGAGCTGGTTTGCAAGGGCTCTTCACCCTCTCTGGGTGCAATGCTGAGAACCCTGTGTATCTGGGCAGAATAGCTTAATGGTGAAGTCCCCAGCGGGGTTGTGGCAACTAAGATGGTTAAAGGAAGCTGCTTAGCAAAAGTATTTCCTCTGAATAATGTAAGGGCCAGCATAGTCTGGTAAGCAAGCCAAGTCTCTATCCACTGCTCACATAACTTTCTTATTCCAGTTTCCCTCAGATTGTCTGAAATATGGTAAAGCTTTTTTTTTCTTTCTTTTTTTTTTTTTTTTTTTTGTTGTTGTATAGTTGGGATGTATTTTCCTCCTTCTGATGACAAGCACTGCCTCAATCCCATCAAATCATAGCCCATAATCTTACCTTCCATTCTGATGCCTCCAAGCAGTTGTTTAGGACTGTGATTATTTAGATATAAATAGCAGTGCTCATTAATTTAGCAATCACTCCCAGCTATGAAAATGCAAGTTGGGTTGGTTTGTTTGTGTTTTCGAGAAAGAGAGAAGGTGGTGGCGGTAGGTGGGAAGGGGAATATTCCCCAGGTGCTGCTGTTTATCACCTTTTTGTCTCACCCTGAGCTAGGGAATGTTTCATCTGCACCCTGCAGAGCTTTGCTGGGCTCTGTTCCACCGCCAATGAGGTGGGTGTGCATCACAAACCTCTTGTAAAGTTGATTCTTGGACTGACAGCTTGGGTCAACCCCATAAAAAAAAATAAATCCTGGACTTCTTTTTAATAGGCATGCACCAGAATAAGCTCTGGCAGCTGGCAAAGGCAGCAAACTTAGACAGAGCAAGAGATGAAGGCTGCTTTTGTAGCTTCACAAGTAAAACTACCACTCCCTTTTGCTTGCAGGATCTGCTTGGATGTGAGGAAGCAGCCATCATGGAGCAGACTTGACAGCAGAGGGCTGTCATAAAATTCAGTATAAACCAAAGCAGCACGCCTCCTCCAAAAGCTGTGCCCACCAGAACACCCTTTGCTAGATACTTATAACCCAATATTCTGTGCTTCTTTTGGATTGTGGGAGGTGCTACACAGCCTCAGTGCCTGGTGAGGAGGAGAGGAGCTTGAAAGAAAGAAGTTTAGAAGAGAGAGAGAGAGTAGAGCATGGAGAAAGGGAGACCCAAAAAATCTACAGTAGGAAGAGAAATGTTGCACTGCACTCTTGCAGACCTCCCTCACCTCACATCCCATCCCAGAGAGCTACCAGCAGCAGGCACTGACAGAAACCTCCCCTCAAAAGGCTGGTTATTATCCCCAGCATATTATATACCTTGGAATCTAAATGACTCCAGCAAAAATTGAAGTGAGCTCCTGAATTTTTGCAGAGCTTCGTTGGACAGAGAATCTAATAATGGGATCAGCTTAACAACTAATTTTCAGGGTTTTAAGGGAGCTTATTCATGCCAGCCCTCATTCAGGAACACACTTTTTACATTCACAGAGCTTAAAGCATCTGCTTTAACCAAATGAAAGGGATGGAGGGAACCCCACACTTGTGAACAGAGCTCCTCAGTTAGGTTTTGTGGCAGAATGGCTCAAGCCTGGGGTAGCCTCTGGGAAGGCTTGAATTTATTAAGGATGCAACAGGCAATTCTCTGCTTGAAATCAAGCAGTAGCAATACTTCCCATATAGTTAGCCACTAAATTATTCAATATTAATGAACTGCATAAGAAAGTTAATCTACCATTACCTTCATGCTGCAGCTTCTCTTTGCGGCCTTACCTCACCACTCTCATTTGAATACAATAATTTCTGATGTGTTCCTGAAGGTACCAACAAAATCAGGAGGTGTCTTCCCATCTGCAGGAGCAAGCAGAGACTCAGGAGTGAGAGGATTACGATTATGGCTGGCAGGAAGGAGAAGCCTCCCTTATGACAGAGTCACAAGATCATCCCTTTGACAAGGAAAAATGCAACAGAAGAGCCAATTGCATAATATCCCAAAGAAAGCAATTAAGTGGTTTCATTGATAGAGGCTTTGGATGAGCTACACTCTACAAATAATTTCATTCAGGCCATTTCAGTGACACATGCTCGAGATAGGAGGAGCCATGACAATTATGTTTTGCCATGGCATTTTGGGAAACCGGGGATCAGAAAGTTTTCCAGGGTGGGAAGGTTGTTTTGCTCCCTGAAGACGTTGTTTTGATTTCAAGCACTGCCGACTATGCACTGTTGCCACATTTTTTAGATACCTTTTTTATTGCTCCCTTGATTGTAGGGCGCAGGGAGATTTCTGCAGCAGACAAAGACTCTTCTGACGCACTCGCTGTAACAGTGGAAGGAATCTGCTCCAGACCTTCCCTAAATACAGAGTTAGCTCACTGTATCAAAGTGCCTCAATGTGAGGAACATTTTTTTTTCATGCCCTTTTGAGACTGGAGATATAGGGAGGCAAAGAGAAGCAGGGTGTTTCAGGCACCCAGTGTCTGAGCTCCTGGGTGCCAGTGTCAGCCCTGGGTGCTGGCATTTGCCTCCACAGCCCCGAGGTGCAGGATGTTTAATGTTCCTACTACCACTTTTGAGATGTTACAATGGCTCAGCTAAGAAAGTAAAGCTGGGCCTGATATGCATAAGTCAAAGAAGGCAAAACTCTGACCTTCCTGGTTTAGGGTAACAGCAACTGAGGAGAGTAAAAGCACTTAGATGGCTTAACAACAGTGGCAGAAAAATTCTGATCCTTCATCTGGAGCCGAATTCCTAGTCTGTCAGAGTAGAAAATGTCTGAAGTGGCAGGAATCCATGAATCAGGGGGCCATTTTCCATTGTTACCTTGGTGTGGCTTTTTGGCTTTTTTAAAATTTTCCACATACAAAAAAATAGAGGTCATCATTAAATTATTTATGGACTTTTAATTAGCATAGATCCCAAATTAGCATTGCTAAACCTTCTACTTGCTTCAGGTTTGTGAGTGAAACTAAAGATAAACTAAAGAAGAATGCAGTTCTGAGTTTCCTTGAGTCAGCAGGAACTTTGCCAGCACTTGATTTTTTAAAATCTGGTTTCCTCAGCTGAAGCAGTCATGCAAAATTAGCAACCTCAAGAAGGAAAGCATAAGCGTGTGTTACTCCTGTTATGCCCAAAAGTGGGTTTCATTTCCCATCAGTTCCCTCAAGCAAAACCTGTACACCTGTGCAATTTTTCTTTCTGTCTCCCTTTGATGAGACTTTAGAAACAAGCAGTGTTTGCTGCAAATTTTCTTTTGAGTGCTGTCGTGGCTCTTACCTGGGGGCTGTCAGCCCAGCCACAATGTCTTTCTTCAGAGGGGAAGGAGAGCATTACTCTTTCCTTTGCCCTCCATGTGGTAAGAGCTCACAGGGAACCACAGAGTTCTGTCATCCTGGATTGCTATGACCAGATTTATCAGGGAGTTTTCCTACTGGAAAGCAAAAGTGATGTGACTGCTCATTTGCCTGTGCATGTACCCTGGGCTGTGTGTGGGAAATGGGGTGGGCAGAACAGCTACTGTTCATGCTTCCCCCTGCAGAAAAGAATTACCTTTTTTTTTTTTTTTGGTGTATATTCCACATATTAAACATGCAGAATGAAGAAAACTGAGAGTCAGCAAAGTAAAATTTCCAAACTGACTGGGCTCTGGGGGAGAACGGAGCACAAGCAGAACTGTGGCCCCAGGTGTCACCTGCTGTATTGCCTAGAATGAAATAGAGTCTTTCATGAAATGAAGGGAAAAGTAAGCGAGTCTTCAGGTAATGGACTTCAAATATAAAAACCAGGCTGCTGCAAAGAGAAAAGGAATAGTTTGTCTCCAGTGACAAATGGAAGGCATGGGTTCCACCAGAGAAAACTAGAGAGTTGCCATCAGCTGTGCTCTTAAAAGGAGGTTGAACACTTTAAGAGAAGTCAAAACATGGGGAAAAAAGGATTTGGGATCCCTCTGAGATCCTTCCCCAGAGACTACCTTTGTGGTCCTTCAAATGTGTGATTATCCATATCTTCCAGTGGATAGTGCAGTCACAGGGGAGAAAAGTTGCATTCCTCAAACAAATGATTCATTAGAAATCAGCAACCCACTCCAGGAACAATCCACTATCAGTGTTTTGCCTCAAACTTAGTCATGAAGCCAAGAGGAGTTAAAAAAGGAACGACTGTGGCACAACAATGAAACTCTTTCAATCATTAAACCCCACCAATAAATACTGGCGAGTGCTGGAACAAATCTTTATATTTCTAGAAATTATTCTAGCTGTGGAAAATATACACTGTGTCTTCCCTGCAGGCACAGTCAAAACTAATCAAAATACTCCTCATAACACAAAGGAAATACCTCTGGGCTGCGATAAGGACTATGAATGCAGCTCTTTTACGTCTCCACTAGCTAATAACAATAAGATGGACTGGTGGCACTGTTTTCAGCACGGAGATTAATAGTCAGGGAGAAACTGAGAAGGAGCAAGTACACTTTCAGTTTTCTTTCCGATGGCTAATTAAAAAGCCCATATCTGAAGGGAAATGCTGTGGAAATGAGAGCTATTTGGATGTGCCTTCCCCCATCTACTATCACTCAGCTTTGTGAGGAGTGCTTTATTAACGCTAATCTCATCTCTGTGCTTTGACAGAAGTTACAGTTTCCTTCCTTTGCAGCCGCTAAGGCTCAGTTCTATTACAGGGTTTGTTTAATGGGAGCTTTATTATTTTACTAAATTACCTCATCTTCTGGGAACAAACTTAACCTTGAACTATGAAGCCAAATGTCTTTTTAATGATGCAAGTCTGTTTGGAAATTGTGCTTTGATGACCCTCAATTTTCTTCATTCTGCATGTTTAATATGTGGAATATACACAAAAAAGTAATTATTTTCTGCAGACCTTCCTGATCCACCATTTCAAATCAATTTGCTGCAATTATTAAGGTTCAGTCTAGTGGGAACAAACATTCTTAATGGTATTCAGGCACCACAGAGGAGCCCCTCGCATCACTAGGGAACCCATCTTCAGTAAATTGGAAAATTATACAGGATTGATGTTAAAATATTCCATATTGAAATGTTTAAATTCTAAGATAATATAAATATCACTCCTACGCGCATTTTGGGATGCAGCCTCCTTGAGGTGCTTTGAGACTTGAAGAGAAACTCTGAGAAACAATGAGAAGCTACCATTAACCCACATTTGATCCAACGTTTGTAGTCATGCCGAGTGAATGTGGTTTTCTAGTACGATCCATGGGATGGTGGATCTCTTGGATCCCAGGGAATCAAGGCTTTTGCTTACAGGTTTGTCTCAGTACAGAGGGTGAAGCAGGGTACCGGCCTATTTTGTTAACATCTGATGTACAGGAGAGGAATTACTGTCTGGTTCCTGGTTGACTCCCTCCCAAATGCCTGTAAGTTGCTGCAAACCCACACAAAAGACTTCTTGACTCTAGAAAAATGTGTGTCTGTGTTTAGGGTGTGTGCAGTTTGGGTACTTCTGAGGCTGTATTGCCCAGAGGTCACCTCTGGGCAAAGCTGGGGGCAGTGTTTTTTGTTTGTGTCAGACTTGAGTGGGAAGAAATACATGAAAATCAAACAGAAATATGCTGTTAGCTAGTGTGGTAGATACACTGTGATGACCTATCTATTTAGGAATATTGTTAAAACTTGTGAACTTCTTTCCATGACTCCATTCAGAAAAGTCCTGAATCATCCTGCAGTAGGAGCAGAGGTCTTGGCACTGCCTCCCCTTCCTCAGTGAGCTATAAGACCCACACAGTCAGGCACAGTCTCTCCTATGCTTCCTGGAGACACTGAGTTGCTCCAGACCTGCTACATGTGTGCACACACATGACCCTTGCCTGTCACCTGCAAAAAAACCTGCAGGTCTCTGGAATGGTTAGAGAATCAGCATTGCAAATGTTGATCCTTTGGGGAAGGGGCAATTTCTTCCTAGCAACTGAGTGTCCAAGAAAAAGGGGCCCTGAAAAAAGATGGCAAATTTGGGCACGTTGCAACACCAGAATACCTCATCTGGGGTGTTGATAGGTTCCCAGGAAAAAAAAGGAAAAAGCTGCCAGGACTGAGGGACAGCTGGATAAATTGTTCTGAGGGCTCCAGACAGCACTTACTTGCATCTGGTGTCCAGTTTTTATTCCACATTGCTGGGGATGTAAAAGCAGGGTCGTTGTGAGCAGGTCACTTTAAGCATAATTTTTATTCTGCCTTTCCTACCCTATGAAACAGTCCTGGCACACCATGTGAGAACAAATTCTCTGATGACAGACACAGATTTGACACTAGATATTTCATTTGTTGTTAGACACCCAAAATCAACTAAGAATCGTCCAGAAGAAAAACCGACAGTTTTCATACCTGTTTTCTTAATCCTTGGAAGCCACAAAACTTTTGTCTTACTCAAAGGGACCTGACTTTTTCCCTGGATGCTCTCAACAGACAATCCACTCTTCCACCATAATGCATCCTAATCATTCCAGATCAAACTCTTTATCCTTTTTCTTGGTGCCATGCCAATAAAATCACCTCTCATTTTCTCTTACTGTAGTTTTTATACAGACCCTTCTGCACTTGCCCCAAGAAATGGTAACTAGATGACCTGAAAAGACCATGTACAACCAAGAGTTCCCCACCCAGAATCTTTTTATTCCCTCCAGCTCCCCCATTCCAGTAATAGTCCTGGGTTCCCACATTGTTATGAGTCTCTGAAAACTCCTGCCCTACAAAGCAGGATGGCCAACTTTCCCCCAGGCAAGCTTTCATATGTGTCAAAAACTTTTCCAGATGAGAGCCATGGGACAACACAAAGCTGTGGGCATCAGAATGCTGAGGGAGGAGTTCTGGCAAAAGTTCATTGTCTGGGGATAACAGGCATTCCCCACTTCTTTCCTTTGAGATGGGTTTGATTTGGATGTGGGCTGGTTACAGTGTCATTTAGCCATGTTACACCAAATCTACTCTGCCAGCTTTATTCCCCCAGCACCTTGGACTGTCTGAGAGCCCTGGGCCAGCATAGCCCCCAGTGCCTCTCTGAGCTGAGCATGGAAAGAGCATTTGCCTGGCACAAGGGCTCCCCTTGGGCCTTGAAAACTGCAGCTTGACCACCTCTGCTTTATTCCATCTCTGACTGTAATGTGAAGACAAAATGCCCACAAAAAGCCACTGAAAGTGAAAAGTATGTATTTCCTGCAGACATCTTACATGCTAAAAAATATAGATTTTTGTATTTTCCTCCCCCTGTCCCTCTGGTTAGGTGTGAGTTCTACCACTATAATTTTATGTCACTGCTTGGAAATCCAGTTGACAGACAAGGTCCTGCTGTGCTACTAAACATAAACATTTCACCTTCTTGTTGTGTTAAGCCTTGGCTGTACTTTTTTTTCACCAATATTTTTTTTTCCGAATGGGAATGCAAGCAGCTGAAGCCCAGTGAGAAAACATGAAAATAGATTTCTAGGAAAGCAACCAAAAGGGCTCTACCAGCATGACACGTTGCTTATCAAGAACTATTTTAGGAACGTGAGGAAATGAAACTTTGATGAGAGAGTTCCAAGAGGGAAGATTTACTGAGGGGCTGAGGGTTCAAAGCAGGATGACAGCACAGCTATCAGAAAACCTTCTCTGCACCTGTTTCTTCACCAGCTGCTTAACCATACTCCCCCTCCTTTCTGCTGGCAGCTGAACAGCCACGATCTGCATCCTCTTTTGTACTAATCCGCTCCACCGTCTGTCTGGAAATGTTTGCCAGTCAACTCATCCCCTCCTCCTCCTCCTGAGCACAGATATAAGATGTAGTTTCTGATTTTAATGCCCAGCTGTGCTCCAGAGACCTCGTATAAATCCAAGTCACACTCTTGGAGAACAGAATCATAGCATGCCTCAGTTTCCCATCTGTAAGAAGGAAATACATTACAGCTTTTTTCCCTTTGCATTGTCAGTACATTACCTGGTGAGGCACCAGGCTCCTCAGGCTGGGAGCTCCTTCCTTCTTCTAACACCAAGTGAGCCAGCTCAGCCTCAGCTTACAGGAGCTGTCCTGATTTACTGGTGCCCAAAGCATGTCTATTACACTGTGAGTCAGAGCTCTTCTAAGGATAAAGTGCAGTGTTGCACTGTGCCACTGCTTTGCCCGTGGACACTTTGTAAGGTCTCCTCCAAGCTCCATAGCTAAGCTGTAGATTTCACATGCAGGAGTCTTGCCTTCCTCCTGCACTCTCCTCCCCTGGAGAAGTGCCCAAAACTCTCACTTGCTGTGCCAGATCCCAAGATCCCAGGACATAGCAGTTCTGCTCCTGTGCTGTCATAAGGCAGCGGGAATGGATGGCCTAGCTAAAGTCAGCAGAGCATTATACAAAGTCTTGCTTTCACACCAAGAAGTATTTTGGGGTCAGTTTGGGATGATGAAGCAAGATGCCTCATGACATAGGCACAAGAGGGGCTGATCTTGTGACGTGGTGCATGGGAACTGCCTCAAGCCAGGGTGGGGAAGAGTCACGGGCAGTTTGAGAGGAAAGAAGACCAGCCCAGAGGACCTGATGGGTTGTCCACTCGTCAGCCACAAGGCAGGGACACCAGCACATCTCTGCTTTGGGTGGTGAGGACCCTGTGCAGACCTTCCTTTGCTACGTGTTGCAGCAGGCAGAGAGGGCAGATGTGGTTCTTGTCTAAGCATGGCCCAGGCAGCCTATGAAAAGACCTAGGAGACTTCTCTCAGCAAAGTGCTGTCCTCCCTGAACTTAAATTATATCCCATAATGATGGATTTCAAATAAAGGATGGCCCACTTAGTGTGTAGCCAAGGAGCCCGTATCAAATTCCCAAGCTTTTCCTTCCCCCTAACAATGAGAAAATTGTTTATAATGAATCTTATATATCAAGTTCATGACCTCCTTAAAGAAAATTATTCTAATTTTAACATCCATAGCTGAAATGTTATTTTCAGTGTGTGAGCAACATTGAAGACAGAGCTCTCTGCATCACATTAGGCTCCACTTTGTTTCTTCAGCTCTTTTCCACCCATGTCCTCTCTTTACTCGCAGACCTTGCTCTGGTTGTAGGCTACTGTGGGGATGGCACAGGTGGAAAGAATAGCTGATTGCAGATGAGAGGCAAGACATGGCCTAAGCTCTTGGAAACTTTGGTCAGACATATTTTCTGGTGTAGGATGACACTACAGTTTACAGGAAACTGATGGGATTTTCTGTAACTGTTATTATTGTTATCTCAGGAGCACGGGAGGATTCATCCCAAGCCCCAGGCTTTTTGGACCAGGGAGAGAGACACAGAGACATAGAGAACTGCTACAACAGTTTCTAGTATGAGTTAGTGCATAGTGCACAGAAATTTAGAACACTTAAATGTATGTAGATATGTAAGCACACACATTTTTTGCATTCATGTGTAGCTTACATATAAGAATGGTGTATATATATATACACATATGTAAATATGTATATATACACACACACTTATTTGTAGATGTCTCCTACTACTGTACATCCCTCTGGAAAGCAGTACTGTGCTCTCAATGCCTGACTGTGAACAGGTTTTCAGTGTCTCTCTTGTATTTACAACTAGAAGGACTCCCTAAACTTTGGGGCTTTCATGCCCACTCTCCCTGTGTTTGATTTCACAATCAAAAGATGGCTTTGGCTAATATCTGAACAGGGAGCTTGGCCAGGGCTGGAGCCTGTTCCAGGCACCACAGTGATGTCTTTGACTGCAATGATATCTTCAAGGCATCATGCAGCAGGCTTGCAGCACAGCAAGGCTGTGTTTTTAGCTGAAGAGGCAGACAGCACAGAGTAGATGTCATTCCATCCTCTGTAGAAAATGCCTGGGTCAGTAAGACCAACTCTTAAAGCTTTCACCCAACAAGCTTTGACCCCTTTTGAATAGGCTGCCTTTTCCCTTTTTCCTTCCACCTCTCTCAGCCCTAGGGCTGAGCCTGGGCCAGTCCTGTGGCACCAGGGCACTGCAGCCGGCCTGTGACAGCCTGACAGGGTCGGTGGCATTCGAGGCCGAGAGGAAACCCAGCACCTTTGCACATTGGAGCCGTTTACAATGACTTTTGTTGCTGATGGCGCATGTTTGGTTGTACTTGTTAAATCTTGTTAAACAGGAAACAGGTTTCAAGGCGAGAGGGTCCCGGAGAGTTCAAGCTCCCGCTTTCAAATGTTCTTACAAGATGCACAATTGGCACCGACTTACAGGAAATATTTAATTGGAGTCGGAAGGCACTGGCTCCACTGACCTTGTATTGCATTCCTCTGGGTGCTCCTTTCACAATGATTTTCACCTATAGCTTGGATCAGTGATTTATTTATACCAGCCAATGGTGAGCCCAACAGCACTGAAGGGCTGAGCAGAGCAGGGATATGCAGTAAGCTGGAGGGAGGAGCAAGCAGCAAGGAACAGTCTTACGGCAGAGAAGGGGCTGCCACAAACCCCAGAGTGACATATTTATGAGTCCAGTATCGGTTGCCTGCACTGATAAGCCACGGTCATTAAAGGAAGGAAAAGTCACCTTTGTGTATATAAAATATACAAGATTCATAGTCTGAAAAGACTTGACAGGAAAACATTAGGTAAATAAAGGATATCCCATAAAGCATAATGTGAAAATTAAATTACCTCATAAGGGAGGAAGGCTGTCTGTCCCGGCAGTGAAAGTGAGGAAAAATTAAATTCCTCTTTTCCATCTCAAAGCTGATTTGGCTTTAGGGTTTTGGGTGGATCTAGACACATTGTTACTGATGTCTATAAAAAAAGCATTAATGCCCATCATGTCAGACTGGAAATGCTGCAGCTTCCCATAAATTTTCACTACGTGCTCACAAGGTGGTGAGAAGCATCTTAAACATTGCTGCTCTAGGTGGCCAAATAACAGAAGTACTGTCTCAGGGGCGAGCTGGATTTTAAATGTTATTTTTAGTTTTCAGATCTCACTAGATTTTGTTTTCATCTGATTTTGGGAGTTGTCTTCAATCACTTGGAAAAGTTTTCTGCCCTCCTCCCCAGACAGTTTCTTTTCTGGTGTGTGAAACATATCCAGGATCCACCTAGTTTTGCTTTAACTGGTCAGGAAGCCTCCAAAGCTGAGGAAATGTTGAAATATCAGGGAGAGGTAAAAGGAGGGAAATCAAAAGGGTCCACTTATTACACTAGTCAACAAAAAAGGTAATAGGAAAAGAAAAAGAAAAGAGAAAGAGGAAAAGAAAGATACTCCAGTATTTAAAAACTCCGTAATTAAAAAAATTAAATTAAAAACTATATTTCTATTTTTACAGAATAAACAATTTCACAAATAAGAGGTCTGCTGGTGGCTGTCCCCATGGAAGGCATGCATAGTCCCTGCCTTGCATACAGGTGGCCAACAGGTGAGCAATGAATGGTTTTGCAGTCTCAGCAGCAAATCCCTGCAGGTGCAGCCCTCAGCCCCTCTGAAGCTCATAACTGAAAGCCTCACTGATTTTCATGGTGTAGTCACAGTGTTTTTGTTGGGAAGGAGCTGATTCAACCTGAACCAAGACAATCTCCTTTTTTATTTCAAATCTTTATCCTGAAGACACAATTCCCACAGTGGTTAGGTAGACCTGAATCCAGATTTTAGCCACCATTAAAGTCAGGTTTATTTTTTTCCAGCAGAATTCCCAGATCAGCATCTATTTATAAATGTAACTGTCTACTTTAGTTCTCTCTCTGCATGGAAAAAGCCTGGAAAAGCCTGGGAGGAGTCACTTCCAGAATGTACTGTGGGATTTTGGAAGGATAACTTTAGCAAATAGCACCAGTTCCTTGGTCTCTGTTCCCAGGGACATGTGCCACAGTTGCTGAAAAACACTTTTAACCTCTCTGGTGCATCAGACAAGCACAAATCTCTCTGGTGAGGAGTCAGAGGCCCAGGAAGTGAGAGGTCCTCATTCAGCATAACCTGCCTTTTGTGCTGGAGATTCGTCAACCCCTCTTCCCACCAGTTCTTCTGTTCCAGGTCTTCCCAGGTCTGGGCCATGTTGCTGTCACATCTCATTCTGACTGTGAAGTCGTTTGTTTCCCAGGAGCTGACAGTGCCCTCTCCAGAGCACCTCCAAGACTCTGCATCAGGAAAATGTACTGAGTATTATTACGGGTGACCATAAGTAACTGAAGAGAAGAAAAAATGGCAAGAAACCTCTGCTAGGCAAACTGATTTCAGTCGATGAGTCAATTATGTTTGCAGACTAATAATCTAATGGTGTCACTTTTGCACATCAAATCATTCTTAAAGAATCACCATAAAGATATCTCCTCCCATTTTTGGAGTGTCCACCTTATATACCCATGGTGTTAAACTTGGAAGTTTCTTTTCCAAGTCAAAACAAACACAGGATTTTCTTGGCAATGAATGCTCCTTCAGTGACCTCCATTGGTCTGGCTTTTACCAGACAGGGCCCTCACTCTTCTGGAGCTGCCTTCTCTTTCCAAGTTCATGGGAGGGGGTCCCTTATCTTTATCATATATCTTCAAAAGGTGCCTCTGAGCAGGGCAATCAGTATCATAGACAGGTTTGTGCTTAGGAAAGTGTGACTAATGAAACAATAAATCACTGATTTGCCACCTCTGGAAATGCAGTTTAGTCCAACTCTGTCACCTTTATCCACAGCCTTTGGGGACACTCCTTTATTTTAAGGGGTTTACTTTCCAAACCCTGCATGTGATCCCCCCTTTAGATAAACAAGGTGTGATCCAGAAGAGAGAGCAGTTTTGCAAGAAGCCTGCCTGACGAGGCAGCTTCATTTCATTTGACTGGGGATTTTTCTTTAGTTCATTCTTTTGCCCTTTGCTGATGTCTCAGCTCCCTCTCTAATAAATAACTAGTCCACATCACTAAACCCCTGCACATAACTCAGAGCAATTTGTTACTGTTGGCAATGTCTGTGCAGCGGGGGCCCAGGAACAGACCAGCATGGAAGCAGCAATACCTCCCACTCTTCAGGAGCATGATTTCTGCCTGATTACAGAAGGGGTCATTGGTAGGACAATGCAAAGAAGGTCACATACAATTCCCTCCACACAAACTGTGTGTGCTGCAAGATACTCACACAGGCTGCTTTACCCAGGAGAAATTGGTCCTGTGAAATCAACACCACGTATGTGGCAGAACATTAAAAAAACCAATACATATTCATACTAACCAGAACACTATGAAAGTGTGTGAACACTTTATACAGCCCTGGGCCCAGAGGATAGCTTAAAATACAGAAATTCCTCTAGAAGCAATGATATCATGAATTCAGTAGTCCTAAGGTCCTTCCAAAGATTGGATTATAAACAGTCTCCAGATACTTGGTGAGGCTGTAACATTAAGAGTCATGAACAATTTTAAAAGGAAATCAGAAAGGATTTTTTCCCCTGCTCCTCATCTCTCTGTCCTTCATGAACACTGAGCAGTACAGAAGACACTTTTTCCTGGCATGGTTATTTTGATGCACCCACCACAAGATATTTACCTGGTAGTCAAGAGTTAGGGAGAAAGGGAGTTCCTGGAATGGGTCCTGCCTGGAACGAGAGAGTTCAGCTGATCTCTGCCTGCAAAAGGTTTGAGGGTTAACTAAGGGCTTGTGGCACTATGCAGGTGGGGCACCCACTCTTTTTCTTCCTGGAGAGGTCATGAGGGTTGAGGGAGGAAGAACAGCAGCTCCTGGTTTGTGGAAAAAAAACTCCCCCTCCTTGTACATGCCAGTTGTTCCAGCTCAGCTGGGCCTTTCTGAGCTTTCCTTTGTCTGCACAATCGTGAGCACAGAGAGTCAAATGCACCTTTCCCATTGAAGCCCTTTTAGATGCCAAGGCATGGAGGGAGGGAGGAAGCAGGAGAACACTATTTCTGTACAGACTCGGGTCTTTTGTTACCAGGTCTCTGTGGATGTTGGTACTTGAGCCTGGAAACCTTGGGAAGAGCATCAAATGGAATGTGAAAAATAAGGCAGGAGGGCAACTGGAGGGCAACTGTGGTTTGCTAGGGCTGTAACATCTGGGCTCAGTGGCACCCACTTCTGCCAGTGCTTTACAGTTTCAAAGCTGATTTATTTGTTTCTGTGGGAATTTCGGGGAAGTTTGCTATTTGCTGTTGGGTTTGTGTTTTTGTTTTGCTTTTTAACAAAGCACCTCTCGAAAGGGTATGCTTTCCAAAAAGGCATTGTTTAAGGTAATAATACAAGAGGGAAAATGGAGGATGTGGGGGAAGGCAAGAGAGAAGCAAAGCAGACAGAAAATCTCAGTGGTTGCTCTCAGTAGAAAAATTCTGGGGTCTATAGGATGAGATGGATTAAAATCAAGAAGGCCTCCTGGAAATTTTCAGATGTATTTCATTGAAGGCCATTTATCCGGGGCGGGGGGAAGAGCCCTCTTTTTTTTTATCTTGAAAGGTTATGTTGTTGTTTAAGAGCATGGGAGAGCCAAGCAAGGCAGAATACCAGGCTCCCAGAACTCTCATGACCAAACCACAAAGATCTGTGGCAAACTGAGTTTGGGCTATAGCCACACTAATGACCAAAATAAAGGCCATGATGACCATTTTCCTGAGGGGGTTACAGGACCTTGAATAAAAGCCACAGATTGCCCAGGACTTTCACTTAGAGCCTCCACCTCTTGTTCTTTGGCAGAACTGGTTTGCTCATTTCTGAGGAGGCAGTAAACTAGAAGAGGTTAAGTTTTATAACTCAGATTGGGGAAATGAAGATGATTTAAGCTGCTTGGCTCCAAATGCAACAGAAGGGAGCGAATGGAAGATGAGGGAGCAAAGAGGAATGCCAGGGCACACCATGACTCCACTTTGTGAGCACAACAGCAGACTCCCTGCCCCACATGCCACCACTTGGGCAAAGTTCAGGAAGGGCAAGAGCATAAAAGATGGCAGTACTGATGATGAACACTGCCTATGTCAGTCATCTGCAGCAGATGACAACACAAAACAAGCCTCCTGTGTTTGACATCAAGCACAAAGATGAACTCTAATATCAGAAGGGACAAGCAGAAGATTGTCTTTCCCCATCCCTTTGCAGATTTGTCTTGATCAGTCTGTGATTAATGCTAATATGCAGGTACCTCAAATAATGCACAAGGTTCAGATACTCCTGCTGGTTACCAATTAATTGTACGAAGGCAATAACAGGCTTTACATGAGAGGCTGGTTTTAAACTAAAATTATTAATTTTACCTGTATAACTTACATTAGTGACGTCTTACTGCGCAAAAGGTTGAACCCAGGCAGTTTGAGGTGAGAACTTCACAAAGTGGTGGCACTCACCTCAGTGTGGAGGTTTCACAAACACCAGGGTACCTGATAGGATCTCATGAAGGAAGGATTTTGTAGAGTAGCTCTCTACCTGTGTAACACTTTCTGTACACTGAGCCTCTGCTCAGTGGCACAAAAATAAAGCAGCTACTCATGCAAGTACACAGGTACTTGTCTTGCTGGATCAAGATAAAATTTCTTGTGCCTCCAAAATGGAAATAAATTGAAGTAAAAATCACAAGTTCTTATGTGATTTCTGATACTTCCCACCCCGAAGCAGGCAAAAAATCTTGCCTGAACTTTTCATGGTGTTACACCTTGCAAGCCAATTCTGGTCAGATCCAGGAATGGCCCCCATCCTTAAAATGGAAAATAGTTAATGTAAGATATCTATGCACATAAAAAGGAAAAAAAAAAAGAAAGCTTGATTCAGTTCTGGGCTTTTAGTCTAGCTCTGCTTATTTGTATCTTTTTAAGCTGTATTCATTTTCCTCCTCTTAACATGATTTCTGACATGGTTATTCTTTCCTGCTCTTGCCCAGCATTTCCAGACCTGCTAAATCTGCACATTTTCACTACTTATTTCTCTGGGAAGAATGAGCCCCTCCTCCTACCTCACCCTTATCCCTGTGTAAGTAACATCCATCACTGTATCAGCACCTGACTGAGCAGCACTAGGGAAGGCTCAAGGTATTGTTTCCTACCCTTGACAGGTGTTACAACGCTGAACCACCTCAAACTATTAAAGTTTCCATTCCACAAACTGCTCCACTTTTCTTCTTGCTATTTCATCCTCCCTGGAGGCTTCCTGGCTCTGCTCATGCCAAGGCAAAAGGCCAGTTACACTTCTGCAAGCACAAAAGCAAAAGACTGGCTTTCCCCACCTGGCAGGGTGCCTAGAAGAGGCAGTGAGTGCAGCCTCAGGGCTCCTCTGTGATGGCCACAACTGGCACTGTCCCCCTGGATTAGGCTCTGTCTGGTGCTGGGAACCTCCCCAGCATGCAAGGCCATGCTTGGGCTGAAATAGGAGACCCAGAGGAGAAAAATAACCACAATGAGGCACAGGAATTCTTCTCCCACACCAACCAGTTAGTCCTTCTCTGAGAAGGTGGTCAACCCACACATGTACTTACAGAACTTACACAAGCAATGCCAAGCCAGAACTAGGAAATCAGGACTGGAATAGAATTTGAAATGTTGGGGTGCCAGTTTGGTTGTGGAGAGGTAGCAAATGCCAGCGTTAAAAACAATCAGTAATGCAGGTATGCAGAGCACAAGCCCTTCAGAGGGTGATCTTCAGAGAGATGCCTGATAACTCCTCCGCTCACCACAGACCTCACTGTCCTTTTCTGCCTCAGTGTCCAGATTAAACTAGGTTAAATCACTCCTTGCTATTAAATCTCTGTGGCTGTCAACTAATTAAGACAATTAACTGAAATGAAAAATTTAAATTTCAAGCAGGTGGAATGAATTCTCTCCCTTAGGATCCAGATGCTTAGATGTTATTCAAAATTTGTCATTTTCTACAAGTTGCATTTTCCATTAGCTTGTAGTCCAGAGACACAATGCAGCAGGTCATTTGTACAAGAAAAGGAGGAGCTCCTCAGAGAGGCTGCCTCTTGGGACTCTCAACCTCATGTACACCCTTTCCTTTGGCAATGACGTATTCTGTCTACATGCAAATAGAGCCATTATTGCTGACTGCACAAATGGCCCAGCACTAGGATTATGCCTGGTCTTCTCAGGAAATTCAAGGAAATTTGCATATCAAACTAACCATGTGTGGAGAAAGCATAAGAGAAGGCTACTGGGGAGGTGAGAAACCATATTTTTACAAAAACATTTAATATTATATTATTCTACATCCTCCATTTTGCATGGTTTGGGTCAT
Source organism: Petroica traversi (assembly GCA_025920805.1). Classification (NCBI taxonomy): domain Eukaryota; kingdom Metazoa; phylum Chordata; class Aves; order Passeriformes; family Petroicidae; genus Petroica; species Petroica traversi. Next base: position 10,038,805 of record JAHLSL010000019.1, read on the forward strand.
TTTGTTGGGTGTTTTACTCCCCACAAAGCAGCACAGTGTTTAAGGGGTAATTTTGTATGTCTTCTTGCATTCAGTTGCTGATAACATTGTGGAAAAGCCACAGATTTGCAGCCTCAGGAGCAACCAAAGAGTTAAAGATTGACTGGACCTGCTCAGAGGCAGAGTGACAATACTTCTGACATTCCAGGGCTGACAAGCCAGTAGAGAGGAGCACAGCAAGAAATAGTTATTTTCATTCTCCACTTGCATTCCTGCACCTGAAAGGTGGAATAAGAGACATTACAGCAGCCTTTGTCCATCAGAGACATCCTCCAAGCAGAGGAATCCTTACAAAAACTGTCTTTAAAAAAAAAAAATTAAACCAAAACCAAACAAAAGCAAAAGACCCAAGAAATTAATTCCTTAATTGTGATTAGTTGTTTTAGTTTGGCTATCATTCATATTAGTTTGGCTATCATTCATAAAGCAATCTCAGGCATCTATCCAGCACAGCTTCTTTGACAGTGGCACCAAAACTCCTCATGTACCGGCAAAAGTGTTTTCAGCAAGACCCAGAGAGAGAGAGACTGCAAAAACAAGAACCATAAAATAATACCCTCGGCAGAGGATAAAGAAAAGGCTTAAGTCAGCATTTTATCTGATAGTCTGTCTTCAGGAAATGTCTGTGAAAACAGTTTTGGAAAGTAATAGCTGATCTGGCTGCCGATATTCCCTAAAACAAGAAAGGTGCAAAATCCTGGTGTTGTTTTTTGGGTTAATTTTTTTGTTGTTGCTTTTGGATTTTTTTTAAAGAAAATGAAAATATTCTCATCAGAAGAAAAGTATACTGCCACCCCAGGAAAGGCAGAGTGCCTTATTATGGGTAAAGTATTAGAAGATACAAAGTTGACAGGCAAAGGAGTCACATAATTCTAAGTGCAAAATGAAATAAGTCTGCTTGAAAAATGAGTGAATGGAAAGGGATAGACAAACACAAAGGAGGCCACCATGATGTTGAAGTGTTTACCTAGCGAGGCTCTTTCTGAATCTCTGAGTGCCATCATCACAATTTTCTTCATTCTCAGAATTTTTTATGTGCTTTTTTCATTTTTTTTTAAATTGACAGACAATTGTACCTGTGAAAACCTGAACCTTGATCTGCTCTGCTGCATACCTTCTCTTCTTCCCTCACTTGATGGCATGCATTCTGCAGGAGAGGAGAACAGCTGGAGAGCTGGCAGGTGTCATACTCCCATTAAAGACAAGAAATGCAGCTGCAAAGGTGTTTCAGCTGCTATAACACCCTCCCTAACCACTCCAACTAAGCCAGGCATTGTAATTGCTGCTCTCAAAAGTGAGCTTTCCTTCTTCCCTCATATTCACACTTATTCAAAACACACAAGTCTCTTGTAATGGCAGTGTTGATCTCATCCTGTCAGTAGTTTTTTTCTGGGGACAGAAGCTGAGTACAATGCAGAGGAGCCACACATCTGCAATGCAAATGATATCCTTAACTTGTTTCCAGAAAGCAAATGCCCAGCACATGGGAGCCCTAGCAGATGCACTGTGTCCTGAAACCTGGGAGCAGCACAAGTAACACCAACCTCACTGTCAGCACCTGGGGCAGCACTACCATGGGGGCCCACTCAGTTGTACAGGGGTGCTCCCCAAACTGACACATAAGCAGGAATCTTCTACTCCAATTTATGGTTTATTCTCCATTGGTTTAAAGACAGGAGGAGAAAGCTCCTGTGGAAGAGACATGGAGAGGTGCCCCTGTGCCTGGAGCTTGTGGAGTGGTCTGCAGGGAGGATGGCTGGAAGATGCTGCACCTCCTGGCCTACTTGGCTGAATTGGCAGCTCAGAACTCCATGCTTCCCTCAGTTGTGGTTTGTGGCTTATGGTTTCTTGGGAGGAGGGGCTCTCGAGGGGGAATAAGGGAGCTGATGCTATAAAACAGGCCGTAAATCACACGTCAACTTTTATGGCCAACGTTCAAACTTGCAGAAGCATCTTCCAGATTGCTCGGGCTGCTGGGTGGTGGGATGGCTCTCACTGGGCTGGGCAATTCTGGAATTGTGCAAGCAGCGTGGTGGAAACAGGTAAGACATGCTGCAGACAATACTGGGGTTGGGATCACAGCAGGTAGACTGAGATGGGTGTTTGGGGGCTGTGGAAGAATGTGCATTTTACTCAGCTCTGGCCAGTCCAGACCCCATGAAAGTGTCTGATGGATTGAATGCTTGTAAGCTCAGGTACTGGATGCAGCATGCCTGGAAATTGTTCTGTAGAAACAAGGTGGCAGCCTGCCATCCAAGTCAGGCACTCCAGCATCCATGTCTTCCTCACATCTGGTGCCAGAGTCAATCAGCCAAACCAGATGCTGATCTGATATAGCTGTTACTGGCATGGAAATGGGAAGGGAACCATCCCAAATAACAGCAAAGGGAATATCTCTTTAGAAACTGCCTAAATAAATAGTCACAATATCATAATTCAACCAAAAATTAAAAATTATTTCCCTGAACAGCAGCAAGTGGAAGATAAGAACTAGCCTTTATCAAGTCCAGAGGCCTCCTGGACAGAAGGAAAAACAAGTGGAAGATCAAATGGATTGTGGGTCAAGTAAAGCACTAGGCAAAGAGGTTTGAGCCAAACCACAGGACACATTTGTCAAGCTCTTAAAAAAATAGAAATGCGGGATCAAAGCAGAAGCACTTTGCAAATATTAACATTTGTCACCTACTTTTACTTTTGATGTGCTTCATTTTGAAGACATTTCTCCTTTTTCTCTCTCTCTTTTTTTTTTAACAGGATAATCTAATCTTTCAGTACACATACTTGCCTTCTTCAAAAGAAACACAGGGACAAAATTACTGAAACATGGAAGACTTTAATAAGAACAGATTAAAAGAACCAACATACGGAAAACAAATAATAAAAGTATATTAAACAGGAGTCCAGGGAAATGTAGTTGACACTGTAGTCAAATATTCTAACATAAGGGTTTTGGTAGTTTTCCCAACAAAATATGAATGAAACAATAGCTCCTTGTATTGCCTCACATTGGAATGGAGGAAGAGTATTCCTGCACCACTTGAGTCAGCAACAACATAAAGAAAATCACATTAGCACCAATTGGATTGATTACTGATGCATAGGTATTATTATGGAGATGCTACCCCATTGATTACCAGGATCAAAATATGGTTAAAAAAATAATAAAATAAAAGACAAGGGAAAACAAAAGGTTGAAAACTCTCTATGGAGCATTTTCAGCGTATGTTTGTCCCTGCTACACCAGCGAGAAGAGTCCTAACTCAGTGGTGTGCTGATGTTCCTGCAAGACTGGGCTACAGCTTTGTTTTCTTCTGTCCTTCAGCCAGGAGGTTTTCATGTCTCCACTGATATTCCGAGCCGTGGGACTGGAGGGGGAAACAGCCTTGGAGAACCTTCGGCATATGTTGAGAGCAGCCTGCTGCACACGGAGGGATGGTGACCTTCTGCAAGCTGCGGCACCGCTTTGCGTGGCACAAGATACACAACAACAACAATACCTCCGGCTGAATTTAGGAAACTCTCTCATTGTCAAGTGTGGTAAATCATCTTTAAAGCAAACACTCTGAGAAGCAGAGAGATAATGTTAGTTCCCCGGGACGAGGCGGCAGCCAGGAGCACGGCGAGGCTGTGGGCAGGGTTTCAAAGCAGCCCCGTCACTCTGGGCGAGATAGAGCCGCCCGCTCCCGACGGGAATTCTGAGACTGCTGGCACCAGGGTGACAGGCCAGCAGTCGTTAACAGGGGAAGTCTGTCTGGTGCCTGCTCTTTGTTCCAGCCCCACTTTCATATTTGAGAACCCTTATGGTATACTTTCTATTCACAGCAACATTTCAGCCTGTCGCAAGTGTGGCCCCAGTGATTATAGTTAGGCAAATACAGCAAGAACCCACACATGCTTGAGCCCTTCAAAGTATCTTTTTTTCCCCCCGGCTTGGTTCCCACTTGTTAATATTTGACCGAGTCTGTAGTTTGAACAAGTACTTCCCAAATATATTTCAGCTTTCAAAAAGAAAAAAAGAAAAGCCACCGAACGTTTACGGTGTTCAGAGCATTTATGGCTGAAACTCGTTCTGCAGGTTCAGCCATCTGTCCTGCCCATCCTTGCACAACCGTTCTCTTGTAAAATGCAGTCGGCCTTCTTATTGGGAAATTCTCAACACCCCTGGCACCACATTCAGTTCCTCGATATCCCACCAGGATGACTTCTTGGAAATACTAAAATCAAGGAAAATGCTGGGAAGACATGGCTCAAGATGCTCACAGCTGCAGGGGGGAGGGAGGCATTGAAATGAAGATAACAATCTCTTAAGGGACCCACCTGAAGGAAGGACATACCCAAACGTAGGGGTTGTGATCACCTCCTAGAAAGATGATGGACTCATACTTCTGGCTACATGAAAGGGAATTGCAGTACCAGGAGGAACACCAAAGATGGGTCAGTGTAAATGTTACTCAGATTAACAAGAATGGTAATTGCCATTCCTAATTGCTATCTACATGAAAAAGCTTGCCAAGGGGATCTATTCTTATTATTCACCACTGGAGAAACGTACCTGGAATTTCAGAGTAGCTGGCAAACACAGGGTTCTAGCATTCCCATCAGCTGCAGTTCCAAGCGCTTTACAGTCTTAGCACAGGTGACTCAGTGGGATTTTGTACAAAGGCTTCTTCATTCTGCTTCTGGCAGCATAAAGCATTTTAAAGATATAAATACTACTATTTCAATAGAGGCTATAACAATTTTCTATGTGAGCCTGTTCAACTACTTTAACTCTCCGTAATCCTACGAGAGGACAAATGTGAAATCAGAGAATTTTACAAACCCAGCTCCTTTTTTTCAGTCATGCACATATATCAGTTCTGGATTTCATATTTCTGTATATAAGACTATTCCCTGTAAGGTGATATTTTTTGCTCACTAAGATGAGAAAACAAGGACACTTCAGTATTAATAACTAGGCAGCCCATTTTCCCTTTGAAGAAAAGTTCTTCTTTAAAAATAAGCTTTATGATAGATGAAAATAATAGTGTGTTCTTAGAAATTATGGGTATTTCTTAATGTGCCAATGTGGCATTACTATAATAACCTTCAACAAGCCTGAAAGGCTTTCACATGAACAAGGAAGGAATATGTGGGATTCATCTCAAAGTCTGGGTAATTACACAGACTTACAGGAACTGCAAAAATGGTGTGGAAACTACACTGCATGACAGCAATTCCCCTTTCATATTTGCCTTGCTTGTAACTGGAACAAAGTTACTTTAGGTGAAGCTCAGTCCCACTACCTCAATCAAAAAATTCAGATCTCACAGGGACACCAGGGGAAAAAATTGTTGGCAAGGCTGAAAATGGGAGACAAAGTTTTTCTAATAGGTAAACTTCCAAAAAATAAACAGCTAAAGTCAATAACATTTATTAGAAGTGCTGGTTGAGCATTTGAATCAAGTAATTTTGTACCAAATATGTCTCACTTTACCATAGAAAACCTCAGAACTACAAAAATGTTCAAAGCCAAGAACAAAAACTAAAAGCCATTGTTCTCCTCCCCAATGGCTGTTACAGTGCTGGTGAAGACACACAATCTCACACTGCCCCTGCAGACATCCTGGGTGAAGGCACAGTTTTATGGAGTTGAGTTTATGTGAACACTTATTTAAGTATAAAGTTTTCCATTGTTTTCTTCCCATTCTTCTCACAGGCCACGGATGCTGCCTGTCCACCACTGCCTTTTCACAGACTGCAGATGTTAATGCCGCATGTCTGTTGCCTGTCCTCTGCTACCCCTCATTCCAGCTGCCCCTTTTTACTTTCATACATGCTTCTCCCACTCTACTTCATCTTTTAATTTCCCACTGGGCAATCACAGTTGGAGCTGCCTTGTCATTTTCTCCCAGGAGCACACCACTTTTTGTGCAGCACATGGGAGCATCACATGGTTCCCTTCACTAATAACACCTCACCAGCTCAGGCAGGCAAGCAGAGGCAACCTGCAAGCTCTTGTCTGTAATGCCTATGGGTGCTGCTGAACGTCCTCTCTTTGTAGCATTTCTTCCTCCTGGAAATGGAACCATGGAGCAGTTCACATTTTCAAAGTGTAAATCAGGCTCCTATCTGGGAAGCAACTGGTACAGTTGGAGCATGGTCGGTTTAAATCAGCTCATAAAGTGAAAACTACATAATGAATGAGCACAGAAAATTGGCTTGGCAAAGCTCCACTGCAATGATTTGTTTTCCAAAGTGCAGCTGATTTACAGATTTGAGGCCTTCATTGGTGCTCTCTAGGTTTAAAGCAAGATATTTCAACAAAAATTATGGCTGAGGAGCCATTCTGCTAATCCAGGAAATGTTCTGAGGGTGACAGTAAACGCTCGAGGTATGTGCGAGCGGGGTATATCCCAGCTGGTACTGTTACATCTCTGCACAAAGCAGCCAAGCAAGCACAATTCCTGAATTTATTGGCTTTCCAGGCCCCTGCCCTGCCCATGGCCCCAGAGCCACCCCACTACCCCAATGGTCCAGGGGTGGGTTTAGCCAGAATCCTGCAAATTCCCACTGAATTTCCACCCATAGCTGGAACGGGCACGTGGAGACACTGCTGCCTCTGTGCAGCTCCCAGCTACCCAGCCCCAAACCAGCCCTTTCCATGGGGCAAGGTGATTCCTTGGAGGGCAGAGGAAAGCCTTCAAGAGCTAAACCACGAGTAACAGCCCTTGGAGGAAACAAATGTTAAACAAGGCTCTTCCTCAGGCCTGCTGCACTTTGTCCTAATAATAAAGGGAGAACAAGACCTCCATGTGCTGGCTCCTATCTGCTTTCCATGCCCAGCATTTAACTTCCATCAAATTGCTGAGCAAGGAACCAAAAGTTCTTGGAGAGAATGACCTACTCTCTGCTTTGTCAGCTGTAATGTAAGTCTTATTCCTTAATAAACTGGAAAGTGACTCTGTTTTGATGACAGAGGAACTGGTAGCTGACCTCAAGTGGAATGCCTGGCTGCACACCTGCCAGCTGTGGGAAGGTGCCCACAGGCATTTAGGAGCTCTCCAGGGTGGATATCTTTATTTCTTTCTCCAGAATGCAATTAGATGATGGAAATTTAAACTACTTCAGACATATCAAAGTGGCCATCCGAGATAATACATGCAGTGTAACCCTACAAATGTCAGTATCCTGAGTATATGGATCTTTACTCACCATGTAAATTTAAAAAGTAAAACAAGAGCAGAAGGGAAACACATTAGGATGGACTGCGCCCTCCATTCCACTCCTATACTGCAATGTAAGTCCTCTGGCTTAAGAATGTTATTAAGGAGGTTGATTTGTCATTTAGAGGATGTGATATTGGCTAGGAAAGCCATGGGGATGTTTACTAACAACTTCCTGACAAATAAAAATAGGGCAGACTCAAATCATTGTTCCATGTATGATGTGAAGAATGGAAAGACAGAGCCCTTATGCTGGTGTGGGGGAAAGATGGCTTTGTTTCTAGTATACCTGAATTTATGAAACAACAGATATTTCAAATTACTAATTTACCTGGGACTGTGGAAAGAGAAGCTTAAAAGTTCTGCCACAGTATTCTCATGACTAGAAATACAGACAGTTATCAAACCATCCTCAGGAAGCTGGGAAAGCCTGGAAGAAGAAGGACTTTCACGGGACAGAAATTGGAAGGAGACAAACTTAAATTACCCAGAACTTACTTGACTGTAAGAAGGGCTAGTCAGGAATGTAAATTCAGAGTTAAAGGTGTAAGATTTTCAAAGGGGCATCACAATGCCTTGCCCAGCACTGCCTGGACCTTTGTAACACATACATTTTGGTGCTGTAATACCAGTAGGATGTCCCCACTGCAGGGACAGTGGGCAGTACCTGGGAAACATGGCCCTTGTAGTCCAGCTGGGCAAACAGGGCTGGACCTGCACCCTCCCAGCACACAGCACCTGCCCAGCCAGGTATTCAGAGGAAATTTTTTTCTAGTTTTTTGGCAGGAAAAAAGGAAAATGCTTCAATTTTTCAGGACTTTTTTCTTGCTCCATTTTTTAGCCATGGTTTCTTTCAGGCTGCAAATTCTTCCTCTTTATGCCATGTCCATGAATTTGTTTTCCTCACAAACAGAAGTGGGAAAATTCTCCAAGAATTCTCTTTTTCTGAAGATAAATTCTGAAATTTTTTCTTATTTTATTTTCATTTATAGATTTTCAAGCTGACTGTTTTCTCTATCAAGCCTTGGAAAGCCTTGATAGCTCCTAAGGGCATGTGAAACCAAACTCACCACCCTGAGTCTTAAAATCCTCAGAAGGTCAGCATTCAGCAATGCAAAGCATGAGACTGTTGCTTCTTGCATTTGCACATCATTGTTATCTACTTGAAACTGTAGCTGAAGGAAAGACAGGGAAAACCACAGGGTTGAACTCATGTGGCTACCAGGGAAAATTTCCAATTGCCTTAGTGTAGATAATATTTTCTTTTTGTCAATGCTTGCAGGGCATTTTAAGGGGTCAGATTGGTGTTGTGTGTGGCACTCACACAGAGTAGAAAGCTGATGGCATGAGCAGAAGTTTGGGTGGTTGGGGCTTTTTTTGCAAGTGCTTAACTTTTTTTTTTTTTTTCCCAATAGACCTGGGCAAAGTTTTGTGTAATTTTCCAGTGACCTTGATTATGCAACTGGGCATGGCTGCTGCCCTGGACGACATCAAAGATGCCATTCTCATCAGGTGGCAGGCAGCCCTGGCTGGGCGAGGGACACCACGGAGGCACCCGGCAGTGCCAGGGGCAGATGGCTCTGCAGCCTCCCTTGTTCAATGAATTTCTCCCGGGGAAGCTCTTGCTGCTCCCACTCGGTTTTTTTTTTTTTTCAAGCTGGGAAGTTACAGAGCTGGCAGCCATAAAACAAGCAGAGGCATCATCAGGTAGATGATGATTTACTGCAAATCAACTGGATTAGTTATTTCCCGTTTCAAACAAAGAGAGGAAGGTTCCAATCCTGAATCACCACGTGCTTAACTCCAGCCAGGAGTTCAAACCCCACTGGAGCCAAAGGGTTAAATTCAGCCCCCTTTGAAGTCAGCAAGGGCAGCCCTTCATCTCAAAAGACCCGTTCTTCCTCCCAGCAATGAGTGCTTTGATGAATCCACACTGCAACACCCAAACGAGGTGCAAAGCAACATCACCCCTTCCAGGATCCCTCCTTGATCAAGGCTTTGGAGCCAGGCTGGAGCCGGGGCTGGGACACGGCCCTTGCACCCTTTCTCCTATAAACCGTCAGGAATATCAGGTGAGAAACACCTGGCTCCTCTCTGCAAGCCTGGCCATGGGCAGGCAGTACCGAGCACTGACCCTGCAGGGGCAATCGGGTGAGTTGCCCCAAATTTTATTTGCTATGGGAGTCCCTGATCCTGCTTGATAAACCTCACCAACCTCACAGGTACAGAGGAAACCAATTACAGTTCAAACTGCAAAAATGTGGCTAACATTACCCAGAAACCCTCCCATCGCTGCCAGATTCTCTTGCAATGTTACCATCATTTTACCCTTCCCCCAAAGACAGATGAAAGCTACCAACACCCAGTGTTTCAGGTGGTTGAATGTTAGTTGTTTTTGTGGTAGGACCTGGAAAATTAAGCTGTGAGAGGTTTGTACCTGGTTCTCTTTGAATATTTCTCTCTCTTTAGTCCCTTTACCACAATTTCTGTTCCCTGAAAGCCTGGGAGGGAGATCTTAGCAGGCAGGTAATCTGTCTCCCAAGTGTTCTTGACAGAAGTGAGGCAAAGAAGAATGAAAATTATTCATTAATCCTTGATTTTCAAAAATCTTTTGCATCAGGAATTTTCTGATCAAAGCAAGTTCTTTCCAAAGCATTTTTTTCCTTCCCCCTTCCAAAAAAGGCAGAAAATTGAGTGAAAAATAAGAAGGAAGAAAAAGAAAAGATAAGGTTTGGTCAATCAAGCCCTAGGTCTCTAGTCTCCAGTTTGTGATTATGTTTTATGATCTCAGACACAACAGATTGTGAGCCTGCAATGTTTGGAAATAGTAGATGATTAAACCTTCTGGCCAGGTGTAAATGCAACCTTTGTCTTCTGATGACTGTGTGAGAATTACCTTCCTTCTCAAAGTCCCTGGCTGGCCCTGCTCTCTTCACTGTTTCAAACACCCCTGCTTGGAACTACAACCACAATGTGCTTCCACTTTATTTCTCATCTATTCACAGGCACTATCACAACCCATATCGTTTCAACTGTCTTGAGACAGAGGGGAAAAAAATGCTGAGCAAGCTACTAAAAATTTGAAAGAGTATGGCCTGTGAGTTTTTCTGCTTCTTCACCCAGGGGGATTTTGTACCAGGTAAATAATAAAAAACGTGTAATGATTGACTAGGCTTTTAAACCTGAGCTGAAGGTAAGTTTGCCTTGCTGTTCCAGTTAAATATTCTCACTAGCCCCCTTCTCTTTCTCCAGTTGATCATACCACGAAGTCCCATTCAGCCTGATGCATTCTTTATTCTTTAGAAATTTGGGCAACAGTCAAATCTGACCTTTAGAGCCATAAACAAATTAAATTGTTTCACAACCAAATAATATGAAACAATATTGAATAGCTAGGCTTCCGCCGAGTTTCCTCTTAAAGAGAAAGAAGCCCTGAAACAGCACAGACGTGGGAGATAGAGGGAGAGAGATGGAGGGCAGGGAATGCTGATACCCCACACAGCAATGAGGTGGCAAAGCACCAGGGTTTGGCTAGGGACTGATGGGTATTAGCACTTTGGAAAATGCTGTGAGAGACATTTATTTAACTTAATTATTTTTAATTTTATTAGTCCCTCTTCTGGAAGCAGGTTGCTCCCCAAGAGCCATACCCCGCTGCACAGACAGCAGTGCCAGCAGAGCCTTGTGCTCTGGCTGCACTTCAAGGTGACACCCAAAAGTGGCCAAAGCAGCCTTGGTGCCACTGGGTCGGGAAGCATTTCTGCTCTGCACTGTTTGCTGAACTTCGGCTGCCGCAGTCCTGCCCTCCTGCTCACACAGCACCGCTGCCACACAGAGAGGTCCCGCTGACACGGGCGAGGGGCAGGGCTGTGTCACCTGCTGTCAGCCCTGCAGGGACATCCTTGGGAGCAGGGCCGTGCCCTTCCCTTTGGCTTGGGTGCGTGCGGGAAGCCGACAGCTGCCGAGGTGGCAAGAAGTGAGCCCTCTTTGGAGAGATGCTGTAGGGTTCAGCACCTCTGCGGAGCATTGCTGGAATGCAAAGCATCTGGAGCAGATGTGGAAACGTGATAAGGCTCCTTGCTGTCCTTAAAAACACTATGAAGTGGCCGGGTAGGGATTCCCCTGGCAAAGGGAGATTCCTCACCTGGCACCAAGCAGATCTCAGTTGCCAGTAAGGTTCTGGGACCACCACAGGCAGCCCACCCTGGGGAGATCTCTGTTGCGGGTGGCAACCTGTCGCCTGCTCACCTTGTCCCCTTTGTACCCCAGCTGGGGACAGGCCACCCCTCTCCTCCTTGCCTGGGTAGCCAGTTATACTGATTATTCACAAAGGCACAGACAGAGAAAGAAACAGAGCAATGGAAGTTGTTCTGGGCCAGCACAAGCTGCTCAGTACTGCAGCTGTATTGGGAAGGTGGCACCCACAGGAGCCTTGCTCTGACACCAGGCTGGCAGAGACATCCCTGTGCCCTGATCAACACAACAGCAGCCCATCTGTGGGGCAGCACTCAGCATCTACACTCATCCCAAACCACAATTAATTCCTTTCCTACATTATGTCTGCACACACCATACAAGCAACAATCTGTTCACTGGAGGTGTACAAACGACACTCATCGCTGCTGCTTTTTCCTGAGGCTGGACTCCTAAACTGCCATTACTGTCACTGATATGAAAAGCTTTTAATTATCTACAGGTTCGAGCCATTTACGAAGTGGAGGCGACAGACATGAAGCACATTTAGATGCCTTAATTAACTTTAAGAATTATGAAGCCGTGCCTGCAACTGAAATATAGTTATGCCTTTTGTAAACCATTTGACATAAGAATGATGAGTCTAAGAATTAGATGTAGGAATACATCTAAATATTTATACTAGCTTCATTACACCAGTATCTGAGCACATGCTTATGTTGTAACCTCCACTTTTACATTTGTTAATTTTGCTTTGCTTTGCTGTCCCGGGTCAGTCATTGCTCAGTGCCATGGTGCCCTTCTGCAGGGACCAACTTGAGTCAAGGATGATTCAGGGTAAAGCTCTCTCTCTGGGCAATGCATTTCCCTGCTCTTGATGCAAGACTTGCTGAGGCTTCAAAACCAGGACAGAGGATTGAACAGACTCCTGACCTAAACCAGGCTGGCAACCCCTACCCTGTACAGCCCCAAAAAACTGAGCCTCCTCACGTCGTATTTCAAAGTCCTCTGACACAGGGCAAGGAAAGCTGTGGCTGGGATCCAGTAGCTGCTCTCATCAAAACACTGACAGAAACAGAGGTTAAGGGCACTAAATATTTCACTGTTAACAAAGCCAACCTAATGTTGTTTTTTGAAGATTGGGGAGAGGGGTACTCTGCCAGCAATGATACTGAAATACACACAAAGCAGTGAAACTAACTTTGAATAAGGTTTTGGAAGTCTTCTAATTAGACGAAATGAATGTGCGTTTTGATCAAATGTTTTGCTGTATCTTTAATGATTGTTTTCATTTAAAATAATAACCAGTAAAATGAAGAAAATTTTGGGGAACAAAGTCAACATGCTAGATTTTGAAAAGTTCAGAACACAGCTTCTTGTGCCTTGGCATTTTTCTCCAATAAATTTCCTAATAAATTGTTATCCAGAATAATCCATATAATTCTACAAGTATTATAGTAAAAAGCAATGTTAGCAATTATACACTCTCCCACACCGGAATTAACCTTTTTTTTTTTTTTGCCCATGGAACAGAATTGCAAGTGCTGGAGGAAGAATTTTTGACCAAAGGGCCTTTTGGGAGTTTTGTATTAGGAAGCTAAACAGTTTGACATGGTATTCTTGATTTTTCCAACTAGACACCATGACAGTCACCCCTTGCCACATTCCAGAAAATCTCTTGCATTCAGCATCTTCAAGGAGGTGCTCCCAGCAGAGGCTATCCCCCAACACCCTCGATTCTATATTGCCAGCCCATCCCTTCTACACTCCAGGCAACAGACACAGTGCCATCAAGGTCTCAATGACTGACAGCTCTCACAATGAAGTTCAATCATTTAGCATCATCACTTTGTTTATACTAAGCTCTTTTGTCATTTCCATGACTGCCCTTCTTTCTCTTCCACACACACATAATTTCACCAGTCAGTGCCCTGAGCATGGCACTGGACAGTAGCAGCTCCCTTGCCATCCTCCTTGAAAAATGAGTTTTGCTTTGCAAGGGACAGTTCTATTTTGCCAGCAGGGCAAAGAGGAGGAGCACCATCCTGCTCTCTGCAGCCAAATCCCCAGGGGAGTGCGTGGGAGGTGTTGGCCAGTCCTGGGAGAGGGGCCTGGGTCAGCCAGTTTAGGTGGGACAGGGATTTGCCCCCTGACACATGCTGGCAGGTGACTGCTGGGGAGCCCGGCTCCTTGCTCAGGGTGTTTGCATTGCAGGGACATCTCTCATCTCCATCTCTGTATCTCACTGCAATTTTGATTACAGAGATTTATCCCCAGACTGTTTCATCCTATTCCTGTTTCATCCACCTGCTATTATCTCCTGCCGTACTTGAGAAATTACTGCCAAATTATGCTGCTCTCTTTTTTTTCCTCCCCATCATTAATTTCTTTTCTAGGGTGGAGAGCTTCCCAGATCACCCTCCACCCACTTACACACATGCATGCACACACACACACACTTTATAGAAAGTGTTTACTTATGCGGGGGCAATAGTTTAAAAGGTAAATGAAATAGAGGACGCAGCCTGGATTGGCTTAGCAACACAAACAGTGCCAGCAGGTAAAGGGCCCAGGCCTGTTCTTTCCCACCTCAGAATTGTTTTAAAATGACACCCCTTCATAATTAATTGTACAGCACCTGATTAGTCACTATTGACAGACCTAGAGCCAATTGACTCTTTTTTCTTCTTCTTCTTTTTTTTTTTTTTTTTTTTTTTCATCTGGCCTGGGAGAAAATATGAAGTGCCTGTAGCCACACACACAATATACCTCCTGGTGATTACATCAGGCAGCTGAGCAATTAGAGCTGGTAGGATCAGCTCAGGAGCTGGAGGCTACAGTAGCAGGATCACAGCCCAACCTTAGCCTTTAATATGAAAATGAAGAAGGGAAGCAACAATCCAATAAACCCTAGAAGTCAAACAAAGCCAACTGGGAGTTCGTTTTTGATAAGCCGAAGGAAGAAATGGGGCTGATAAAGCTGGGTGCTTCTTCTGCTGCTCTGGTCTCTCTCCTGCATGAGGAGATTTAAATTAGTCAGGAGGCAGCACCTAAGTGAGAAGGCAACCCCAGTGCGGAAAACGTGTGTGTGTGTGTGTGTGGTTCATCAGCAATGGCGTTGGGTCAGAAGGGGTGGGTTTGTATCCCATTGCACTTCCAGGCATCTGTGAGTGCTTTGCAAAGCAAATGAGATTGCTCTGGGACAGGGCAAGGACACATCATACCAGGGGAAGGCACCGGCTGCCTTTGCTCTCCTTGATCTAAAACACCATTATCGTGCTGGCAGCTTTGAAAGAACAAAGCCAGTCTCCACCACCAGGAATGCAGTTAAGGTCCTGCATCTCCAGATCTCCAGCAGCCCTCTCCCAGACACTCTGCTTCCAGGCACCCCAGTCAGCTCAGCTCAGCCATTGAACAACCCGCTAAAGCCGAGTCCTGCCCCTGTGCAAACACTTGGCTCTCAAAGGAGAGGATCTGTACAAGACCTCAGCCAACTTCAGAGTACTTCTGAGTGAGGTATTAAGCCAGTATCAGTGCCTACACAGGCGCTTGCTCCAGTGTGAGTTAATCAGTTTAAACCCATACCTTTGGGTAAATACTTGTGTGCAGGCAGACAATGACTTGGGATTTGACCAAGGCTCGGTGAATACAATGTGGATGAATGTGTGCTCTGAATAAATAAATAATTAAAGACAGACCTAATTAAGGCTCCTCTGTGGCCATTCTTCTTGCAGATGAGGCACTGTACACAGAAAATGCCTGGGTTGGTCCTAAAGCAGATTACATAAATTTATCAAAGGATCTTCTGTTCTGGAAGCTGATGAGTTCATCAGGAATATTTTGCTCTGAAAAACTCTCCTGCATGGAAATGCCACAACATAGCCTGTATTTAAACTTCTTAGACACAGGTGATTTTACATCCTAAGTGTAGTGACTTCCAAACTTACACCCCAAAGCAAAGGAGACTGCAAAGCAGAAATTCCACAGCTGACTGACAAGAACCACTTGGTGGAGCAACCTCTGCTAAAGATGCCCAGCCCTGGACTGTGTTAGTAGCATAGTCCAAATGTACTCAGAGTTACTTTCTCAGTTTAAATCAGTATAAAATGTGGCATATTGTTCACAGAAATTGCTGCAATTAAATTAGAA
Source organism: Petroica traversi (assembly GCA_025920805.1). Classification (NCBI taxonomy): domain Eukaryota; kingdom Metazoa; phylum Chordata; class Aves; order Passeriformes; family Petroicidae; genus Petroica; species Petroica traversi. The sequence continues at coordinate 10,054,392 of JAHLSL010000019.1, forward strand.
CTAAATCACAGCTGTTTATAGTTCCAGTTTAGGGTCCAGTTCTCTTTGGAAGAATGTAAATACCGCACCAGTTGATGCCCTTAGACCCCAGAGATGAAATCTAGGATCAGGAATATATCACAGAATTGCAGTTTCAAGTAGTTTAGAAAAGACCTCTGAGATCATCGAGTCCAGCCTTTGACTTAACACCATCTTGTTAACTAGACAAAGGCACTAATTGCCACATACAGTCATTTTCTGAATGCCTCTAGGGATGGTGACTCCACCACCTCCCTGGGCAGCCCAGTTTCAGTGCTTAACAACCCTTTCTGTGAAGAAATTCCTCCTCATGTCCAACTTGAATCTCCCCATGTGCAGCTTGAGGCCATGTCCTCTTGTCCTGCTACAGTCACTTGTAGAGACCTTCACTGGGAAAAGAGATCAATCCCCAACTAATTACAGCCTCCTTTCAGGTAATTGTAGAGAGTGATAAGGTCACTCCTGAACCTCCTTTTCCAGAGGCCAAACAACCTCAGCTTTTTGAGCTGCTTCTCATGGGACTTACCCTCTAGACCCTTCACTTGTTCCATTGCCCTTCTCTGGACATGCTCCAGCACCTCAGTCCTTCCTGAACTGAGGGGCCCAGAACTGGACACAGCACTCGAGGTGAGGCCTCACCAGTGCTGAGTGCAAGGGGGCAATCATTGCCCTGGTCCTGCTGGCCACACATTGCTGAAACAGGGCAGGGTGACATTGGCCTTCTCAGCCACCTGGGCACACACTGAACTCAAGTTCAGCTGCTGTCAACCAGCGCCTCCTGGTCCTTTTCCACTGGGCCACTTTTCAGCCACTGTTGTTGAAGAGCTGCACCCACTGTAGAGGGAGAGAGGAGAAGGGGCTGATGCTGGGTCAGAGCATGAACATGATATTTGCAGGCACAGTGGTGTTTGATGCCACCTGAAATGTGACTCCACTTACAAATGTCTCAGGCAACACTAAGAGGAGAAGTTCTGAGTGCCACTGACAGGGGAGTAAGCAAACAAGAGATCAGGTCTTCCAGGAATGATGCCTGCTCTCCCAATTCACACTGAGCTCATATGGAAGTAAGGGCATTAGGAAGTCACTAAGGATGGGAATGCTGGGCCCAGTGACTCAGAGCACTGGCATGGGATAGTGGAAACTCTGGTCCCATTACTCACCTCTACATCCAGCTTGCCATGCAGACTTCACAGGAGCTTACTTGCTATGATATCTGTGATAGCTTGGATAATGAACACCCTAGAGGTCTCAATGTTGCCTTCTTGTGTGTGTGTGTGTGACAGAAAGACCAACACATCCTCAATCCCAAGGTACTTCAGCAGCATGAATGGTCCTGACAAGGGGAGGAGCAAGAGACTGTGGAGCCCTGCTTCTCCAGGGTGCTGTCAGCTGGAATCCATTATGGACAACATTGTAATAAACGCTGATCATTTTTTGTTAGTGGAGGACAAGTGTTTGAGGGTGGGAGGGCAGTGCATTCAGGCTCAGTGCTTCAGGCCAGATGCTGAGGAAATGCTGTCAAACATCGATGGGCTGTGCATGGGGGATACCTTTCAAAATTTTGTGGAAGTCCCACCCTGATCATTAGGGAAGACCTACCAGTAAGTTTGTACTTCCAAATATCATTTATTATGCTTGATCTGGCTGTATTTTTCCAGCTTTTGAATGGCTTTTCCTCCATAGGTTTGAAGCCATACATATGTAAGAGAGGTGTGTCTGTACCCATATCAGCAGATACACATTAGCCATAGAGATGTCTAAGGGATATTCTGTGTACAACAGCTCACAGGCTTGAATTGTTTTTTCTCATTAGTGGTGGTTAGGAATGATCACTTCTGAAGATTATTTTACCATTACAAAATTTTGGGCCATTTTGACACCAAAGTATTAACCTTAATAGAATTGCTATTGTATTTTAAATTACAAACTGGATATTCAGCTTTCTTGGGATAATTCCAGGCAACTCCACTTTGCCAAAGATGATGATTCATTACTTGAATCAGCTACTTAGAGCAAAATGATGAAATAACAGATTTTAATTTCATACTCTACATGAAGTGCAGAAGACTTAGTGATTTGGTTCAATGTATTTGGTCCCATCTGAACTAGAATTCTTTTTGTATGAAATGGTAAGAAATTTCAAAAGGAATAACTGTTCCACTCAGGCTTTAATGCATCCTGCAGTTATACCCAAGCATCACTGTAGCTAGTTTGCATATTTTATATTCTCTTTTTTCTTTGCCTGTGGGCATTAGTCAAGAGGCAGGACCCAGAGGAAAATAATTTAAAAGACTCGGTAATCCATGAATAAACTATTTCTGTCTAGGAGAAATCATACATTTTGTCACAGTTGTCCAGCTCAGGATACCTAACAGTACTCCCCCAGCAAATTGTATTCCAGAGGACCATTAATTCCTGCCAACTTTTGCCTGTTTGTCAGTAGATATTTGACTGTTTGTTCAAACCATGGAATGATAGTCTGAAGATACCTACACACAGGCAGCATTTGCTCTTTACTATTTGCAGTGTCATCTCCTATTGTCTTCATGCACTTGAGTAAAGCTAAAAGGACTGCCCCATGGTACTGGGGCAGCGTGCCACAAATTGTCTCTGATAAGAGTTTTATCAGATAAGCAGCATGTTGATCTAAGAACTTGTCGCAAAGAAAATTTGCTAGATAGCTCATTTCCAAGGAAAACTCGATCTGTTTGAAACTTTCCTTCCAGAAGCAGTCAAGACCCAGTGTTTAAAGAAAAAAAGGGATTGTAAAAATAAACCCATAATGCACCTGGAGAATTGTGCATTCTGGTTAAGGAGAGCTCTCTGCCCCTGCCCCTACTGCTTTTGTAGGATGAGAAGGGTGTCATGGGGTCTCACCAAGTAGCAGGGAAGTGGGGATAGCACGAGTGGACCATGGCTCTTGATCTGGCATCAACACTTCCAAAACCACCCAAAAAGTGGAGAATGTGTGGGAGAATACAGATTGGAGGCAGTATCTCTCAGTCAGTGTCCAGCTTTTTAAAAGAAGGTTGAGTTAGCTTGCTGGCAGTACAAATTAATTCAGAAGGAAACTGTCACATAGCAAACCCCACTTATTTTTGGTCGGGAAAGACACAATATAAAGAAGCGGAATTTGAAGGCAGATTAAAAAAAATAAAAAATAAAACAACAAAAAACCAAAAAACTGATGTGAGAACTTAAAACTACATTCTTCCCAGTGAATCACGAGCAGAATGCCAGCAAGCTGCTGGGCTCACCAGGGGGACAGAACGCAGGGAGGAATTGTGTGGTCGGTGTTACGTGGGAGAGCCAGAGAGCTGCGCTCTGGCACCTTCAAACCTTCACAAATAACACTGAAAGGACTAAAACCACTAACACTTGTGTTTAGCTGCTGATGTCAGTAGCCACCTGTTACACAATTTTCCCTGATTTTCATCTTTCGCAATCATTTCTATTCCTGTAGGGAAATGTTTGGAACCTCGAAAGCATCTTTATCCACTTACTTCAGTACTCATATAATTTTTCACAGAGCAGACCACCCCCATCCATTTGCTAATGCTTTAGCTTTCCCAGATTGTTGCATTCCCAGATGCTAAACACTAATCACCAAGCAGGGAGGTGTGTGCAACCACCAGAAATAGATCTTGTACATCCCACATTATGTCTTGACAAACGACTTGCCATTAATGAATTTCCTCGGGACTAGCAGGGTGGGGGATGCAGGTGGGGTTTTCAGAAATCCCAGTTGCAATTGTAAGAGGCGCAGCAGCCACAGAGACATCAGCAGGAGTGCAGGCAATGGTCAGACCTGAGAAGTGACTGTCCAAAACACGGAGATGTGAAGAGATGCAAGAGACTGAGGGGCCTGAAGTCAGCTTGGGCTGGCATTGCTCAAACAAATCCAGGCTGTAAAAAAGACTTGATGATTTAGGGTACTTTCCCCGCCTTTTCCGCCATAATTTTTTCATGCCTCCGCATCCATAAAATGCCTTATCCTTTGATTTTCCACAATTTTTTCAGTCTGTAGTTCCCCTTTCCACCCCTGGCCCATTATTTCTGTCTCCACTGCTAACAAAGTAAACCTCAAGCAGAGGCAGCAGTGGTGGGATCATTTCAAATCAGCCCTCCACAAAGCCATTTCTGTGCTGGCCCTGCATTTCCTAAGGGTGGGGTGTGGTCACATCCCGGTGCTTTCAGTAGCACCAGCGATGACACCACGAGCCTGGCTGGGTGTCCTGCAGCTCGTCAGCTCAAGGGGCAGTGACAGCAGCTCCTCACTGCATTTGCACAGAGCTGCTTCTTCATTCAGCCCCTTCACCTTCCCTCGCCAAGAATCTTCCTCCCTGGCCAGACATCCCGTATTATGACTAAGGCAGAAGGCCACAGCTTTAGTCAGTCTGTGTACAGTTTGCAATTATTCAGCTGTTTTAATGAGAAGAAGGACCTTGAGGTCCGTGATGTCAGAGATAAGAAAGTGTGGAAAGCAGCAGATGTGTGACCTTGCTGCTCTCCTATTGCTTTCTCCTTTGTTGCGTGTGCTGCAGCTCTTCAAGGTTTTAATACCAGGAAGGGGTGAGGGGAAGGCAGGTTTCACAGTAACTCAAACCCCTGGTTTGTGGAGCAAGCCCCTGGTCTTTAGTACAAGACACTAGTGGTAACCAAAACCCAGCAGCTGCTTGAGAATTGGGGTCTTGCAGGCTGCAGCCCTTTACAGCACCAGAATATTTATTCTCCCAGGTAAGCTGGGATAGAAGTCCTTAGTATCCAGTATTTTCCTGGACAGAAAAGTTTTCCAAAAGAAAACCAGCAGGTAATGGGCATTGGGAGTCTTTTCCATACAGAGCACCATCTCCAAACACGTGACCAGGATTGAGTGAACCATTTCAGTTTGACGTGCGTTTGTGCCCTTTGGCCCAGCAGGGAGCTGCACTGCACGAGCTGGAGCCAGCAAACAGGCAGAGATGCCTAAACAAAACCTCAACGGCCCCAGAGGCACCTGAGTACAAAGGTTGGGTGCTCAACTTCTCTGCCCAGGTGCCTTCAGACATCTGGGATGTACCTGGCTTCTTAAAACACGGCCAGGCTGAGTGGCAAAACACCTAAACCCCACAGGCGTCTGTGCCAGGGTGTTCTCCCAGCTGTTCATTACAGCAGCATCTTCCTTTCTGAGCACTGTCTGGGGGCTGGGTTGGTGCTGTGCCTTCAAGTAACCAGAAAAACACAGCTTTGATACAAAACAGGATGGATAATGCAGTCCAAGGAACAGCTCTTGGTGGTTCTTTGTCAAAAAGGGGAGAGACACAGAGGGGTGGGTGCAGAAAGCTTGTACCCAGCTCTGCCTGGTATCATCTGTCAGAGCTCAAGGGAACACAGACTGTGATGGCAAATCTGGCAGAAAGGATCAGAATTTAAATTTTTTTAAAGAGGGAAAAGGGGGAAAGAGATGTTGTTTTGACAATCTAGAGAAGGCGTGTGGCAAAACTCACTAGAGCAGAGTGCAAGGAACCATGTGGAAACGGCTGGTTAAGAAGCAATTCTGTGGAAAATACTCTAAATCACACAATTACCAAAACCAAAAAACCAAAACCAACAGCACAAATGTCATGTTGGAAGGAATAACAAACAGCATTGCCCATTCAAAGAAATGGTCCCTTTGTTGAGCGCAGATGTGGTGTGCTACTGCTCTTATAGGGTGGCCACTTTTGTGCAATGTGTTTCAGGAAAAATGATGGCCTTTTGGAGAGAATCCAGGAACAGCAGAGGTCTGGGAAACGTGACCTGCAGGGGAGAACTGAAAGAACTGCATGGTTTAGGTTAAAAACAAACAGCTGAGGGGGATGCAATAATAATCCTCAGCTACATAAAACAGCTCAGAGGTGAAGAAGGGAAAGGTCTGCTCCCTGTTCTTATTTAACAGGGAGAAAAAACCTTTCTAATGGAAAGGGAGACCCCTAGGAATGATGTAAGGACACCTTTCACAACACAGTGCGTGTATAGCTGGTCTCTTCTTGGGCAGAGAGATGCTTTTGGAGACTCCTTCCAATCCCTCCATTCATTTCTGTGCTGCAGGCACAGGATACCTCACCTGCAGGCAGGCAGTCATCCATACATATCCAGCACCAAATAAACATCCTCACCACCAGCCTTGAGGCATGGCTCCCTTTGAAATTATTCCACTTTGCACAGAAGGACGACGGAGCCATTTGTCTGGAGCTGGAGATGGCTCTTGCCTGGACCAGTCCGTGCAGGTGTGGTCAGAGTGGTGTGGATTGGAGGAGGTTGTCACAGCTGAGGGTCCCTGACTGACCAGCCAGCTCTTCCCTGGGGCATCATTAGCAAAGATAGGCCTATTTGAAGGGTACTTAGAGCATCTGTGTTACCCCCGAAAATACTTCCTGAGGGAATTTCTCCCCTTCCTCGACTACAGAGGTAGCTAAGACAATCAGGAGGTTAGATAAGAAAACTTGGTGCATTGGCTTATATCACTTCCCTCTTCCCCAAAATGTCCTGCTTGTAAAAAGTGGCATTTTAACATACATTTCACAGGATATTTAGTCACATTGTCGCCATTTCACTAAGTAAGATCTAGACCCTTGAACCATGAGGGGGAAACTAGATATTAAAAACTATTAGCTGGACATAATATTTATTTTTCAAATTAAAAACCCACAGCACATTTCTTTATTGATTGCAGCTGGAAGTCAACCCAGCAGGCCGTTCCCACTTGCAAATACTTTGCCTGACACGTCAGGGGAGAACAGCTCCAAGCTAGCTGTGCCAGCCACAGCACTGGGACAAACAGTGCCTGCTCCCACAGCTCACCCTGTGCCCATGAGGGGGCCAACACCTCGCCCTGAGCCAGGCCTCTGCCAAAAAAACAAAGCAGAAGAAAAGGAGCAACCCTAAGGCTATGATATTGGGAGCTGTGCCTGTTTTCATCATTACTTGCCTGCTACATTCATCGAGGGAGATTTTTGGGACAAGGTGCTGGGTTCACAATCACCTGCAGAAGCACTGTGGTCAGAAAATCCACTTATTCTAGCCATATAATGGCTTTCTTTAACTTATCTCCCATAGCTTTTCCAGCAACCCCTCCTTTTATACCTTAAAACATATTTTAGAGGCCAGTGTGAGATGCATGGCAGGTCTCAGGGTGGGTTGGGGGCAGCCCCACAGCCACTCTCCTCACCCCACAGAGCAGGCACAGAGCCCCCAGGATGGTCCCCACTCGTGGCCTCCAGCACCCCATTGTAATCCTTATCAGGCTGATGCACATTTTTTGCTCAAGGTGGCAAAACGCCCAGGACTGCCAGGCTGCCAAACCTCCCGCTAAAAATACCCCTCAGACACATTTCAGACTGGGCTCATTAAAGAAAAGAAAGAGGGAGTGTATTCTGGTTGCAGTGGAAATGACGTGGAATGAGGCAGGGGAAGAGAGAAAGGGAAGGGGAGACAGGGAGAATGAGGTGGCACAAAGGCTGGAGTGCTGCCCACGGCAAGTTAGAGCCTGAGGGAGGTGTTGGTTGTCCCTGGGGCTGCTGAGTGGCATCACTGGAGTTCCATCCTGCTGTAGAACACGCTTGTCCTTGTCGTTCTTCCTACATGTAATGCCACCAGCATGGCAGGAAAAGAGGGAGCACCCACTGGGATGTCCCCCAGAAGTGCTGAGAACAGGCAGGCACCAGGCAAAAGGTAGAGAGAGACCAGAGTGAGAGGGCAGGAGAGACCAAAAGGAGCCTAGACAGTCAGGATGAAAGCAGTCTGGTGTGGAAAAGGAGGGAAAGAGAAGAAAAAATTTGAGAGAGCAGCGGGTAAAGAGCTTAGGAAAGGACTAAAAGCAAAGGGTGGATGATGCTGGGTGGGTGGCAGGAGAAAGGAAGAGGAAAAGATAAGAAATAAAAAGATTTTAAGAAGAACAAGGGATGGTAAAACAGTCTTAGCATGAAGATCCTCTGGCCTCATTCTCTGTCAAGCGAGATACCATTGGCTTGAAGATCCTCGGGCAGATCCCTGTTTTGGGAGCTCTGCACAATGACAAGTGGTTCATTGACTTTCCTGGCCTTCAACAAAGTTAGCTTTCATTAAATATAGCTGATTGTGTTTTATCAATATTGCAAATGGAAGGAGCAATTGGGGCAGGGGACCAGTTAGGAAGGAGCTGAGGTTTTTGACAGTCAGGACTGATTAAAACATTTTGCTTTTCTTATTATTTTTAACATTTGCCTCTGTGTTTAAACTGTATGAGAGCTGAGAAACCTTCACTAACACAGCCTGCACTTCTCTCTGACCTTGCAGATAACCATGAACCCAAACGTGCAGCTCCCTAATTGCTGTTCCTGGTGGCGCTTTACGGGCTTGTGCTAAATTTAACGAGGAGGAAGATCTGACTGAAAACCTTTCCAAGTGCTTCTTTCCTGTGGCACGGGGAAGGATTGGAGATGCAGGAGGATTGGAATCACTGTGTGCCTCCTGTGGCAGGGAACAAAAGTGCAAGAGACACAGAAGTATCCAGAGGACACAACTTTACTGTAAGGAGTTAATCCAACCAGAGAGGGGAGCCTGCACACACTTTTATCGGCATTTATAGGTCCATATGGCCAGAGCAAACATAATCCCAGGGTTTTGTGCTGCTGGTCAGAGTCCCTGTGCTTGGGGTCCTGCCACACACTCCCATGAGGTTCATATGACAGAGGGGGACCTGAGGCAAGGATCCTCTCCTTGGCCAGGGTTCCTCCTGCCTCACCAGCCTGGGGAGACCCTCCAGAGGGGCAAGGACACAGGACCACGTGTGGCTCCGGGGAGGCTCAGTGCCAGCCAGGGTGGCATTCCTGGAGCACAGGCATGCAGGCACCCTCGCCAGGCCAACTTCAGTGCCAGGACATAGCAGTGACACACTGTAGCTGCTGAAGGGTATTTTCTTTTCCATTTTTTAAGATGTTTTTCTCTCCCAGTTCTGTCCCTTCTGGCCTGGTATGTTCCACACTTGTGATATGTCAGAGGAAGCAGATGTTGCTCTGACCACAGAAATTGCCACAGTGTTTAATTTTATTAGTCTCTCAAGCAAAAGACTGAAGGCATCTTTCACAAGCTGCATATGCCAGCCTGAGAGCTACAGATGGCACTGGGCAAAAGCCATCCCTCAGGAGAATCACAGCGTGTCCAAAGAACAACCATACAACAGGAGACACCAAATCAGCTTGAAATTACCTGCTTATTGAGCAAGTAATGCAGAAAAAAAAAGAAAAAGAAAAAAGAAACATCAAAACCCAAACACAAAAAACCAACTTACCAGAGACACAGATTTATATAAAAGTCACAAAGATCAGAATATTCACTGATTGCATAAAAGGGACTACAACATTCAGTGGGTGACTCGGAGCCCTGAAGAGCCCTTCCTTAGAAAGAACCTGGATTTAAATACTCCTTGTTCCAGCTCCCATCTCCCCGTGTCTTCTCTCCCTGCCACCATCTGTCTTCTCCAACAGCACTGCAAGTTTCTCAGGCCAGGGACTGTTTCTCACTTGGGTTTTTCATATTCCCAGGGCAGTGAAATTGTCTGGTTCTTTCCCCACTCCGAACAGTGGCAGCAGGAGCAGCAGCAGCAACCAAAGTCTTGGTACTTCATCAGAGGCTGTTGTGTCTTTTCCAACTGAGTTGTATTGATTTGCTTTGGAATAGAGGAGAAACACATGACTGACAAGGACATGGGACATTATCCTGTGTTCCTGTTGCATATTTCAATCAAGCAAAATTGACTTCTTCATGGGAGATGAAGATTTAGTGTGAGTAGAACTACAGTGGGCATGGTGGATGGGGCAAGGAGGAATAGAGAAGAAACAAGTCAATTCACAGAGGAAACAAAAAAATGCTGCAGCTAATCCAGTATGAAAAAAATATGAGCCAGCTGCAGAGAGCTACCTGAGCTGGAAAAAAAGATAAAACAACCTGTGCAGTACATGAAAGAAGAAAACCCAAACTGGTTTGAAGGATTAGAGAGCCACATCCTGCTAGGTGCATACAGCCAGATGGTAGGGGCTGGTAGGTACCATTTACCACGGCAGAGACAGAAGTCACTTCATCTTCTCAGGAAATATTTAAATAAAGACAATGCTTTCTAGTGTGTGAGGGACAAGGGCATAGAGTACATAGCAAGGGAAATGGCTGTGGATGAGCTGCACATGGTAAAGGATCATTTAATAATACTTGCTTGTGTTGCAAAGGGTCTGATATCCATTTATTTTTCCTGGAAGAGCATTCAGCCTTAAAATAGCGTAGGAAGCACCTATTAAGGCAAACGCCCACACTCCTGCAGTGCAAGGAAATGGGCTGTCAGCAGTTAGAGTACCTGCACTAGGTTTTCCCCCAAAGGTTGTTGTGTTAAACCATCCAGCTAAAAACCCAAACTTCTGCCCAAGCATGATGATGTTTTCCCTCCTTCCCTTGCTGCCTGAGCATGTGCCTGGCTGCCAGCTGGGTGCTGCAGCACGGGGAAAGGATATCAGCAGTTGGCTCAGGACAGTGGCCCCAAGGTGCTGCTGTGACACATCAAGTGTCCAGTAAATATCTGAATTCATTGTCAGTTCTTTCAGGAATAAGAAACATGAGGATTCAGGTCTAAAAGGCCCCATAGGTCTTTCCTGTCTCTAGCCATGTGTGGATGTGCTGGGATGTAGTACCTGACAGAGCCTACATGGATGTCTGGTTTTACTTCTGCTGGAATCCAGGCTGGAGCAACAACTCCAGCCACTTCAGGTGGCAGACAGGGAAACAGCAATATTGACAGAGTTTGACCAAAACCGAGGCACAGTTCTTGATATCTGTGCATATTTCCTCCTCTCCTTGCCAAACCTGGTTCCAAAGTCGACTGCTCTAACCCTACTGCAAGTAGAGGTAGGGAATTTTTGTCCAGAATGAACTGGTTAACAATAACCCTTCAATTTTTCCTAACCGCCGTGTTCCAGGACACTTGAATTAACAATTCACCAAGCATGTTCGCTTTGAATGACTGCATTGAAATCGGCAAAATCTCAAACAGAAGCCCTATAAAAAGCCAGGGCTTTATCGTGTGCTCGGTGGTGGCAGCAAGGAGGCCAGTGGGAAGGAAACAATACCCGTCTGAGTGGAGCGAGGGTTTATCTGCCTGCCATCAGAACAGGCCAGTCATGTTGTTTTTCCGCCCGTTCCCCATGGAAGGCAGCCCCGGTGTACAGTACCAGCCCGAGCAAAAGCGGCTGGGTCCCTCTGTTTGTAGGGCTTGCTGACATAAGGTGGAGCTGAGGTTATTGTGGTGTGGGACGTTTCCTGCCCTGGCCGCTGATAACCGCAAATCCCAGCAGCCTCACAGGCTCCCTTTGTCTGCCAGCCCGGACCTGAGCCGTGCACAGCCCCTGCCCGCCCCGCCCGGGGCTGATCGCATCCCTGTGCCCAAGGATGCTTTGCCGCACGCTGATCGCTTCCCCGGCGAGCTGGGGGTGCTCAAAACCTTTCCACACACCGGGTCCAGATGAACTTTTTACCTCCAGGAGAAAAGGAGGAGGCTGAGGATGGGTCTGTGTGGGGCAGTCCGAGCCATCGAACACATCCTTTCACACCAGAAGTAAAAGGATTAAATTGGCTGCTAAAACCTGGCGTCATTTATACCAGCTGAGGTGTAAATGAAGACCTTGCCACGAAAACAGCATTAAGTTCCCTTTGTGTTGTCCCTCTCGGTGCCAGTGTGGATGGAGACGGGTGACACCTCCATGTCAGCGAGTGTCCCCTGCCCCAGCAGTCAGTGTGGTCGTGCCAGCCCATGCATGTGAGCACATGACTCTGTGTGTGGCTCTCACCAGCAGAAAAGAAGTGCAGGGGATGTGTTTTCGTAAAGAGGTGATACAAGAGTAGGTGTGGACAGTCGGTCAGGAGAAGGATGAAGTGTGGGATGCAGGAGAGGGGAGCACAGGCGCTGGAAGGGTTGAGCTCCAGCTCCCAGGATGTGGGCAGCACAGAGAGGCTGCAGCAGGCAGTGCAGAGAGGGGACGACTGTTCTGGGAAAATGAAGGAGCAGTAAATGAGTAATGCACAACCCAGTGTAAAACCAAAGGGTCTGGAGCCCAAGAGAGTTTTCCTGAAGCCAGGGCTCTCTTCCAGCAAACCTGCTGCAGGATCACCCCCAGGACCAAGTTGTGACTAGAGCTAAATGCAAGTTGCAGCAAGTGTAGTTACCCCTCTCTATGTGAATAAAACCCTCCAGGGATGTCCCCTGGTCCCAAAGCCTGTTAGCCCAGTGCAGTTCACAGTCACATGGCCAGTTCTCATACCTCTAAAAACAAACTTGCCACAACTAATGTGCTCAGTAGGCACAGCTGCTGCAAACACCTGAAACACCCAAATCACACAATCACAGAATTGTTAGGGTTGGCCACTCTTCCTAATGCACCTCGGGATGCCACTGGCCCTTCTGGGCACAAGGCACTGCCAGTTCATGGTCAACTTGTCATCCACCAAGACTCCCAGGTCCTTCTCTGCAACTCTGCTCTCCAGTAGGTCAGCCCCCTCCCTGTGTTGGTACTGGGGGTTATTCCTCCCCAGGTGCAGGACCCTGAATTGCCCTCATTGAATTTCATGATGTTTCTCTCTGCCAAACTCTCCAGCCTATCAATGTCCCACTAAATGGCAGCAGAACCTTCAGGTGTAGCAGCCACTCCCCCAGTTTTGTATCATCAGCAAACTTGCTGAGGGTACTGTCTATTCTTTCATCCAGGTAAATAATTATAAACAAGTAATAAACAAGTTGGATAAGACTGGGTCTTGATCCCTGGGGAATGCCACTGACTACAGGCCTCCAATTTCATCTCCACTGACCACAACCATCTGGGCTCTGCCATTCAGCCACTTGATCCACCTCGAGACCTCTCCATTCATCTAGCCCACATTTCCTGATCTTACCTAAGTGAATATTCCAGGAGATATGTCAAAAACCTTCCTGAAGTTGAGGTAGACAACATCTACCTTTTTGAAGATGGGAGTAACACTAACTTTTCTCTAATCACTGGGCACCTCCCATTATTTTTCAAGGATGATGGAGAGTAGCTTAGCAACAAAATCTCAGGGGGGTGAGCCCAAGCAGGCACTGTGCTAACAATGCAGTGATACAGAACAGCTACACCCTGGCCTAATTTAATTTATTGACATAGGTATGGCCAACAACCTGGAATCCTCTCTCCTTTTTTTTATTCTTTGTGTGTGGGTGACAGCCCAGACTGGATGCCCCCTGAGCTGCCCTGTACTGATGTTTTCTACATCCAGAGCTACCAGCCAAAGCACAAAGAACATCACTCCCACTCACACAGGCTCTGCTGCCATGATCCCTCATTGTAGCAGCCAAAAGAGAGGAGGTGAATGGCAACCCCCTGGTTTTGGGTTTGGGACTGACACTTGGCAGGGAGGTGTTAACAAGCAGCAGTATTTTACCTGGACTCACATGAAGCCTCAGTAGGCTGTGCCCTGTGGCTAAGCTGTGCTGCTGGAACAAATGGCAGTCTCCCTGAGCACCCCAGGGGGCTTATGAGGGGTCCCTGGTGACATCTGTTATCCCAGAATGGAGAATTTGTTCTCCCCACCCCACCTGGGGAGCAGACCTGCTCTGCACGGAGGATGTGGTTGCACAACAGCACCCATGGAGTGGAAGAAAAAGATATTGCTGGCTCCCTTGCCCCAGGAGTCCAACTGTTCACTGAAAGTCTGGCTTTGGTGTGGGTCTGTGGATGGCAGAACAAAGGGTGTGGTGGGAGAAATTTATTAAAACCAGGGCTTGAGGGTCTTGGTGGCTAGACCTTACTTTGCATGAGGTACAATTCACTTCTTGCCTCCACAAGGAGCCAGCAGCTCCTGTTACTGCTGGTACAGAGCTACAAACTGTGGGATGGTACATTCCTCTCAAAGCAAGCCAAACTGATGTGCCCTCCAGCTGGGAAGCACAGAAGACTTTCACTTTTATACTGTATTTGCTTTACTGCGTTCACATCAGCTTGGGAAAAGAGCACTAATACCATCAGCTACCAATGTCTGCCTCTAGTAATCAAATATCCTGCCCCCTGTGAAACTCAGACACCAGGCACCCGACACTGCTACTCCCATGAGGCTGCGAAGCAGGAAGATCCCCTGGCTCCTGAGAAAATTCAAGGTAGAAAATAATCTGAATAACATGTTCTGCTCATCTCAATCTACAGCTGCGATGCCTCACACTCACAAATTACGTAGTCTTGGGAATCAGACCAGATCCCATTTAACACAAATGTTAATTTATCAGGTGCTTCATCTCTCTTCATTTCACTGTTGTTGGATCACATAACATCTACATCTTTCATTTGGTTTGCTGTTTCCCCACCCTCTGGAATGCTCAGGGCTTTCATTCCTCTATTCCACTTTGCCAGGCAAAGAGCTCTCCCAGTCCAGGCACTGCCATTGTCTCTGAGTTTCTGTACCCCTTATGGGGACAGATTTCTATGCCCAAGGATGCTGCTTCACACATGGCAGTGAGTGTGAGTGTGGTGACAGAGGCTGGAAAAGGCCTTGGGAAAAGGATGTGGCAACCACAGCCAAGGTGGAGCTGCTCTTCCATGACGTCTGTGACACTCATGGCATAGTGAGTCAGACCTTGGACACTTCCCTTCCTCCTCTTACCTGCTCCCCATGCCATGTCAGAGGCCAAGCTGTGGCATTCCCAAGGCCCTTCCATCAGCCAGAGGGATTCACTGAGTGCTGTGCTTAGAGGAGACACCCTTTGGTCCCTAGCTTGAAGGCAATTTTTTGGTGTTACCACACCAGTAAGGGAATGCCTTCCTCCCAGCCACATTTGAGCTGGAGCTGCATCTCTGCAAGAGCCCAGCAAGCTCCTCTCACCAGCCAGCTGTGCTGGCCTGCACACCAACCACAGAAGAACATATATAAACCAACCCATAGAACAGGGAGGGCAATAAACAGGCAGAACATGGAGGGCTGGGAACGTACAGGCTGGGACTGGAGCAGATCCACTGGCTGTGCGTGGTTTGGCTGGGCTGTGCCAGTAAGAGGGAGCACAGGTTCAGTTCTGCTGAAGGGAGGGAGAAGCCTCGGATTCCATCCCTCTGGAAGGAGTGGAGTGTGGGTACAATAAGCTAGACCCAGGGTGACACCTCAATCAAGGCCGAACACTCCATCCATCTCTCTGTGCCGAGCCACTGCCGGCAAATTTTTCTCGCTGTGAGTATTCCACCCGGCTCCCTCGACTCACCCGGATAATGGCATTTCTGTTCCAGTTATTTAAGCTAACAGCAGCACAATTCGCAGCCAGCGGCTTCAGCGCTTTGTGCTCATTTGCTCAATCAACATTCGCCCCCTGGTAAGTGACTTTCAGAGAGAAGTGTCACCGGCAGACAATGGGCTGGCAGTTAACAGCAGCAGCTCTGTGTCTAAATGTTTGCAGACGCTCGGGTAAAATGTCTCAACCCAAATTTATAAGGACAGCCACCTCCCCGCGGTGCGTGGGGCGGGAGAGGCAGCGGGAGGATGAGAGCGGCTCCCCTCCATCCCTGTCCCTGCGCTGGGAAGGTCGGGGGAAGGCGTCTCCAGGCGGTGAAGCTCGGCCGATGCTCGGCCTCCCCTGCCCTGCTCCGGCAGGGAGCTCCTTCTCCGAAGGGCAAGGCTCTGCACTGCTGCAAATATCCCCCTGCCCGGGCTCGGCAGCCCCCTGCCACCAGCAGCTGCCTGGCAGCGTCCCCAGACCTCAGAACTTGGTGAGAATAATTTGCCTACCTTTCTGCGGCCCACTTGAAACATTTATTTTGACAATGAAAGCGATTATTAATTCCACCCATTGATTTATTTTTCCTAAAAGCCCATTGTTACCCCCTAAACGTGCATGATAACTTGCCATTTGAGATACCAGCAAATGGTTTATAGACTTGTCCACCAGGAAAAGCCATGTCAGATTATAAACGGGCTGGAAGTGGCTCCCTTGTGGCAGTGTCCTTATTTTGCTTTGACAGTAAAGCTTGATACGGTTTGAACTGTAGACAAACCATTACTTATGTAAATTGACATTATTTTCTCGTGTGGCTGAGGCATATCTTGGTTTTGGTCATGTCACAGAAATCCTGTGTACCAGCAGGTCATTTAGAAGCTACTCTTAGATGACAGGCTCCTTCTCTTCCTTCTAACAAGGACAAGGACCTGAATTTCAAATTTCCATGAATCTTTTGTCAGCCTTTTAAACAAATATCTCTACTTTCTTGCCTTAGGAAAAAGAAAAAAGGCATTTCTAGTGTTCCTGGCTGCACAGCAAGCCTTGACAGACAGGTCTTCAAAGATTCAAAAGCCAGAAAGAGAAAAATGAAGAGTGTCTTGGATTTTCCTCTATTTCTTCAGGTTTACAACAGACTCCAGCTCCTTAATCCAGACCTGACTGCTACATGTGTGAGTCTCTGGCAGTGCAATCTGCCAGCCTGGGCTCCAGTCAGGTGAGGAGGGTCCAGGTTTTACACAGCTTGAGAAAACAGTGTCTGTTTTTTACCATCAGCATTTCCCACACAGCATATATTAAAATGAAAGCCAAGGGTCTGTGCTGACATAAATCACCCCCTGCACCTTCTGCCTGCTCAGAGAGACTTTGCCTACTCCAAGCCCTGTGGCTCTCCAGAGCTCTCTCTCCAGGCAGAGCCCTGAGCCCCTGCTCTCCCGGGGGTCTCTCCCTGGGGACATGCCAGGGATGTCCCCTCCCGGGGCTGGCTGGCAGATTGATCCCAGCTCACACCCCGGAGCAGCGAGCCTTCCAGAGCACATGCATTTTGGGAAGGTAAATACACAACCAAAATATCCAAGCTGCAGGGCGGCGTGACCTTCGGGCGACCCTTAGCCTGACCTAACGCTGGTCACTCTCACCAGAAGGTTTGTTTATCTTGGGACCTGGAACCTCCCAACCTGAGAGCACCGGGTTGACTCCCAGCTCCAAGGCCTGCCAGTGTTGGCTGCCAGCCCCCATTAGGATCGCCCAGAGAGAGGCAGATTTTATTTTTAGTCCCATCCCCACAACCTCAAGCCAGGCAAGTGGTCCCAATTGTGCGAGAAAAGCCCTGGCAAGTTAAACTGGAGTGTGAGCCCCTTCCCCAGCCTGTGGAGCAGCTGTGGGCATTCACTCAGGAAACAGCTCCGAGAGGGGCTTTTCATTTCGTCAAAACTTGGAGGAAATTTTGCCCAAGGGTTTCCTCTCTGCAGTGTGGACCGGGAAGCAGTTAGGGCAGCAGATGCAAAAGCAGGGGGAGATTTTCCCTTGCCATAAGATAGCAGGGTGCAGGGGGCAGGGGCGGCTGCAGGACGCATCATTTTGGGAATGTCTGCTATCCCAGAACTGAGTGGAAACAACCCATCTGAAATATGCAGAGCCATTATCAGGCCAGGGCTTAAATAAACTTTACTGTCCATTCAGTGATCAACCTCCCTGGGAGCCACTGGCTCCATTCATCACTGTCACCTTTTCAAAGTGACTGTGATGACAGTTCATGATCATTAACTAGTAATGGTGTGCTTTGCATTAACAGGAGGGCACATCAAACGGGCAGGCTGGCAGCTCAAAAGTTAACTAAATTATATAATAAACATTCTCCAGCTAACCATGTACAGATGGTGACAGAAGGTGGGACAAAGTGGCAGGCAGGAGAAAGCAGGGAGACAGAACACTTTGGTACCTATTGGGTGACTCACCCCTCTACTTGCTATTAATTAGAAATAGCACAACATGGTTCTCCAGCCAGAGGGACCAGAGCTGCTTGCTGAAGTTGTACAAGTTTTACTGTCAGAAAACTTGCCTTAAGATTTCACAGATCTGCCATGGCCATGGGATTTTTTTCCGCATTTTGTCTTTTTTTTTTTTTCTCAAATGGTATTCATTGCGGGCAAAGCTGAGGAGCTCCAGGCACAGCTGGGATGGGAAATGTTGAAAACTGAAAAGAGGAGGATGTGAGGAGGGAGATTTCAAACTTGTCCTTCATTTCTGAGTGCTGGGATGGCTCGTTACCACTTCCTGCTGGCACAGAGCATCAGGCTCCTGTGCAGCCCTGGTGCGTGCTCAGAGCCAGAAGTGCCCATGCTTGAGTGGGCCCACCAGCTCTGCCTGTTGAGGCAAAACAGCCTTGTTCAGAGAATAGCTTGGGAGGCAAGAGCTCCTAGCACAATTCCCAGTACAATCCCTACTGACTGAGAAACATGAAAAAAAAATCTTATTTTTTCCATCTATTCACTAGCAAAAAAGGAAAAAAAGCCATAAATCTATTTTATTACAATTTATTATATTATACTTGTAACCAGATCATTCACACAGAGAAAAATGGTGCCTAGAGTCAGGTTTTTAAGTCCATAATTCAGCACTTTAAGGAAATGGAAATATATTTTAACTGGGACTTCAGCAGGAGCTGCCGGATGCTCAAAGCTTTTGCAAAAGTCCAGCAAAATTCCAGTAAATGCAGCAAAAAGTCTCCTGCCACAGACTCCAGAAGCCTCTCTACTTAAATGCTTAACTGTGGATTTGAAGGGGTTTAGTTTAGGGCATCCATTTTTTAACTATGCCTCTTAATATTTTAAATTAGTGCAGTTGCAATCAGGCAAACCTTTGTGCTCCCCATGACTTAGAAATTACAAAAAAATTCATCAGTCAGTGACACTTTGTCTTCCTTCATGTCCCCACACCTCAGCCCCTTCAGCAGTCTCTCAGATTATGTACTTTTCCATTATTTACCCCTCTCAGTCTTCACAGAAAACTGTCCCAGAAAAGGTAATCTGGACTCAGCATTTATCCTAACTTAAACAGATGCTGGAGGGGAAGAGGGAAAGAAGATGGCCTGATTTTTGTAGTTCCCCTCCCAACAGTTCTTCAATCTGCACTTGAAGAGCTGACACCCCTGCATGATGCAGGAAACATTTTTGGACACGTATTTTCAAAACCAGTAGATTTTGCAACGCAAAAATTATCGTGGCGTGAAGGGATTGACATTTTCTCTGTTCATGCAACCACCTGTTTTCTGGCACCACTGAGCAGGGTGACTTTCCCACTGCTTCACTGTAGCTGTGGGGAGTGTTGTTAGAATGGAGATCTTCAAGAGGGATTTTTAAATTTGGGTCATTCATCATTTGGGAGCATAATTTTGAAAGCATGTGGCTTGAGTGTCTGAGGTGCCCACAGTTCCCACTCGTGTCAGGTCTGTGGGCATTGGGTCACTAGTGCTCCCAAGGATCCAAGGGACCTGCAGACAGAAGGTCACATCCAAATAATTGAGCAGATAAATGGCATTTCAGAGCACAATCATCTGTTGCTGCCACCTCCCCTGTCCCAGAGGTTGCTGGGTCCTTGCAGCAGGGCAGCAGCAGCAGAACATGAGCTCTCCCAACTCAGGACAGCCCTGCTCTGCTATGACAAGCTGTGAGCTGCTTTGACTGAGATACCCCTGTGTCTCTGCCCCTGTGTGAGACGGGTGGAGCAGACACCACTGACTGCCATATCTGCTGCCTGCCAACAATTTAAAAATGGAGGCACAGGTATAGAAACACATCCCTTCAAGGCTAAGGGCATGACAGAGAACTTTAACTTCTCCTATAGCTGCTCTTTTCTCTTTTAAGCTGCAGGAAAAGAAGAGACAGTGTCCAAACACTAGAAAGCCAGCTAGGACACCCACTGTCTCTCAACCCCCCTCTCATGCTCTGCCAGGATCCCAGCTGGGTTCCATGGCCTGCCCAGCACAGCATTTCTCCTCAGGAATATGTTGGGACACCAAGCATATACTGTCCTACAAGGGAAGAAAGCCTTTCAGAAATCAGATAGAATGAAGAAGCTGCATTATTTTCTCAGGAGATTTATATTTCTTGTGGGATGTTGCTTAACAAATCTTTCTGTCTCTCCTCCTTGGTCCCAAAACAATGTTTCTGACAGAAAAGAAAAGCAGAAAACTACAACTGGTTTATGATTTGTTCTTTTATACATGCAGATGTTTCAAAAACATCTGTAAAATAACAATCCACCCTGGGAACATAGTGGGTGAGAGAGGCAACACAGCCCAGGACTTGTGGGTCCTGTTCCTGGCTATTCCTCATCAGTTGTCAGCTGTGTTGTGTCACCCAAGTCACCTCAGGATCACTTCGTGCCTCTCTAGGACTGACTGTCTTGCAAATGAGATGCTTTGTACTTTAGCATTTCAAGCAGCCCTAAAGGTGATATTGAATGGGAGCTGATGGACTCAGACAGTACTCAAAGCAAAAACAAACAAACAAACAAACAAACAAGAGCTAAGCCATTCTGTAGTATTAACCATATGCCCCATACAGGAATGACAGAGGTTTTGCACTTACTCCTGAAGGACGGTGCTGGGCTAAAGGTTACCCCATGCCATAGGAATGCTCTGGAAACACCAGAGAGTGGCCAGCAAAGCTGAAAATTTGAATTTACTGTACAGTCAGAGGTGGTTAATTGCAGCTTCTACAGCCTGCTTGCCCAGGTATACAGAGCATTCAGCTGCTTGGTTACCAGGGATGTTAGCTTTTCTCCTCATACACGACTGACTAATTTCCTACATACAATTCAAAAGAAAATGCAAATAAAAGGGTTTTCAAACAGGACAGGATTTCTTCTCCAGAGTGGCCTCTGCAAACCTTGATGAGTTCTTCAGTGACTGGTCAGGAAGAGCAGATCAAGAGCTATAGCCAAGTGGCTTAGAATGGAAAGGGAGTGGAATTTCAAGCAGGAAAATCAAACTCTGATTGCCAATAACTCTTTTTTGGTTGTGCTGTAAGGTTTCCATCTATTTTGCAGGCAGTTCACTCCTTTCACACATCTCATGCATCAAGCCACTTCCCTCAGCCTCTGATGTGGGTAAGAGCATGTGATAAAGGAGATTTTATCCTAAATAAAGAGCAAGAATACAGGTGGACATCAAGGAACATGGATCCACAGGGGCTGCATTTGCAGTGAAAAATGGTGACTGCCATTCTTCAAGGACTGTGAAATCAGGGACATAGCAAAGTGGGGCAGGCAAGCACATCAGAAACATGAAAGATATTGGGATTACAGCATCATATTGTGGGATCCAGCTATGATCAATGCAAAGAAAATAGCTGTGTTGGTCTGCCAATATCACCTGAATGGAGCTGTGTTCAAACTGAGTGATGGGTGACAGGTGTCCATCTCATAAGCATGGCTCAAGCTGCAGAGGAGGATGTTCCTCTGCAGGAATGTGTCTCCTCATACAAGAAACTAGATGAAAGAACATGCTGAGATGAGGAATGACAAGCTAAGACACAATAAGAAAGTGTCCCTGAGGCCCATATGAATCTTCCTCTGTTGCTATAAGGTGCAAACTTACAAACACAAATTATAGAATATATGTAGGTAAAAAAGCCACCAGAAATCAGTCTGAGATGGAGGTGAAGGCAGAGGGGGAATTAGGCCTTCCTGCAGTATATTTGAGCCATTTTCCTACAGTCTTCATTCAGAAGCAGGTGGTGATCCAGGTTCTTAATTTCACCAGAGCCCATGAAAGCACCTCAGCCCCCACCATGTATGCAGCTGAAAAATGTTTTGCAAAATACCTGCCCTGCTCTCTTAGGAAAGAGCTACTCCAATGCACTGGCTTCTTTGGAAACATCTGCCCACACACACTTGATTCCTTCTTTGAAAACAAAAAAATCCTAAAAAGCCAAGAAAACTAAAAGTGAAAAAACCATTCTCACCTGGTAGAAGACATGAGAGACATCACTAGTAAAGTGACTTGAGCAAGAAAGCATTTCAAATATAATTGTTTTAATCCAGACAGACTGGGAAAGACAGGATGCAGGATTCCAATGTCAAGCTTTGCTCTAAAGGTATGACAAGTACAGGCTGCAAAGGGGAAAACAAAACAAACCTTATATATTGAAGACTGGAAGGAAAGTGTTTCCTGACCTGCTCAAATGCAAAATAGACTCATTCAACCAGATTCCCACTTCCAACTTCCAGGAAAAAATGCTCCAAACAGAGAAAATGGTATGCTCAGCTCTGACTAGGAAGCAGGTCTGGTTAACATTTTGAAAGGAACTAAATTTCCCTTCCCCCAGCCTCTTCAAGGGCCAGAGATTCGTGTGCAAAATAACTTGACTTTTTCCCCATGGTCAAAGACTGATGTTTTATTTATTTGTGGTCAGTAATGCTGGACTTGTGTCATATTTTGCTGTGGTACACCATTATTTAATAAAGTCCCAAGGAAACTGGCCAATGCCTTTGCTTTCTGACATTGCACCTGGCCAACAGGATCATTTTTTATTCAGAGAGGAGAGGAATTAAAAGTACAACAAGAAATAACTTTATAGCCTGAAGGAAGGGGAGCTGTCAACCCTGCAGTGGTTTGGTATTTTTTTAACACGTTAGACCAACACTGCTGCTTATGCCACAGAGCATTTGTGTGTAGAGAGCAAGCTGCTTTTAAATCCTTCTTAGCACCACAGGCCTTGGCAATTTCCCCCTGTGCCCAAAGCCTTAGTGTGCCCAGCCACTGCTTAAGAAAAGCCTTGGGTTTTATCCATTCTGAAAGCCAGGAGTGAGACCCCTCAAGCAGCTCTGTATTCCCACATCCCAGGAAAGGCAACCCAACTCCTGCAGTCCCTTGTGCTGAGATCCACCCACCACAGTCGGATTTTAAAGGCTTTCCTCAAGGCAAGGAACCTTACCACTGCTCATCACCAGCCCAGAGCCTTTGTTACTATCCTGCAGATCTAAATTTTCAACATTATTAGGTTTTTAGGATGAAGGCTTAATGCAGCAGCACTGTAATACCACGTCCTGCAACTGCGGGGATGAAGACAGGGTGAAACAGGGACCTCTCTGCCTTCTTAGTGAGAACATTCCGAGACAGCAGCTACTAGGCCTGGGAAAATAAACCAGGGGAACTAAACAAGAGAAAATTATAAACTGTTGAAGTCCTGGAGTACTTCCAGGTATTCAAACAGGTAATAGATTTGTTTAAATAAGTGGAAATAGTTTCAAAGCGTCAACTTTGCCACATTGTCTAGCTTCTCCTTTCTGGTTCAGCTCCAGTCTGGGAGGTTTCTTCATGCATGAGCTCAGAGAAAAGCACCTACTGCAGAAATACAGCAAAATTTACAGGGTTTCAGCGAGGGGATTTTCAGCTGGCACATGTCTAATGCTTTCATGATTTCCTGTTGGACAGATAGCTCTGGGGAAACACATGACCTACTGCCCAAACAGCATCAAGGAACCACACACAGAAATAAATAAGCAAGCTAGATAAATGTGACTCTGCTCCTCTCTTCCCTGCCAGAGTCCTAAGGCCTGCTGGATTCTTGATACAAATAAAAATTTTGGCCAAAACTTACAGCTAATTTCAATTAACTAGGTGACACAATAGAGCAATGGGCCCAATGACTTCCAAAGCCCATCAATATACAACCATATATATATCCAATATACACATATACACGATATTTATATAAACACACACAACACCAATCAACAGATTCATTAGAAATGAAGAAATATAATGATATTTCATCCAGGATGCAGCATTTAAGTCCATTTGCTTCTCACAGGAATGATGGCATTTCAAATCTATGTGGATAGCCCATTAAACTCCACACATGGTTTATTTTAAGACTTTTTAGCTTCTCAAAATCCCACATTATTTTGTGGCAAATACAGCTATCTGAACCTTTCCAAAACTGTTCTTTTTCTCTGCAGTGCTGTCTAAGACAATAATAACACACTCATGAAGTACAACTGTCTGCCTGAAGATATTTTGTAATACAGCTAACAGTTTCTCTAGATGCTGTCCTTGATTCAGAGTTTGGGAAAACAAGGCAGACAACAATTATTGGATACTCACAAGAACTGTTGCTGGTGAGAAGATGATACAGACGTCCCAATTTTCATCAGTGTTCCCACACCTCAAGACAACTCCCTTTATTTATGTAACTGATCACAAATTGGCTGCAAGATTAAATCAGTTTGCATTTAGCCCAGCATCCTATGGAACAAAACCTTAGGGAAACCAAACTTGACAAACTGAACTTCAACAAAGCTGGAGAAAAATAGACAGCTGCATAAAAGGGAAGAACAAGTGGGAGGGAAGGGGAGAAAGAGGGACACTCAGAGAAAGGAGCACGGCTCACTCACGGAACAGCCGGAGCTCAGGGAATCTGCTCCAGTGAAAGCTGATGAAAATCTGATACAGCTCACTCCCTTACTCAAAGAGTGACTTGTTCCTCCATATGTTCTGTAAAAAAAAGCACTCCTCATGTCAGTAACATGTGGAGAGAGCAAATATTTCTCAATTGTGAATGATTCATTGACTTAATAAGCATCTGGCCTAAACATCTGATATATATTTAAAATTCCATCTATTTCCTAAAAAATAGTCCTTATTTTTTTTGAGTGATCAAAACCAAATGATAACATTTTAAAAAAGGCAGTAGGATAGTCTTTTTTGATACCACTTGTGATTGGGGGGGGGAAGATATTTACTGTTGGTGTGGACCAGATTGGGAGCAACTCCTTGCTAAAACCCTTCAGCTGCTCCTTCCTCAAGTGGAAGAATCTGAACAAGATGCACCTGAACATGGGCAGAGAGTGACCAGCGGTGCTACTGCTTCACATGGGAGGTGATGATAACATTCTTGTGCACAGGGCTATTCCCAAAGGCATTAGTGACTCAGCCTGCCAGGTGCACACCCACCCCAGGAGGACACAGCTCCTGGCTCCAGCTCCAAGTCACACCCTTCACCACTGGTCCCTATCAGATGACTTTTGCCACGCACGGAAGCTGGCGTAAGTTACAGATCCATTTATCACCTCGGAGCTGGATCAAGTGCCAGCCATCCAGGTCACTGTGGCTCCAGCCACACATGAATCAACATTTAATATGGCATTAAAATTCTCTTGTGATTGCTTTTAACTTCTGTGTGGTGTGTGGTTAGCAAGAGTGAGGGTTCTCCTGTGCAGCATTTTGTAGGCTGCCTTGAGCTGCGTGTCCAGAGTGACACCCCTCCTCTTCTGGATGATCCAGAACATAACACTTGGTCTCCCTGCACTCATTTTACTCCTCTCTTCTATCTAGAAACAAAACAGCCTGAGCATAGAAATGCACAAAACATCTCTCTGTGGTGTGCAGTGCAGTCAGGATATGATGGACCATGATACAAGGGCAACTTGTTATCATTCACTCCTCCAGCATTTCAACTTCTTTTTTTTCCTTCCCCGTTTTTGCTGGATTAAGCTTTTCCAGTATAACAGGGCCAACTCTGGGTGTCTGGGCTAGATTTAAAGTTCAAGGAGGTTCTTTATTTTCCAGGAAACATTCTTCCTTCCTCTCCTTCCATGATTGTTCCCACAGGTTTTAGTTTCTTGTTGCTGGGATTTTTTTTTCTCCCTTTCTGGGTTTGACCTTTGCCCAGTTGCTTTTTAAACAAGAGTCTTGAGGGTCTCACAGCAGGTTTCAACAGCGTTGTGCCTCCAGTCCAAAAGGGAACTTTGCTGGGCAGATTGCAAGTCTCAGAGCTGGAAGCTCGGGCTCAAACACTCCTTGGTCACCTTCCTCCACACAGATTTACACCTCCCAACAGACTGCACAAGGGCTGCTGCTCACATTTGCTCAAAGAGCTCATTCCTGCCCCTGCCTACCACAAACAAGGATGGCTACAAGAAATTTAAGGTGGCCTAAGGAAGCAGGAATACCTTCCTTCAAGGTGTTTCATGAAAACTACATGGTGTGTGTATGTGTGTGTGTGTGTGTGTGTGCAGGTCTATATAAAATAATATAGAAAGAATATAGAAAGAAAATCCATAGTCTCCCTCCATCACTTCCCACATCCATGAGTCTCTTCTCCACCACCAGGTTAAGCAGCTATCATCTAGCCAAATTGAATACATTTATTCTGAGTTGCCTAATACCATTGTATTGGCAGAGAAGACAAACCTAGGACAGTGTAATGTGATCTAAAACCTCTGCATCTTTTCTGCCTTTCCAGTTTGTTTGTCTGAGGATGGTCCCTGCCCTTCTTTCCTAAGGATCCCTCAAACTAGGCCAGTTTTATAATGAATATTGCCCTCCCTGCTGCTGGCTTGATCATCTGTTTTTGCCAATCTAATAATCCACATACTAAACACTTAAACACTCATCAGGTTTTCCAAGCTGCTCATCTTGGAAGGCTTATCCAGAATCTCACAGCTCAAATGGTGGCAATTTCCTCTTAAACCTGCAGCCTATATTCTTAAATCCACAGTTAATTGTTCTCCCTATTATTTCATACTCATATATACTGCCTATAGTCACTGTCCTTCAGTTCTAGTTCCTCTTCTTTGCACCTTTCCCATTCTGTGGCTTGTGAGTGAAGCTGGTTTGCCCTCTCTCACAAGACAGGGTTTCCTAGTCCTATGCTGCACTTACTTTCAGCATGGTCTGTTTCTTTTTCCCAGTTCTTCCTACAAAAGCAGCTGCCCAGAGCCCTACTCAGCATTTCACACGAAGTCTCTCCTCAGCACCTGGCTCAGCAGTACAGCTACAATGCTCTCCTCTTCCCTGGAAAGAGTTGCACTAACACTGCATCCAATTTATACTTCCTGTGACTCACTACAGCACCCTGCTTTTCACCTTCTCTGAACCCTCCGGCTCCAGTTCATTGCCAAAATGTTTATCATTTCCCCCTAAATACTATGAGATCTTATCTTCTGCAGCATTACATTTCACACCTTCTGCTGCTATGATTATTTTGTACTCCTTGAGGAGATTAAAATTCCACTCTTTATGTAAAATGCTTCCCAACTCCAGGTCATTAGCATACTCCTACACTGACACTTGGTGAAAATATTAATGCC
Source organism: Petroica traversi (assembly GCA_025920805.1). Lineage (NCBI taxonomy): Eukaryota > Metazoa > Chordata > Aves > Passeriformes > Petroicidae > Petroica > Petroica traversi. Next base: position 10,081,270 of record JAHLSL010000019.1, read on the forward strand.
AAATTTCATTTTATGAAACTCTGCCAAGAAAACGCCCTCAAATCTATTATTTCTTTTTACCACGTAAGTCACTTAAACTTGTTGTCCATTACCCACACATTGAATTCCCAATGCCAATAGTTTGAGTTGGAGTTCAGATAAAGACAAATAATTTAACCTGTGAAGGTTTCTAAGCTTTGTGAGACCAAAATGGAGATGAAAAAACTTTTTCCTCTGACTCTTCCATTGGTGCTACATGTGCTAGCTCTGCCTTTGTCAACCTAAGCAAAAGGAACGGGCACTCTTAATTCAAGCTAGCTGTGGTAAAAATTCATGTTTAAACAATGAGAAACTTTTAGATCTTTATAAGCTAGTGGGGTTTAATTTCTAATAACCCATCTCCCACAGTCTTTAATTTAATCTGCTGCAGCATCCCTTCTTGGCTAGACTCTCCTTGGAGTTGATGCTGCATTAACACTCCTCTCCTGGCAGTGAGGAAAAGACCTCAGACCAGCAATGTCAAACCAAGGTTCTCCAAGTCTTTCCCACAGCCTTTGTGGCACGTGTGGTCCATGACTGCTTCTGCCTCCTTCTCTAAAGAATCTCTTAAATACAAGTGACATGAATTGCTTTGCCAGATGCCTGATACAATTTCTCTTGGGTAAAATGCAACTTGATGTTAAACTCACATGACATGGGGAGATTACAAGTATATTTCCTCCAGGGATAAAAAATTAGAAATCTTACTGATTTTCCCCTTCTACCCACATATAAAGTTAGATACATGGAAGAAAGAACCCTACAGGTCTCTTGTCTGTGAAAATATTTAATTCAATAATCCTTCTGAATCCAACAGCCCTGAATTTGTGTCTCTACAGCTATGAATTGTCCATGTTTTCTTCATTCCCAAACAGGCTTTTTGTATGGTTTATAGACACTTTACTGAGCAAATACAGCAAGAAAAATCTAATTTTGATGTCTTTGGATCAGATCTAATGCTGGAGACTAATATAGGAGAAACAGGGAAAAAAACCCCAAGTGGTAGGAAAAACCAAGAAGCTCAGCAGCTGAGAACAAAACTCCAAGGCAGGACTTACCCAATGTGACCACAAGCAATTCTGTTAAACTTTCAAAATCTGCAAAAATGCCAGGCAAGGCAAAGACACACACAACCTTTCAGTCAACTGATTGGCACCACTCCACCTTCCTGGGAACCCACCACACCACCCATGTTTCCAGCTCCCAGTCCCCTATCATGGCAATGTGACCTTTCTCCCTTCCAGCTGGTTTTCCATGATGGCCACATCAGCCAGGAGCAGGCCACTGAAGATGGGCACACGCTTCCTGCTGCTGATATCCATTAACAAGGACCCAACAGGCCTGCCAGGTGAGGAAAACTGGGGTGGCTGAATGTCAGCGAGCTCAGCATCCTTTCTTGGGGGTGCCCAGAGCCTTTGAACATCAGGCCCTGGGGTACTCACTACGTGAGTAGACATGAATAGACCTTTCTCTGTGCCCTCGCTGGAGACACTGGCAGCATTGTTAGAGCACACGCACAACCAAGTCTAAACTGGATGAAAATTTGGCTGGCCTTTTTGCTTGAGCATGATCAAATGGCAGCATTGCTCACCGAGTGTGAAGGGCATGAAAGGATTAGCCGCCCTCCCCCGGCAAGCAGGTGAGCTGAAACCCTTTCCAATTCACTACATGTCAGTTTACAAGTAAAACATAAGGTATAAATGCAGCTATTGTTAAGGTGAAGCAGCCATCCTGGCTGGAGAGTTAGATTAGCAATTTACCCTTTGTAAAAGGATTAGCACAGCCTTATTGTTTCAGTGTTTATTTATCAATTTGCATTTTTAAAAGGGGGCATATATCTGACAAGGGCCCACGTTCTCCATGTACCCTGGGCCACACCATTTCCTTCCAACTCTCCAGTGACAGAATTTACCAGAGCATTTTACAGATCAGAAATCGAGGAGATCCCAAAACTTTGGTACCGCTGCTGCTCACACAGCATTTTGTTGGGCCAGCAGGCATTCCTCCTCCTTTCAGCTGAGAGCAACTGCTGGGTGCTGCCAGCCATGCAGAGCAAACACCAGAACTAGCTCCCCAGTTTTCCTCAGAGACCTGAACTGAATGCAAAGATATTTACACCACAGTTTCTGAGGACATGGAAACCTGTGCCAGGTTCTTCCCTCACATGGATTGCAGGCACCAAACAACGAAGCACCTCTGTAATTAACACTGATTCCACACTTGGGGTCTTCAAAGCCCCTCAGATAATTCGTACAGCTTCCATTGGGCTCACAAAAGCCTGTTTTTTTCACTGACAAGGGCAGTGAAGATATTACTCGGTTCATTAAGCACCGAAGTTAGCATCAAACATCAGTTCTTGGCATCCCAACATCTCCAACGGGTCCTCAACTTCAGTTGCAGAGTCTTTGGGAGCCTGTAAAGGAGCCTTTATTGCTGAAGGACGGGCTCAGTCTCCCCGTGCCGCAGGGACTCCTTGCTGGAGTTCAAGTTGAGGGAAGAGGTTTCACACAGAGGAGAGGGGAACGCTGCTCAGCCAGCCAGCAGCACACACTGCCCATTTGGCAGACAGCAGCTGCTCGCTCGGATTAGGTAAAAATTCCTTCCTTACAGGGAACAGGGGTGTCTTGGAAGGTAAGTGAGAGAGCAGATTTTTTAATTAAAGTGACGCCAGTGCGTTTGCGCCCTGCTGCAGCCCCACACCCCGCTTTCCATAAGACGGCGATTTAGGAAGCTATTCTTTTAGACCATAAAAACAGTTTGGAAGACGAAGAAGCATACAGCTGTGCTAAATTATATCCCTGCTCCCTCAGGACCCAGCAGCAAACTACAGCATGTATTTTACAGGCATATGATTTATTTATATGGACTAACATACAGGTATTGATTTTGACCCATAAACCCCCTCTGTGGCTGGGGGCCTACACATCCCAAAGCCTTCTCCCAGCCTGGGCTCCACCACCACAGCTGTGCAGGAGCAGGATCCCCATTTATGAGAGAGGGAGAAGAAACCGCAGGGTGTTCTGTGGCTTTTTGTAACTCCTTCCACACATCCATTTCTTTTTCTTTTCCCAAACAATTCCAGTTTGTTGATCAAGCATCTCACACAGGCAATTCATTTTTCCTGGTCATGGGGGAAATGAGGAGGCTCCAGTGGGAGCTGTTAAGATCTTAAAATACGCTCTGTGCTGCTGGCTTATTGCAGATACTCTGATTCATGGTTGAAAAGAGAGGCCACGAGTGGACTCGATTAAAGACATGAATTTAGGAATGATCAAGGAACCCTTAAGGCAAGCAACAGATACTCTGCCCTGAGGATCATGTGCAAATGTAAAACTAAATTAAATTAAATACACACAAAAGGAAGGGAGCGAATGTAAGGGACAAACCCTGTCCCACAGGGCTTATAATTTACATTTAGATTAGCAAAAGTAGAAGCAACATTACAGGGAAGGTGGGTGAGGGTTACAATAACAAAACTTTGTGGCTGGCCTGCATTGTAATTTCACTAATTAGAAAAAATGAAGTTTCTAGTTAATAAATCAGTGCTATCGACATTTCTGTGAATTTGAGGGAGATACACAAATACCTGTGGGATAAACTCTTTGATTGGATTTAGCCATTCTACTCTCTAGAGTAATGGTTTTAAATCATTAGCCTTTGAGGTCTGCTTTGAAGATAAATGAAAGGTACCTCAAGAAGAAACAAGCCTATTTCCTAAACTTACATTCACGATATGTCCCTGAGTAATGCTGGTGGGCACAACAGAAGAAATCACGTGATATTGTAAACAATTGCTCTGGAATGACAGATGGAGAGGATTTCTTGCTTTTTTTACTCAAGTGAGATAATCAGTTACCACATCCTCATGGACAGGGGTTGGCAATCTCCCAGTGCATGGAGCTACTGACCTCTCCAAAGGAGCTGGACTAACCAGGCTGACCACTGGTGAGCAGCCTGGTGTCTGTAAACACTGACCTACTTCAGATGCCTCAGCTTGAGAGCAAGTCTTCTCAACAGGTCTGCAGAGCCTCAGTCATCTTTTGGACTGGACCAGCGTGGCTGTTAGCAATGAATATCTAATCACACCTCAGCAGAGCCCCAGCCCACAGACATTCATCAATCACCAGGTGCCATGGCTACAGCACAACACCCGGCAGCAGCAGCAGCAAAGCCGCGGCACCAGCGGCTCCATCGCCGTCCTTTATCAGTGCCACGCACACCACCTCCCTTCTCCAGGCAGCAGCGTGCTCAGGGAAGGTGGAGGCACTGCCAAACACCAGTATTGACAGCTCTTCCCCTAACGGGGCCCTCTCCTGCTCCTGATTTACCAAGATTCCCCTTGCAGTACGGAAGTGGAGAAGTGACTGTGGCTCTCTGATACTTCTGGACACTCCTCCAAAGGCTGGTGATAGCAGCCTAAGCTGTGTGAAGACAATTCCTGATGCCAAGAACTGTATTGATGTGTAGTTTTTGCTCAGCTCAATGTTTCAGGTTGGATAGTATAGGTGAGCTACCACCAGGCATGGCTGAAATGAGCAGTGGATACAACAGAATATACTGCCTTATCCATGCAAGAATATGGGAAAAGTCAATTATTCTGCACTGAGGATGCTTTCCCATTCAGCTGTCTAGAAACAGACCAGAGGTTTCTTGGAATTGTTAGTATTTGAACCACCTTATTTTTCTATACCAGACTATCCCCAGATTTTCAGCCTAATATTATGTTGTCATGAGCTTTCTGAATTTAAATAAGGAAACAGAAATAAATACACATTTCAAGACAGACAGCTTTTGGATGGCAACCATGTTCTGGCAATTTAGCTTGTTAGCACATGTGTCTGGGATGAGACTTCAGCTTCCCAAGGTACCTTTCATTACCTGCAGATTCCCCTTCCTCATCCTGCTGAAAGTGCTCACAGAATGAAGGAGGTTTCCAGAACCCAGAAACTGGCTGCAAACATTACACTATCTACCTTAGCTCCAGGAACATCAATAGGCAAATCAATTATGATTTTAGAGGGCCCACAGTCAACAGTTTTAAGTTAAGCCAAGGTTTAACAACACATTCTAGTTTCAAGGCAAGCTTAAAAAAATACTGCACTACTGGATGACCAGTGAGTATTCCATGGTCAAGGCTAAACAGACACCACTGCACCAGGCAAATATTCTAGAGAATGCCATGACTACTGTTTAAAGGCAAACAGAGTAAATTGATAAGGCAGAGGTCAACAAGTGGTTCTGATATAAAACATTTTTTTAAAAAGCAGACCCAGATCATGGTACAGTAACTTTTATTGCAGAGATCAGCAGGCCAGCACAGCCATTCACAAGTACTGTACATACACAAGTGCCTCATGCTTATGCCAGCCTGCACAGGGCTAAAATGGAAGCATATAACCAATTAGTGTTAATAGGCAAACAATCATTAGAAGTGTTAACAAGTGATGGTGGAGAGGCTCTGTTTTTCATTTTATTACTGATCTCTAGTAAGTGTTATTATCCTCATAGAATAACATTCTATTATGAAATGCACATGCACAGCATTAAAGCCTTTGATAGTCCAATGCTTGCCAGCGGCAGCAAAACTGTAAACAAAGTGAAAGAAGCATTTCTGAAATGCCAACAGCCATTAGTATTCACAAAGTTTAGAGGATGCAGAGAGCCAATATGCTAAAGTGTAAATAACAGGAATTTACTGTGACGTGGGGATCTACAGAATCAATTGAATATTCAGTTTCTTCCCATTTTTCAAAAGAGCCTAAACATACATGCTTAATCTCAATTGATTTGTGCCTTAACAAGGGTCTTGAGTCTGTTACATATTTTCAAATCTTTTTAGCCAGTAGAGTCCCCTAACATTTTTCTCTTTTATAACACAGCAAGCAGCTGCAACTAATCATATTTCATTATGGTTTTGTACATATTTTGTTTTAAAACAAATTTTACTTAACCAACAAAAATGCAACTGAGCAACTTCTGCTCACTGTAGAAATAAGATTTTTCTGAAGACTGGTAGAATTGGGCACGACACCAGATACAATTAAGACAATGTATTTATTTTAAATTTTAGCTAGGAGAGCATGGGTTGAGGAAAAAAAGAAACACCTTGAAATGAAGAAGTTTACAGGATAAAACAGACTTAATCTTTGCCTACTTTCTATTACTATTCAGAGACAGATGACCTGAAAATTATGGATGCCTTTTATATGACTACCTATTTATTGCAACCATTTCTTCAGCTTTCACATACAAACAGAACAATGAGACAATAAGGCTTACATTTCTGTGTTGGAAATATGCAGTCTCCATCCATCAGGAAAAGTCTCAATGGGAACTCAACCTACAGCATCCTGTATCATAAAAGAGTAGGACCAAGCCCCTCCCAAGACACCTTCAAGCACCACACAACACAGCAGGGAAGTGCACACAAGGCAATTCACTGCCCTGCACAGGCTGCATTTAGGAAACTTTACTGAACTATTAAATAAGCAATTATGACAACGTAAGATACTAAATACAGATAGGGTTGTGTCAACCCAGCTACCAATTTTGGGCTTCAGGCTTTTTAAATTCTTCCCTGCCAAAATATTAGGTGTATTCAAGTTGGCATTATGCCTTTCCTTCCAACACGTACCTCTTTCTTCAGAAGACACCTAAAATTCAGGGAAGAAAGAAAAAAAAAAGAAAAATGTAATAAGTGAAGCCCTACTGGGGAATAGGGTTTTAATGAACACACAAAGCAACTAGGTGACATCTTTATCAGGCCTCATAAACCTTGATTGAATACACAGTGATAAGGCCTGTTTAAACTGTCATCCTCACGATAACACGGGCAGAGACAACGCGGGGCTTAGCAACGGCCTGAGCCAGGGAGGCCCTTCCTGAGGAGCAGGCACCACCAGGCAAGGTCTGCAAATGTGCTGTAAACAGCCCACAGCCTGTACAGCTGCCTGGGCTGTGCCACAACACGGGGCAGAGGGCTGGGGGCTGCCCAACCAGGGTACCATCACATCTTCTCCCAGCTCTGGCTTGGAAGAGCATCTGCAGCAGAGCTCGTCCGGCTTCGGGGATGGCCAGCTCTCCAGGGAAGATGGGTGCTTGGAGTGACCTTCAGCACTCAGATCTGCAAACACCAAGAACTCCATCTGCGTGGTTTTAAAGAATTCAAGGAAAGGCTTTTTTGGGTTCTTTGGTGTTTGGTTTGGTTGTTTTGTGGCTGGGGATTTTTTAAAACACCATCATCTGTGAGGTGCATAACCTTCAGCACTAGGAAAGTGGCATTTGGGGCCAGCATGGCAATGGAAGTTGCCAGAGACATGACTTCTATCAGAAGATTGGCCTTGGCCATCTAGGATACTTTTTTATTTTATTAAGTATTTCAAACCCTTAAGGATCACCAAGAAACATCTGTGCAAATTGCCAAGCTACTAAGATAGGATTTAATTGTTCCTCTGTGATTATTTCTTTATTAACTTAAAGAAAATACAACATACATTTGAACTTTTATTCTTCCCAGAATTGTTCTTCCCTCACTGCAATGCTTGCAGTGACACCCACTGGCTGTGGGAGGTGGAGTTTCAGAGAGCACTTTAAAATGCTTCACTGCACTGACAGGATCACAGAGACAGAACCTCAGAGAAATGTTGCCACCCAAAAGCTGGCATTTTGTCAGTTCACTTAAAGTTATAACTCAGTACCTCTACTAAATACAGCTCTTTCTCATTAACAGCTTTAATAAGGAAATAATGATCAACAGTTACTTGTTAAGTGTAATAAAATACATATTTGTATATAATTACTAGTTAATTAATAACTCCCATTGCTTGGGTGGTGGAAGATATTAGTTCATTTTATGCCTATTTGCTCTGTGGCAAGATTGAAGTAGCACTAGTGCCTGGTTTCAGTTTTTAATTAGGAAAACCTGAACTGAGCTGGTGCTTATCTTACCTACTCAAGAACTCATTAGGGCTGCTGTAGGACTCCCTGCACACACCAGCAGATTTCTTTTCATACCCCCAAGCAGTAATTTCTCATTTCACAGTTAAGAAAGAGAAGAAACACAAAACTAAGTGACTCGTGTGAAGACTCATAGGAAAACCACAGAAACCAAACCTAACAAATCACAATCTAATGGCCCCAGTTAGAGGACAACTTGTTTCTTCAACTGTATTAGAGAAACTTCTCTATAATATATACACACAGGTTTTTAATGTTTAAACAAAATTATCCAAGTTTAAGCTCAAACACTAACAAATCACTCCTGTTACACAAGGTATTTACCAGAAGAAAAGGCTAAGTTTTAATTTAACTGCAACATGATGGCTTGGAACGGATCAAGGGAAATTTCAGAAATACTTAGAATAAAAAATTAGAAAAAAAGAGAACTACTTTTTGCTTGCTCCATGGCATGAGCCAAGAGCAAATGGCTCCTGGCTGTGAGCATGCAAGGTGTGTTTGCTGACTTACTCAGATTAAAAATATTTTAGTCACCCTTGTGTTATTTCCCGCATATACGGCACTAATGTTCTCTCCAGGGACTCAGAGCAGAGTTATTACATTCATGGAAAACACATTTATACAGGACTTCCCGCAGAGCTGGGAAAAAAAAAATTATCCAATGCCTTCCCAGCCAAACTTCCTCCTGAAGTGAAAAATCCTTCCCTTTGATAAGAAAGCTGTGTCAGACCACATTTCTGCCCCTGACAAAAGAACCGCTCTCCCTTGGCTCACTCCAGTTTTGGCAGCTGTGCTCAGCAGAACCAGGCTGCTCTTCCCAGCCAGTCACCAGGCTTAGCAGAGACACCACTTTATCTTTCCTGAAAAATAAAACAAAAATGAACTATGCACAAGCAAGCAGTTACTGTGGGTAACACTGCCCACAGCTCTAAGGCAGGCAGTTCTCCTCCGGGTTAGAAATTCCATCAATAACGTAACACATCATTAAAGACCTCTCTGTCCTCCCCCCTCTCCTTTTTTTTTTTTTGCCTGTCCACATTCAAAGCTATCTAAGGAGATGTTCAATGCTGCATATACACAGTTCACAGCAAAACAAGCTAGGCTTGTTAGCTTCCTTCGTTCTTTCCATATCAGGAGGAAGCAAATTAATAAAGCACGGGGAAGGACACTTTTCACACAAACATGGAAAGCTGGTGCCTTACAGATTCTCTTGTTTCTAATGCACTGACAGCCAATCAACAGATACACAAGCAAACTTATTCAAGTTTTGGGCTAAGAGTACAAAGCACCCCCCAGAGCTCCATGTCCAGGTTTCCTTGGGTAGCTCCTGACCTTGTCTCTGGTTATCCACCCTTCCAGAAAAGCCAGATGTACCAACTCATGAAAAATATTATGTTATCATGGATGCAGTGGAATTCTGCTCTCACTGCGAGCTCCTATACTCATAACACTGTGCCTTGAAGATGCCTTAAGCTGTATCTGCCTTTCAGACACTGCAAGTCACACAGCATTTAGCATTCAGCTGTGACAGGGAAGAGCTTAACCTAGGAGTGCTAAGCCCTTCCTTATCTTCCCTAGAAATACCTGCCAGCTCCAGGCCATCTCTATTAATATTCCTATGAGCAGAGCTGGTTAGCTTAGTGTTTAAATACCTGTACTTCATGAAAGAACCAATCTTAGGCCAACAGGCCTAATTTTGTAGGAAAGGACAGGCTAAATCCAAGAATTCCAGGCACAACAATGATGCCCCCATCAACATCCTCTCAAAATTAAATGCCATGTGAAAAAAACGCATCCCAACATAGATAATTGAAGATGGTCAGAAAGAAAAAAAAAAATCAGACCAAATCAACACTAAATTCCTTTTCTTTTCCTGGAAAGTTAGAGAGGATAACACTAGCCCTCCTCTAGTCCCACAAGTGCACACTCATACCATTGGAATGATGTTCTGGGGAGAGGTAGTATGATGGTCAGGAACAGCTGGAACAGACACGTGGGATATATGTTTGATTTCAGTGAATCCGGATGGCAAGGAGTAATTTTGGCAGCACTTTTGGGTAAATGCAAATTGACAAGAGAAATAAAAAAACAGGTACAGTTCCCATCCAGTAGAAGGTGAGAAAAACAACAACAATAACAAAAACAACAAAACCCAAACCAAAAGCCAACCAACTAAACAAAAAAAAAAGGGCAACTCTCTTCTGAAACACTCCTGCTAGATGCTTTTTTTTCTTTCCTGAGGACTACTTGACTATGTCCTCGAAGTTGAGAAACTCCTACAAAAGTCAGTGAGTAACCTTTCCTGGAGTGCTCAACAACTGCTTGCCAAATCTTGGTGTCACCGTCTGATTCAGCACAGCAGATAAAGCCTAAAATTAAATGTCTGGTATCTCAAACTTGTTAATGAAGATATGCTTTTCAAATCTATTTCATTTCCATGCCACTTACCAATAAAGCAATGTCAGCTCAGGATAAGTAGATGCCCAGAGGGCTTGGCCCACTCAACCCTACTTGGCTGCAACACTTTAAAGCGAAAGTGGCTCCCAACTTCTGCTTGCTGCAGGGCAGGCACCTCACACAGCTCATTACTGAGCAGTTGATTTGCAGCAGCTCCTTTTTGCTGCTGCCTGGCTGCAGACAGCCACAGTTCACAGAAAATCCAAGTCAAGATCATTTAGTCCTTTACATCCTCAGTATGTACCATGGGAAGAGAGCTGTGTTAAACAGAACAGCAGATCCACAACTTTTGTACCAGGGACTTGTAACTCCCATGCCTTCCTTCTCCATGGGTGGAATAGTTTCAGTGTAAGGCATATTCCTCCAGGGAGATTTGGTGTGGAGGGACCTATCCAGGGTGGTGGGACATGCAGGACATGGCAGGGTTACAGCAGGACTCAATGAATTCATGCTACAGGCTTTCCACAGAGGGTGCAGAAGAACTTAAAACTCAACTTTAGTAGATCACTCTTCTCTCAAATTTGCCCGAGTTTCTCATCTCACAAACTCCAGAAGAACTAGGTCTATGACTCTATTTTAGCTTTACGTTTCCCCATGCTCTAACACTCTTTTCTATCTCAACAACCACACTTTCAGAGGATGGCGATATGAAGACTTCCTCAGCCTTACACAGAATCAGAATCACCTGAACAAAACCCAAGATCAATACTTATTAGGTGTTTTAAGTGCCATGTGCTATAGATTGGAAAAATAGTCAAAAAACTTGAGCATGATGCTTTAAATTGTACAGCTGTACCACAAACAGCTTAATTAGGGCCTCTGTGCTAGGAAAAGCTGCCTTATAGACCTGAAGTAGTCTTTATTTTACAGGTCTCCTCTCAGAAGAAGAAGAGAGGAAAAATAATAGTATTGTATTTCAAAGCCAACAATCTGTGGCCATTGGGAAATAAATACAATATACTTGTTATTTATTTTATATAGTTTTCATACAGAATATCACGATACCTTACAACTATAAGGTATATACACAGTAGAGGTTATGAAATTTTAGCAGAAAACTATTACTTGGAATGTGGTTTCAGATTTACTTCATTCAAAGAGATGGAATTCTTTCCCTAATTCTTTATGGGGGCAGCAAGAAGTCCAAAACCAGACCCTCTCTCTTTGCAAGCAATCCTGCTGAACTTCCTCCAGGCAGCGTAAGTGCACAAGATGGAAATGCACTCTAGATGGAAGTTTCTCTCTTCTAGTTTTAAGTTTCTTTGAAAAGAAACCCTTCAGCTGTCACCAAAAACCGAACTGGATATAGTAAAAATGAAAATTACAGGTGGCCTATAGGACAAAAAGACACCTCCAAAATCAAACAACCTTGAAACATTTACTTGTTTCTGAATTTCCTCATATGGTTGAGATCAGAAGTTCCACAATCCTTTCCTCAGGTAGTAGACAAAACCTCTTTCTTATGCCACCAATGGAGAGAAATAAGGAATGTCAATAAATTAATGTGAAATTATGCCAAGAACAAATTCAGGAATTTCTCCTGTCAGTACACAAAATTCAGAGTGGAGTCAGGGACAGAAGGACTGGGCTTCACTGAGCTTATGCCAACCTCAAGTGTAAAAGAAAACAGGAAGGACATTCAGAAGGTACATACAAAGAAGGAAGGGACATAGTTCTGCTATAAAGAATAGAGACAAAGAAAGAATTGAAATGGAGGATTTGAGTAGTGGGGACAGAAGCACTGAGGACATGAAACACAAACCCCGCAACAGATGTGACAGAGAGAATAACAGGAGTTGCATCATGAAGGTAGAGAAGGTGTTAAATTCAACGTAAGAACCTGTGCCTGAATGACATTGACCATCTCAAGATTCCTATTTGTGAAACATGACTTTGCTACAAAGGTTGGAATTTTTGTTGATGGAATAGCTGGTCTGTTCAGCCTCTTGGCAGAAAGATTATGAGTTACTTCAAACTTCTGGCCTTCAAGTAACTTGCATACTCAGGGAAGCCTTGAGAAGCTGGACATTCCTTCCACTGAGCAGCCTGATAGGCTTCAAAGCATATTTAACTATAAGCTGTGTTACTATAGAGTGGAAAATACTAATCAGCTCTAGCCATCTAGGGAGACTGTGGTTATCATTAAGAATATGTGGGACACTCATGCAAGAATTCTTTTCCCCTGCCCACTGGACAAGCTCTTTCATAGTTTATCTGCTCCAACTGCATGCTTTTGAAAAAAAGCTTGACTAAATGAATACTTTCAACTAGAGCTAAAGGCAAACACTCCACTGGAACTTTGCCCTAATCAATAGTAGCAATGTTCATGTCACATGAGAGTCAGAGGATAGAATATGGTGCTTACTGAAGTCAGCAAATAACCTAATTATACTTAGCCTGCTTGAAGAAGGAGACAAGTGAGGTCTGGTCCACCCACATATTAATGCAATCATCATTATCCTTACCCCTTGTTTGCTCTGTGCTGATACTGTAATAAAAACTCGTGCCAAATGGAGGGTGCTACTGACCCCTTGTGGGAGGAATACTCACACATTTTAGGATGCAGGAGTCCCAGTGGGGAAATGGGCTCAGAATTTTGTCTCCTCACCCCCCACAGATGTAGTTTTAAGGAAAAGTCAGTGAAACAGTGTTAGTGTTGCAAGACGTCACAATAGTCTCAAGTGTATTTTCTCCATGTTAGGCAATTTTTCAGAAATTATGGTTTATTAGCTTCTCTAGGGCAGTCATGTGAGCATCAATAAACCCTAAGTGTAGTAGATACTGCAATGACTTTCCCATAACTTAAAGTCTTACATTGTTGAAGACTAAAATTTATACATTGCCAGTTGGCACAGTCCTTGATTTTTACTGTGATTTAAACTATTTTAATCCAGCATAGCATAATATGCTAAAGACTGCAAAAAATCTCCATCTTACTATCTCCTGGAAAGCAAGGACACACTGCTCTGCTGAAAAGGGAACTATTTAAAACCCTGAATTATTTTTCAGCTAAAACCTTCTCATAAGTATCAAGAAAAGTTGGTATGATTCATTCTTGAAAGTAGAAGTTTTCCAATGCATGTCATTGCCAAGAGTAGGGCTGCATAAAGCACAAGAATTTCAACAATTTTGTTTCTGAAAACTTATATGTCCTTTCCTTATGGTGGAAAACCAAGTCTGAAAAGGATGCCTAATATTTTTATTCCAATATTACTGCTAATCTTTACTCTCTAAATGAAACAGAGTACACCCATGAAGAACCATCCTCTGCATTTGATTCACGTCGAATCCAAAGGAAATCTCCATGTGCTTTCACCACTCCATCAAAAACAGATGACTGTATACAGGATATAGCTGGAATGACTTAGAACAGCAAAGTGCACTAGACAGAAATTAATTGCACTACACAATATTTATATTATAAAGTTATTATAATTATTTCTATTTTACAGCAGGAAATGGCCTTCTCAAAACCTGAACCCATCAATACCAAACAGCAGCAACACCCGCAGCTTCCCCTGCAATCAACAGCAGGGGCTGAAACCCTTGAGACCACAGAGATCAAGTCTTGAACCAATGCCAACACTGCTCCCATCACGTTCAATGAACACTTAAGGAGAAATAAGAGAACAGCTTGTAAATCCCAGAGCAAAGAACAAGTGGCTACTTCAGTGTATTTCAGCAATTTGCATCAATTATTTTAAAATAAGTTTTTTTTCAAAAGAATTTGAAAACACTACGTTTTCATACAGACCCATCATATAAACAAAGGCTGAAGAAACTTGAAAAATGAAAAGAAACTGAGAAAGAGAGCAACAAACTTTTTATTCTGTCAGTTCCTTTTTTCATCTGTACACTAGGACAAATAAAAACACTAAGCCATATAAGTCTGGTTGGTTTTGTTGCCTTTCATTACATAGACTTTTATTTTTTACAAATGCATCCATTAAATTGAATCCTAAAAGTCCAAACTATGATGCAGCATCTGTTGTCTCAGAATATGGAAGTTACTGTATCTGGCAGGAGATGTTGAAATGATCACATTCACGTAGCCAGATCTGTAAAGGCCATTCAATTACAAGTAAACACAGAGTCTAACATACACTTAACAGCAACTCTGGTCAGTAGAACAGTACTATAACTGCATATTTACAGAAAAATTTGCACGTAATCCAGAGATAATTTTAAATCAATTTTTTTGTGTTACAACATAATCCACCCTTCAAAATTCTACTGTGCTGCTTTAAGAATGTTTGAGTACCTTGGAGATTCAAAGGCACATAGCACTTCTGATGCTTCCACAAACTCATTATTCTGGACCATATTATAAAATAACCAGTTTTTAAAATAACTTTGAACTGCAAAATTTCTCAATAAAGTCTGGCGCACTTCTAAACATTGTTTGCCAACAAGTAACCGAGTTTTCAAATATTTCTTCAGGTATTCAATTTTCTAATTCCATGGTGACATCTAATATCATTACAATGAAGGAGGAAGACAAATGAGCCACCACCCCTTTTTCCTTTTGTTGTGTGCAAAAAATCAGTATCAATTCAGTCCAATTCTACTTTTAAATCAAAGCTCTTGAAAAAGTCAGTATACATCTTATATGACAAGTTTTACTAACCATACAGTACATCAGCATTTCCTTTGAAAAGCTTAGACCTTGCTAAGCAGTTTTGAAGTAAGCAATTATATAATGCTATCTGCATACAGAAATACACTACATTCACACAGGCAACTTTAAATTTCTCCAATAAACAGTCATGTCAAAATCTAGTTTACTGAAAATACAAAGTTAGTTTTAACAAAAGCAAAAATGTTTGTGTGATTCAGTAAAACCTGTTTTTTAACATGAATAGTTTGCATTCATAAAAACACTAAGGTTGGGATAAATTAAGTACTTCCTAGAAGCTCAAAATGACACTAAGTATGAAATGGCATGCAAACATACTGATTTGTTGTTGGTTATTTCTCTCTCACTTACAAAAGATTTACTAGATCAGAGTAAAGCAGGTACTTTTACATGTTTATACAATGACCTCTCCCTCGCACTAAAAATGTCACATACAGAAAATTTTCTCAGCTGTCTTTGACACAAAAGCTGCTCCTGTAAATTTGAATATTATGCCCTTCAGACCCTCATGACCAGTGCAACAATTAAACAGCTTTCAGAAAGCTTAACAATACCTAAATTTGCCAATTTTCCTTTACAGAAAGTATATACAAGTTTATAAATCCATGGCAAGGGCATTACAATTATATTAACATCAACTCATTGACTGGATTCAAAAGATACTTGCATTCTGTGAAGAACCTATGGCTGCTGCCCATTCAATAGTTCTATCAAGGCACTGTACAGTCATTAAATCTCTAGTATTCTCCAAGATGTGCTGAAGAATATTGTGAATGTGTTTAAGTTGTTAAAAAGCCCTGAGTCAGAACTTGCGTATTTACCACAGGCTTAGCTATAAAAATGGCACATACTAAAGCTTCTGCAGACAACAGTTTAGCTTTGTCAACACAAACAAGTTATGAAATGCACAAAAAGACAACAGTATGGATTCCAGCAACTTATGCAAGACAGGTGTACAATGTATTTTGTGGCAAATCACACACTGCTATTGTATGCAATTTACACAGTAATTTTATAAAATAAAAAAACCTTCGCAATGTATTCAGACATCAAAACTGATGAAGCAAAAGAAAACTGATGTGTTCTCCATCCCTTCCCAAAGACAAAGAACAGCTAGAGAAGAATTCAGCACTTTGACAGAAAGGAGGTAGCACTGCTAAAGGTTAGACTGTAGTGTTGTTGGGGTTTGGTTTTTTAAGTGAAAACTTGACCCATGCAGCACAAAGAACAGGATAGGCTCTTCGGTTCACCAGCTGCTACTGGAAGAGTAAAATTAAATTTCTGACAATTAGCTTTATAGAGGAAGCTCAGATCACTAGCTGAAAGCAGCTTCTTCAAACAATTTAGTGTTTACACTAACTGCAATTAATACTGCTAAAGATAATTACACATACATAAACTTTCATCTCTAGAAAATATCTACACAATAAGTACTTAATTATTTTTAAAAGACCATTTCACGTCTTTAAAAGAAACTAAAATACCAATTGTAAGACTATGTTAACAAGGCACAAGTACTTGTGCAAATCTGCTATTTTCTCACCCAGTCCAAATTAAGAAGACCATTTTCTAATCAAACTTTCACATTTACAAAGTAACTTGTTTGCTGTCTCACCAGTGTAGTTTTTAGTATCCACTTCAGGAAAAAGGGATTTCTCCAAACCCCAACATACAAATACACAGTAATCAACAAACGGAAAGTAGGTAACAGCGGCCCAGATTTTGAGAAGTGCCATATAAGCTTGGGCCACAATAAGTGAGGATACAAGTTTTGAGGGGAAAAAGAAGTCAAACATAGTTATACAAAAGTTAACAATCTACAACTATGAAGCTTAATCTGTTAACCTCTCAGGTTGTTTTTACACTTTAAATCACTGTGTAGTGATACAACAGCTTATGTCTCTTCATGAATGGAAAAGAAAGTATCTTACCTAAACATCTGAGCATACCTCACACTGAACAATACGTATTTTATGTCTTGTTACTTGTTTCAAGAAACAAATGGAGATATTGCATTCCATTTAACTTCAAAATTGCTATCAGATGCTGGGGAATAGATGTAACAAACCTTACAACTCTTACATTCTACGATTTTGCAATAAAACGCCTTACTGATTTTTCTGCTTTTCACTTCGCTCAGGTGAAATTTAAGAAGACTTCAATCTTTTGCTGAAGACAGATGCACAGTGGTATTTCCTGAACTCTACTACTTGTTATGATCCCCTCTGGCTTTCAAGTGAAGTTCTCATCCTTCAAGTATGTGCTATCCAATTAAACATTCGCCCTCTTTGCACACTGCACTGATAACAACAGAATAAAGTGAATGAGCTTACTGGATTCCTCAACAACACTAGTTACCTTCAACATCTAAATGCAAAGAGAGGGTCTGAATATAAACAGTTATTTCTATAAATTCTACTGGATTTGAAAGCATTTTTCCTCATTAGGTTTTAGAAAGGCAAACTGCATAGCGGCCTCCAGACAAGATAGAGCTCTGCCTCCTGTCAATAAGAGACCTACATAAATAATTCAAGCATCTTGGTTAGCTTTCCTAGTTTTTCTAATTCAGTTGTTTTTCTTGGCACCGAAATAGCATCAAGCTGACATACTTCAGATTCAACTGGCACACAGTATTGCTGAATGAGTCCAATCACAAACTCCCATGCAGTCACATACATTTGTTGTGATTGCAGTATAGGAGACTAAAGCTGCTCCTACAGCAATACCATCAGTCATTGTCTCCATTTCCATAGGATTGTGATGGTATTCAAGTACTGAGGGTGTTAAACAGCAACTTGCATCTTACATCCAGTTTCCTACCCAGGATGCTTCAGATCTGTTCTAACTCAGCTGAATTATTCAATTGATGCTAAGTTGGAATACTTTCAAGTAACTCTGGCTTGTTCCAGAAAAAAAAAAAATAGGAAAATGCAAACTGCTACACTGAGGTTTCAGTTTTGAGTTGTGTTATCAAGAAGAGATCCACCCTGCATCTGTGCAGACAAGTTTGCAGAGGTCCCCTTGAAGAATTAAGAGCACAATAAGTCTGGCAGAGACAGAAGAAGTCAAGGTACAAATCTGTTGCACAACAGGCTAAAACTCAGAATGGATCATCAAATGGCACATCCTACTACAGAAGTATTTCCAGGGGAAGCCTGACAAGAAACTGAAGCCTGCTATAGAAAGTTCAGCTGTAAAACATGCTACCAAAAAAACCAAAACAAAAACCTTAGTGACGTGTGTGTTGGCCAAATGAAAATTGCTATGAACACTCAGATGTACACAGCGTTCAAGTGGAGATAGCAAAATGCTGAATGGAAAAAAGGCCTTATATCAAAAACTTTCCAAAACTCCTTGAAATTTTGATATTTTAGGATAGGAATCAAGAAGCAAAAAAAGGGAAGGCTGCTTCATTTGGCCAAGAATACAGATGGCGATTATCTGAGAACAGATGACCATCAGTATACAAAATAAAACAGACTACTACAGTGACTCCAGATTGTGATTGTGTCCAATGAAAGAACACTGAAAATGAGGAACATTTGGAATGCTGGATGAGGATTAAAGATGGCTATTGTAAGGCTGTGTATTATATCACTTCATGGTGTTAAAAGCCACTCTACAGACACTTTTCAAATATATCACTGTATTTGTGTCCTGGAAAACTTTATTCAGTGTTTAAATCTTATTGCTTAAAGATTTGTCTATCTTTGCAGTTTTTTAGTAACAGTCTTCTGAGACATTTGCCAACATTTGCACAGTTCAGGCATATCAATGTAAGCTTCAGAAGACAGACTGATTTATCTGAAAAGACTACAATTATACTTTTATCCCTACTTGGATCTTTCCCTGAACGATCCTTTTGTCCACATTTTTTATATATGCAATGAAAATTCAATGATAAACTCATCTTAGCTGTAAGTAAGGCACCTAAGTGACTTCAGCATGGATTTCTTTACTGTTCTGCAAGAGCTTGCCCAAATGGAGTCTGCACAATGGCAAAGGGCTACATGAACTACGCACTCAGAAAATTGTTGAATCACTTAGGAGTAAGCACGGATTCCTTTTAGCTACAAGGGATCCTTAAATCAGCATATTTTCTACCACCAAAAAGGATGAAAGGATGTGTTTGTTTTCAAAATGTTAACGGTTTGCAGTCCCTGACAGTAGCATTTTGGGGGTCAGGAGGAACAGCTCTTTATCACATCAGTGGCAGTGAACTCCTTCAGTCAAATTTAGCTCAACTAGGCACAGTTCACAAAACTCACTGTCTGTCAGCAATATCTTCATTTGCAGTATTCCTCAGTAAAGCTCACAGGTAAGTCTGGTGTTAACACCTCACTTATATGAATAATCAATATTAAATATTCTCTTCTGCTGTTGATACTGTTTGCCTGGAGACATAAAGCTCACTTTTAAAAAAAGGAAATTTTGCAAAATCTGTTTTTTCTGAATTTACACACCCACAATTTTTATACAGCTCCGCATGTGTGTGTTTCTCCACAATGGATCAAATTCATGCATCTGAAAGGGATAACTGACCCACTGCTCAAATGCTGTCCTTTCCACTCAAGTTAGAAGCAATTCCATGCAAAGTCAAGTAATTAACAGAACTATGAAGCTCACTATTAAGTTACCTAGTTTGAACCTGTTAGACTAAAGTGCAGTTTTGGAAACATAATGTTTCTAAACCAGATTTTTCTTTTTACTGTTTCCTACACAACCGATCCTCAGGAACAAAGGGCACAATAAAGTCAGAATTATCTTAACACTGAATTCTGACCTTATGAGAATAGTGTATTTATTACTACGGTGTATATATTTTGTATTGATTTTTCATGACTGTGTATTTCAAGACAGAAATTACTGTGAATCACAACTGTCACAGGAAATGTCAACATCTTCAGAAAAGCATAAAGCAAAAAAAAAAATCCTAAGTATTTATGCTTGGTAGTAACTGACAATAAAAAAAAATTCCCTTACATCACTTGACATCTGATACATGCATGATACACATGAAGAAAACCAAAATAAAATTGTCCCTTTAAACTTTAAGGGGAAGAAGACAGAAACACAATGAAAAAAAAGACTGCTTTAAATTAGCGTTAGGCTTAGATGTTTTTTAAGAGTAAAGCTACAAGCTGACTGTTCAAATACTGTTTCTTTTATTTGGTGTGTTCACAGTCTTTAAACAATTACTACGTAATGAACCTGTGCTACAGTATTAGAAATGTTTTCATCAGAACCCTTTACTCTCTTTCAAACGTAGAGATTTAAACCACCAACATGTCCTTACACTTTCACAACCTCATTTCCCTGTTTAATAGAGAAGGATCCTCCGTTCGATCGCCTTGCGGCAAATGGGGCACTCGCTCATTCTGTCTCCACACAGCTGACACGTCCCGTGGCCACACAGGAAGATCATGTTCTTCAGGCGGTCCAAACACACAGGACACATGGTCTGCAAAAGATTTGGACAGGTTACATAGTCAGTAGGAGCTGTTATACAGAATTGAACATATAAACATATAAACAGTTGAAATTTAATGACAGATATGTCATCTTAAGCACAGCAGATAATTGCCAAAGCCACCAAGCTAAACTGTTTGGTTTTTTTAAATCCCATTTTTATTCCACATTGTCTTACAATAAATGGGCTTTTCCTACTCCACCATGACATAAACAACTACACAGGGTTTTTTCTAAATATGATTCCTTTAATTAAGGCAATATGACATCATATTTTCAGTATCATTATGCAAGTTTGCAACATTAAAACATTCTTCAGAAACATTCTCCTTTATGTCAAGTTATCTTCCAGGGAACAAAACACAAACAGCTTAATGTATGCAATGCTTGGATAATGATTTACAAATTTCTCCTCAGGCTATTTAGCCATTCATATACTTACCTCTAAAAACCAAGCACTCAACCCCCACAGAAGGAATAAAAATGTTGCATAATCAATATGATAAGTAAAAATTTAGCACTTTGTTTGTGGACTTTATCTAGATTTTCAACCAAAGGAACCCCTCAAGTTTCAAATGAAGAACAGTTTAGTAAATCTGTAACCTTCACTCATAACAGCAGCACAGCAAACTTTTAAAATCAGTTTTAATTGCTGAACATGAAGTGATAGTCAATGCCCAAAGATCTTCAACAGCAGAATTCATTTTGTACCAAGCCACTAAGGAACAATGTCCTTCACCTTTTGTCATGTGCAGAAATTCAAGTTTTCATAAGGCATGTTCCTTCACCATAAAAATACTTGCAGTCATATTAGGATTTCATTTATAACAGTTTACCAAATGTTAGTAAATGAACAGATGTTACAACAGATGAAAATTGTGAAGACCATTCTACAGTAGATCAGATCAAATCAAATCTAAGATGTCCTCAGATTTTAGACATACTACAGATATCTAACAATTACAAATGTTGATCCCATACATAACATGAAATACTGACGAGGCTCCTATTTCAAATACAAATTCATTTTATCACCATCTTGCACCTGTGACTTGCTTTTGTTTTCATCATTGGGGCTTTACTTCAATTTATTCATCATGAGAGAGAATCCACAGCAAGGTACCCTATTCAGAAAAACCCAAAAGTACATTTTCTAGGAAATCAGTAGCAAATACCTCCTAGGGTAGCCAGCTTAATTGAAAGCCAAAAATATTCCCCACAATTCTGCTTAAGAGCTTAAATTTGCATGGAATCTGGCCAAACTACTATTTTAATCTCCAGGATACTAGTATAATGAGCTAGCAGGAAAATAAAACTTCCAGGTAAAACCTTAAGTCAATTTATGTTAAAAAAAGACCTGAAGAGGGGTGTGCTCCAGCTTTGCCAGAATTTCAGTACTGTAACAAAACATTCTCAAACAAAAAATTTACTGAAGACTGACTGACAGTCAGTCCTGCCCATTTTTCCATTCACACCATCATCACCTTCACATCCCACGCATCAATGGGACCTTTAGAGTATTCTTCCTTCAGTAACTCACAGATTCCAGGTATCAGTACAACAGCTATTCCAATGCAGTGAATACACAGCTGTGAGACAAGTGTCTATAACCTGACAGCACTGGCACAATGATCTTTCACAAATGACTGACAAAGCAAATACTAATTTTATCTTTGGGAAAACCCCCAATGTGTAGCCTTTATTCTATGTTTTACCTAATTATTTCCTTTTGTGTTTAAATATAATGTGAGAATTACTGAAGTTACAGGGGTCTGTCTCCAAATGCTGTACCATCATTTAAAAATGAAAACATCCATTAAGGGACTAAGAAATAATAAAAAATAAAATCTGTTCAAACACCATTACTTTGAACCGTTTCATTCAGTAAAGCACAGAAATTCCAATATTTTCATTTTATAGATATGCGGTATTAGAAAATTGCCCGATTTCTCCCCTGCTTAGTACAAAAGCAGAGTTTATAAAATATGTTAGCTGTTTAATTTTTTTAACACGTTACTATTTTAACACTTAAATTACTTCACAGGTAGGAGGACTCAGCCAGCAGAACAGCAAGCCTCCTGCTGGCTACACAGTTCTATTCTGACAGGCTTTTCAGGTCAGCAGTTTCCCAGTGGAAAACAAACCCAGATAACTGAGTTTCATCCAACTCTGAAAGAGAATTCCTTACTTAACCCACATCTTACATGTACTTTTACAGTGAAAGAAAGTTCACCACAAGCCTTATGTCCCATTTGGGCAGAAAAAATAAGGAGTGAGAAGCAAGCAGTATCTCTAACTATTGTACTATTAGTTTGTTAGAACATCCTCTGCATGAAATCCCATTTTTATCTGCCTGAAACATTTGACTCCTCTCCTTTGAAGGAAAACAAATAGTATAAAAAGGCACTATGCCTGTTCTATATGAGAATTACTTCTTCAGATGAGTACTCTGGGAAAATGCTCATTACACCTTAAGTATAACTGGGTTTGCAATTAAAATAATTTTTTGTCACTAACAAGGTGTTTTAAACTGCTTGAAGTATCAATTCCTTGCTGTTAAAAACGGTTTTTACAACAATATACAGGTGCATAGTGACAAAATAAATTTATTTTTAAGGAGGAAGAAAGTGATGTAAGTATGGTGAAGGAACATTGGTAAGATAATAGACAGATGATGATGATTATGTATGAAATGGAGTGAAGGTATTGCAATTACAGTCAAAAGGGTTCACATTCAGGGAATCCCTGAAGAATGGTGTGGTCATCAGATGTGGGAGACTCTGTTGACATCAGCATCACTTCTGCTTGGCACCAGAAATAGTTTTAAAAGCTTGCTGCACTAACATATTAGATTATCATTGAAGGTATGAGTTGAAACAAAGGCTTATACCTGCTGAAAGAGAACAAATTAATTTTAAGTAGAAAAATATCAATTGAACACAAAGACTGAACTGTTACAGCACAAATCAAAAGAATACACAATTATAGTGGAATGCTGTGCATAACTTCAAGCATGAATTTAAAAGATGAGATGATAAATTTTAATCAAATGCAACTTGCTACTCACAAGTATCATACAACTTGCCTTGTCACAAGACTAAGAACAAAAAACACTAAAGAAACACAAGAGAATCTCAAAAGGCACACAAAGAATAACCAGAACTACCTCTGTCTAGTCAGAGACACTAAACAATTCTGGCTGCTAGCTAGCAAATCCCAAAGGTTAGATAAAATCATAGAGAATAAAATAGCACCTAAGGAAAACTGACAAAAACCTCCTGAGATCACATCTAATCAAGAAGAAAAACCATAACAGTTTTCTCTTAATGTGCCTACATATAAGAATATCAACATACCCAAACAGAACTCTAATTTCTGTAACTCCCAAAGCATCCTAAAAAAATATATCTGTAGAAAAGAGGTTACTTGCATTTAAGCATGCATCTGCATCTTTTGGATGCATCATTTGAAATGCCAAAAGAGTAACCTTATTCTTTCCATTCAATGCTAAATAGTAAAGCAGAAGCTAAACAGTACATGCAAGACATCAGAGATGACAGTATCATACGGACTTTCTAGGAAAGACAGACATGCATTCTCAAATTACAATTTTCAATCTGCACGTTCTTTTCAGATAAAAACTACACAAGAAACTGTTTTGAATTTCTGCCACTGGGGTGCTGGCCCAGTCATCATATGGCAGGAACAGCTTTTCACAGATATCCAGATGAGCATATCAGCACTCAAATTTAAGGCATTAAGAGACGTGGGCCCTAAAACTGGCAATCTAAACATTCTAGCCCTAGCTTCCATGCACATGGACAGCTGAATCCAACAACTACCAGGACTAGATGTGATGCTGCCATCACTGAAGTATTATGGATTGCTCTCAGTCTACTAAAGGAAAAGGCAAGCTAGAACACCTCAGTTTCCTGTATCCATGAAAAATTTCTTCCAATTGTTTTATACACATGGAAGCCAAAAACCACATTATCAGGGTTCTAGAGAGTAAGCTCATTCAGCAGTCAGATACTCCAGATCTTTTACTGCTGAAGATCTGTAAACACTGTACGTAATTACAGAAGATAAACCTTAGCATTTAAATTCCAATTATTGGAATGACATGTATAGTACTTTCAAAGTTTTAACCTTGCAGTCACACAGATTTTTGAACAGAGTGTTCACTACACCCTTCTTATGTCAGGTAACTTTCAGCCATTGTTCCAAGCCAGTTAATCAGACAAGTCAAGATTAAGGTAGATACAGAACAGTGAAGATGATCTATTTTGGCCACTGTTCTGTGAAAACAGCTTCTACTGTACCTACAGACTCGGGTCAGCTAAACAGTCAGAGAATGTACTGACTGGGCAGAGCACCCTTTTTAGTCACATCAACACCTGGATCTAATAGATGGATTATCAAACACCGCCCCTTGATTTTTTTTCTTTTAACCCTGTACACAGAGGACATACAAGCCACATCACACAAAAAATATTGGTCTTTTAACTAAAGTTTAACTGCTGGTGCACTTCAACTTCATTTTGCTTTAAATAATAGAGGATGCATTGGCTTTTTCAGTCAACTTAGTGGTTCTTAGAATTTTCATGTAGCACTTTTACCTGTTCCTTGATGTCTTGCAACTGTTGCTGCAGCTTCTGTACATCTGCATTGACATTAGTGTTGTCTTTGTCCTTCTGCAAAACTGGAATGTTTCCACTTGCTGTAACGTAAAGAAAATAAAGATAAATGAGTACATAGCATTCTAATGAACCAGGAATATTTATTTCCGGTGTCACAGCTACAGTTTTTCAATTATCTGAAAAAAATGTTAGCCAACCATCTTTGATAATCTAATTAAATTCACTACACTACCACTGTAGCTCAACAAATAATTTCTTTGAGTTTAATGGCAACACTTTGACAAGTATTTCCATAATGATGTTTGTAGTCCCTTAATGTTCTCAGAATTCTTATTTGCCAGTGAGGTTCCTGACAAATGTTTTCTGCACATATTTACAAAAAAAAAAGCCAAATCCTTTCACAATGCAATTACTTTTTATCTACAGAGACGATTCTATTTGGTGTTCAAAATTGCCCAAATGTCTTGTAAGTAGTTTGTTCAAAATTTGAACAGGCTCAGATTAGTAGTCCTATATTTGACTGATCTGGGATGCAATATTACTGTATGAAAGAAAACTTGTCAAGTCATAAATTTCCAGTGTAAGTATTGAAAATCTGATTTTAATGGTTATTCTTAAATTTATCTATTTCAGAACATTATGACAAGAATGAACTAATATTACAAATCCCATAAACTCAACTGAAATACTGTGTACCGTATATACACCATGTATACACACACAGAGCAAACATAAATAATTCATAGAAATTACTCAAAGAAGTCACAAGAAGTTTAAAAACTAGACAAAGCAGAAGATGTAAAACTGGACACTGTCAGGAAAGTTGCTTGTACCTAGATGCAAAATACCATTCCTTCAGACTTCCAGAGGTTAAAAAAACAAACGTTTGTTCATTTGCACAATTCTAGACAATCTTCAGCTTTTACTTCTCAGGGCATTGGTAAGCAGCCAAGTCATCACACACTTTCTGGGTTTTACTCTGGAGCAACTCTCCAGTTTAATGACTGGTGGTGGTGCTGCCACATTTGCTGCTACCAATGCAGAAAGCAGTGCAAACAGCAAATGAATACCCAGGTTAACACTGTTTTCACTAAACTTTTCTTCAGAAAGGAGAGAAATATTTATATAATTTAAGAGAATGAGAAGAAGTTGGTGGAGGAACATGAAGGAGTATGGGCTCTGGAGTCACTCACAAATATCATCACTGGTATCTTCTGTACCTTTCCCTCCGCAGCACATTATGAAAGGCACTCTTCGCTCAACCACTGCCCGACACTGTACACATTTCTTCATCAAGCTTGCACAGTCTGAGGGGACAGAGAAATAAATCAACTCTAAATCTTGATACTTTGTTTTTCTTTTTTCCTATCCATGAGTTTGTCTATTCACCAAAATTATACAGCAGTGACTTAACAGATGCTTATAACACAAAGAACTATTGAGTTAATCTACACATAATTTTCTGCAAATCACATCTAAACAATGCCTTGTTTGGGATTCAAAGTAAATCTATTCTCTATCTCCTTTTAAGATATTTCAAGTGATCAGGTTCCTCTTTCTCCAAAATGGAGATCTAGTCCACCAGAACTACAAAAGTTAAAAGATAATCACACATTTGAAACCAGAACTTCCAAGAATGTCCTGGATATCTGCTTTTTTCTTTATAACAAAGGATCTCACTAACTGTCCTAATGCTTCAGGGGCAAAGAGGGGCAGCTCTTCACCCTTAAGAGTAAACCTACATCTTTTGATATAGTTCTAGAAAGGGGGCTGTATTTTTCTACAAAAGGCAAGTTATTGTCTCATAAGTGCTGAAAGGTTACTGTGAATAAAGAGAGTGGGTCCTATAAAATACACAAACTTGAAAATTCTCTCTCATCCTGCTTGGACAAGATGTCCAGAAAAAAAATCTGGAAATAAATAATCTACAACTGTTAAACCTTTTGCTATCCTTGTTACAGCTTAGACTTGGTAATGTGTATTGCATTGCTGAAATCCTTCACCACAGTAATCCATCTTTTTGTTGTCTTCTTTCCTGGGAAACGGTTCAAAAAAACTTCTCTCATCATCTTTCAACTGCAGACAGTGAAAGAGGCCAGATCAGGATAACTATAATCAGTGATTCAATGTCAGCTGCCTCAGCCAGAACAGAGGAAGAAACCAAACTTCTTTAGCAAGATCAAGTAAGCAGTTACTCATGGGAATGATTACCTTCCCTCTTATTTAGATCCTCATCAATAAGGATTGCTTTTTCCCTAGGGAGATGACCCTTCAACAAAGTTCTGAAATGTCTGGAGAAAAGGTGATAGCTGCATTCTCATCCACATATACTCAGACCCAAAAATTTCATGAGATCTTCTATGTATTTTTTCACTACACAGGATAAACCAAAGTGAAACATAACTGGTACTCTTGGAAAAGATATATGATGTGACTTTTGGGAGAAAATACGGGCCTTCTGCAAATCTGTAGATTAGTAATGAAGCATACTAAGAATTTATTTACAATATTCTTTTAAAACATCATTTGCATGTCTGAATGTCCTCAAAAAGCTTCAACAAAACAACAAAATTAATTCTAACTACTTCCAAAGTGTTAATGATATACAGTAGGCTTCTATAATGTGAGAAAGCCTACACACAGTTAAATAATTCAGATGAAAGAGCACATGCTTTCTATATTTTTGAAGATCTCCACTTTGTCCTCCAATTATTACCAGCATGACAAAAAATTCTGATGATCACACTAGACTACCAAATAAACTGAACCTGAAAATCAGATTACTAATGACCTTTCTGCAATCTGATTAAAAATGTTTCACAAATGCTTCAAAAAGAGGTTTAGTAAAGTTACTTACTCTCACAGGCACACATATGACCACAAGGCTGGAAGAGCACTGCTGCCTTTTTGTCTGAACACACTACGCATTCTTCAATCTATAAAGAACATCACATACATGTGAGAAAAGTTTATCTCCTGCTCTCTACATAGACTTGCAAGGCTCGTGGACTTCAAGAATCTCTATCTAGTGGGGGTTTTTCACTAATTCAGCACCTCAAAGTACAACTTAAATGAGTTATCACACCAACTTCTAAGAACAAGTATCTGCTGCCAAATTTACATGTTCAGTACAATGACAGGCACAGAGAAGCAGCTAGGAAAGCATAAATTTATTTTTCTTTATTCTTTTCTCCTTCTTTATTGCAACACAGATACTTAAATAAGGGCTGTTCAGCCTGAAGAAGAGAGGTCTCCAGGGACATGTTATTACAGCTTTTGTATACTTAAAAAGGGCTTATAAGAAAAATTGGAAGAAACATTTTTGCTGGGCCTGTTGCAGTTATACACGGGGTAATAGTTTTAGACTAAAAGGAAGCCAATTTGTACTGGATATAAGAAAGGAATTTTTTATGATGAGAGTCATGAAACACTGGAACAGGTTACCCGGAGTGGTGGTAGATGACCCACCCCTGGAAACATTCAAGGTCAGGCTGGTCAGGGCTCTGAGCAACCTGATCTCGTTGAAGAAGTCCCTGCTCATTGCAGGGTATAAGATGACAGTTACATGATTGATTTTAAAGGCCCCTTCCAACAGTTTTTGACTCTATGAAATTACCTTAAAAGATAGTTTACAGAAATGTTTTAACATTCAGGGTTAGGGTTTCTCAAGTCCTTTAATGTGAGAGCTGCATATATCATGGAATCATCAAATGGTTGGGTTGGAAAGGACTTTAAAGATCCTCCTGTTCCAACCCTGGCCATGGGCAGGGACACCTTCCACTAGACCAGGTTACTCAGGGCCCCATCCAACCTGGCCTTGAACACTGCCAGGGACAGGGCATGTATAGTGTGATCATAGACACCACATGCAACTCCATTTTTACTGGACCACTTCTTCCAGTTCACAGAACTGCTGGCCTGATTAATTAATTTCTTAGCCTTGCAGATACTACTTTAAGTTTTTGTACAGAAAAGTATCAGCAAAGAATTGACCAGATAGTCCAATCTCTCAAACTAATTCAGCAAAAAAAAAAACCAAAGAAGGTTATCCACAAAGCTTAGCTTTCACCTGGGAAAGCTGATCTCCATAGATTAGCTTCTGAAGATGGAGGAGTAGGGGCAGAAGCCTCACTGTGCTGTTTCAAATCACCCAGTGGAAGAAACCTTTCAATGACTATACAGAAAGTCTAGAGAAAAGGAGCTTCCCCTATGTTAACATTTGGCTTTTGAACATTTACAGTGCAGAAGAGCGTATAAGAAGAATAAGAGAGTGAGTACAATTTTATATTTACAGTTCTTATACTTATTCTGAGATGGAGAGAAAAACAACAAACCACAGGAGACTAATCAATTATGTTTAGAAAAAGTAAAAAAAAAAAATACAGTTGGGTTTCCTAAAAAAAAAACCAACCAACCAACCAAATGAAAAAAAAAACTCAAAGCCAATCCAAAACCAAACATAAACCCAAGTGCAGAACACAATTTTTTTTTTAACAGCTAAGAAAAACCAGGACAAGACTTGGTGATTACAAGGAATAAAAGAATACTCAAACAGAAGAGCAAGGAGGATGTACCCATAAAGTCAAAACTACTTGGGAGTAACTGTCTGAGAAACCTTGGTCTCCAAAATTGGGCATGGCTCTTTGATTCTCAAAAGGAAAAAAAACAGTGTAATGAAACTCATGTTTCCAAAGAAAGAGAAGGTGAAATCTGAAAGTAATTATTAACTACAGAAACAAGCACAAATTAACACAGTTTACAGACAAATCATCTTTCAAGCAGCCCTGAGGAATAGAACTCCGAAGAACTAAATATAACTGAGGGAAATTATTCTCCAGAAAAAGCAGCAATTTATCTTAGCATGAAGAAAAGATAGCATGGCAGGGGGGAAATAGTCTATTTCAATAAAGCATCCTCAGGTGACTGTATTAGGAACTCTGAGGACCTGAACAATAAAGACATTGCAAGGAAGGGAGAGGTAGGTATGACAGTCAAATAGAAAACAGCAAGATATCATTATGATGCAAAATTAATTCCATCCAGTGAGACATGTGTAAGGCATAATACCACATAAAAGAAGATGTATATTTCTTTGACCTCTTTTCTCAGATTTTTTTTTCCATTAAAAAAGAAAGATAACCAATAAATTTTGGAGGTTTTTACCTTTGTCCGAGACTGAACTTGTTCTTTACAGATGAGGCATTTTTTCACCCGTGGTGAGCACAAAGAACACGTGGCAATGTGGCCACATGGGCCAAACAGAGTATCTCTCTTCATGTCTGAACACACCATACATTCTTCTAAGGTTTCAGAATCATTGTTGATCATAGACGGACTTCGGGAACCAACCTGGCCACTACAAAGAAACCTTGCAGTCAAACTTTTAAGAATTAAAAAACCCCACTCAATTTGAAATGCACATCAGCTGGCTGCTCATATTCTCCTATGCACTCGGGCATCAATGTACCAACATAAAGCAATCTGAACTGCCTTTTCCATGAAGTGCAGTTGACACTGGAGCGCAAGGCCACACACTTGGATAAGGCATTGCACAGAAACAGGACACATAAGCCAGGACAGTGTGTGAGGAACGTAAAAAGCCGCTCCCTCTCGCCCCGAGAGCCTGCAGCACTACCAGGGGCACGGCACACGCAGCCCT
>JAHLSL010000019.1:10112504-10172450 GCA_025920805.1 Petroica traversi
CCAGGAGGAGCAGCCCAGGGACACGCCGGGACACACGGACACACAGGGACACGCCGGGACACACGGACACACAGGGACTCCGAAAGGACACAAGCGCCTTACTCCTAACCAGGGCAACGTCAATAAAAACAGCCTCTCTCGGTCACTTCTAAAGGCACAGTTTTGAATTCCTATTCAGGATTTAAGGATAAGAAGCATTTGCGGTAACAGGGGTGGAACACCACCAGGACAAGGTGAACCATCGGATACTGCATGGACCTGACAACATGGTATTTCACTGAAATCGTAATGCCTAAGACATCAGACCTACCCCCTCGTTCTCTTTTCACAAAATACAGTTGTTCACATTAACAGGGACTCGGTTGGTCACCTTCTCAAAGCAGCATCAACACTGAACTCACACCAGGTTATATCAGGCTTTGCCCATTTCAGTCATTAAAACTTGTATGGACAGAGATCTCACAATTTCCTAGATCAACCTTTGTGCAATGCTTAGTTACTCTTTCAGTGACTTTCCCCTGACTCCCTTGTGAAGCTCTACCAACACCCACCTACCTTCTCATTCTCCCCCCTCTCATACGAATAGGCATGAAAGTCCTCTAAGACTTTCAGTTTCAATTAATGTACTTGTGATTAGCATTCCGTGTACTATAAAAACCTAAAGAATTAAAAGTAAAAATAAAAACACATCCACACACAAAAAACCCTACCAAAACCCCAAACTTGTATGTTTTAATTAGTTATTGCTAATTTTAAATAAATCAGTTTAAATAAATCAGTTAATCTGGGAAAGCAGGGATTTGGAAACTGTGTGTTTTATGAATGTACAAACCTGACTTTTTCCTTGTGGCATTTAGCCAATGCTTTGCAGAGACTTGGATCAGGACAGAGGTCGAGAGGGGACTGACCCTTCTTGTTACGAATGCCGAGGTCAGCCCCGTTGGCTGCCAGGAAGCAGGCAATGGATGCAGCACTCTTCTTCTCTGCTCCCTGAGTGCCAAGTCCCATTATTAACTGAAAGAAAACAAATATGTAAGCAAGGAAGATTCTCTAAATAGCTAATAATCGTCTGGCTAAGGGAAAGCTACTTGACATGCACACATGCACACGTATGCATAAATCTGTAAGCCCGAGGAAGAGTTTCTAGAACTAAAGTCAACACAATTGCTTCATTTTCAGTCAGCTATACTCAGCTTTCCTTTAAGGAACTAAAGTTCAGCAAGGAATAGTTCAACTACTGAAGCACTCAATCTCCTGCACACCTCTACTCACATGTGAAGTAGCTGTCCTTCTATGTAAACACTGTAAAGGGCAAAGTTCCAGTGGGGATATTCAGAACACACTTCAGTGCACTCAAATCCCCGAGTTCAGACAAAATGTTACCACTGCACTTGGACTGAAAACACAGCTGAGCAGGGAAATGAATGTACACCTACTTTTAGTCTAGCAAGTAAAGTACCTGCCCAAGAAAGTAACTGAGTTTCAGTCTTTCTCAGACCGCATGGATTAAAACTCATACACAGTCCCTCCTGTCTAATCACATAATGCTACTTTGCCCTTTCACAGCTGTCACTGTATCCCTGTGTTACAGCTTCACAGGGTCAGCCAGAAACACTAAAAGGCTCACCACACCATAGCCCAGCTAGAAGAGGTTTCCCCTACTCCAGAGTATTCTGGGCCCGCTCCCAACATCTTTTTGTATTAAA
Organism: Petroica traversi; assembly: GCA_025920805.1. Lineage (NCBI taxonomy): Eukaryota > Metazoa > Chordata > Aves > Passeriformes > Petroicidae > Petroica > Petroica traversi. The sequence continues at coordinate 10,114,211 of JAHLSL010000019.1, forward strand.
GCTTGATCAGATAAAACACATTATGTGTATCATGGACTACACATAACAAAACTGCTGGTACCACTAAGAATTCTTCAGCAAACTACACTACACTGTATTCAAAGGAGGAGTGTTGGCAAAGCTACAGCAGCTCCAACTCAGGGAAATCCACCTACCTAGGGAAGCATTTTTTTTCAACTTCAGTCTATACTTAGAAACTCTTTTATCAATATGTATCACAGAGGCTACAAGACTCGTGAAGGTCACTTTATGAATTCCAATATTATCCTGCATTCTTTCTTATGATTAGTTAAGAGCAGTACAGCTCCAAAGGCTTTAAACAGCTCCAAAGGCTTTATACCAGGAGAATCAGCAAGTTATGGAAATGAATTGTTTTGTGGTGTTCTGATAACAGAAAATTTTCATTTATCAATTAAGACCATTTTTCTGCACTTCAATTACAGCAATGCCTGGCTGAAGCAAGGCAGAGATTTTATCCAACTTCAGTCCTGCTACTTTGGACCATATTATTAATCCAGCCAAGGCAACAACACCCAGTGAAACTTACTTGCTCCAAGGTTGGCAGAGGCATCACAGAATAGCCATCTCCATTAGTCACAAAAGCCTTAGGTCCTAAAATACCTCTGCGTACTGTACAATTTGAAAACACCAGGACAACTTTGCATCCTATGTCATTTCTCAGGACGCCTGAAACTTTCCAGGTACAAAGAATGAGAACACCACAGAAACAACCCACACAACAAATATTCTCCATTATGACTTTGTGCCCAGTATGCCTGTAGCAATTTACCTCTGGAGTGGGATAGCCCTGAAATGCATCAACACAGGCCAGTCCCAGCCAATTCACCAGTGAGGGAGAAGTCTCAGTGCAATCCACAAAAACCATGTAAATATTACCTAAGTAACTGTAACTAGTGAGCTATCTTTGAAGCAGTAAACACTTTCCATTAGTTTCTTTCTTTTAAGTTAGGATTTAAGCCATGACATCACTTAAAAGCATTTTAAGGGTCAGAAGGACACCTATATTAAAATAAATAAATTACCCTGGGAATAATACATTTATTTAGGGTAAATAGGGTAAATTTATTTAGGCCAGAATAGTGCACCTGTAATAAAGCAATTCAAATGACTTTTTTGTGGTGGTGGTGATTTTACTTCAGAAAATTTCTCCTCCTCCCAGCTGGATGGAAAACTTAAAAATTATTTAAGGAATAAGGGTTCACTGCTCATGACACTTGAGCATAGACATGTGTTTCAGAATGGTACCTAAAACGAGAAGGGCTTTGTGTACTATCGAAATTGTTCGCTACATGCATTTTAAACAGCCTGACAAAAAATCAACTGAAGAAACCTGACTAAAATTGTTTTAGGTATAACATGAAATATCCTGAGTTAGAAGGAATGCACAGGGATCATCAAGTTCAACTCCTGCCCCTGCACAGGACAGCTCCAAGATTCACTGTAGGTGGCTGAGATCACTGTCCAGAAGCTTCTTGAACTCTGGCAGGTTTGGTGCTGTGACCACTTCCCTGGGGAGCCTGTTCCAACAGCCATAACATTGACATTCAGAAGGAACTACTAAAAAAAATATCAGTGTTAAAGAATTCATTCCATAGAGTTCCATTTATGAAGTAAGTTCATGATTATCAGTAAAAAGCATTGTTTTATATTTTAAACAGTGGTCAAAGTAAAAAGTAACAAAATGGTACAATTTCAACAAGCTGCTGTCCAATCAACTTGATCAAATAAAAAGATAAACCCTAACATCCTGCCAGTGAGACTTTTCTTTTTCAGTTTATTCAACTGAAACAAAAATAGAAATAATTATTTGTTGAAGTACTATGGACTTCAGAGAGGGACCCTACAGGTATCAGTAGGTTGGAATCTCCAAAAGAGCAGTCCAAAGTTAATTAAAATTTAGCCAAGAAAAAATGAGCTCTAAAATACTAAACATTTACAGAGATGCATTGCTGTCACATACCCTTAATGAAATCTGAGACATCTCCCAACCTTTAAAGGAATTAATGAAGAATAATAAAAAAACTTCCAAAAAAATCCTTCAATTTAAGTCATCGGATATATGAAAAGAAAGCCTAACTAATTCCCAGGCTAAATTATTTATCTTACTTATCCTTCTGTTATCAATCCCCTGTATTTGCAATACCACGCAAGAGAAATTACCAATGTGTCCTTGGATAGCTTTAAAGGTCCAGATGTCTACACACATTTTCCCAGCTTTGATTTTGTCTTTGTTGATACTCAATTCTGCGTCAAAGGCAACTTAATATCTAAAACTGTTTAATGGTATAATCTAGTTCATGGAAGTTTTACCTTACTTTCATTTAAATAAAGGTAGATAGGTACAGATACTGTTCTCATCTCCTGTTTTTCACAGAACATTTTCAAGATAGATTTGCTGACCATCTTGAAGCATTATCAGGTATATTTACTCCATCTTCTACATTTCACATAAAATAAAAACAAGGAAGTTTTCATCTCTTTTCTGACGGAATTTAGCTTCTCCACACCACTTAAACCTCCCAAATTTGTTGGAAAAAATTTCCTCTGCAGCTAAACAAAGTGCAAAGAAATGACCAGTCGTTTGATCACACTAATAAAGAAGAGGAGGTATTGGTTGATCATGGTATTTAAAACCTTAGAACATTTTTAGGTGATGAGAGATACAATGGCAAGGGAATTTTTTTTTTCTTTGTTACTTGTGCCTATCTTTTGCCTGCCTTTTGTCTTACTACTTCAATAGAAATTAAAGAAAAAAATTACACTTTTAGTTTAAACCAAGGATACTTGTCAAATGAAGCTAGAAATAAAACTTAATTCTCTGAAACATAAAATTCCCTGCATAGAGAAGTTAAAGAGGCGATGGAAAAAAACCCCACTTCTTGTGTAAAAACTCTCAAAACTCAACACACAACTCTAGTTCCATTGAGGATACCATTAGTAAGATCAAGCAGAGAAACCAATATATGAAATGCTGAATCTGAGAAAAAAAATCATCTCGCTTTCATTCATTTTACAGTTAAAACCCGAACAAAAAGTATTCCAGCCAGCTCTCACAGAGTTCATTTCAGATCATGGAAAAAACTGAGCTATAACTGTTCCTCTTGCCTCATTTAAAAGGACACACACATTTTCTTACATATGCTAGTCATATTTCAAATCTCTTCCAAAGCTTATTACAGTATTTCAGTGAGATTAAGTAACCAATTTGAAAAAAAATTTTTGTACAGTGAAATTATTGTTTTGAACAAAGGCTTTTAATAAAGTTATTGTATTTGTTTTTTCTAATTTCTAATTTTAGCCCTCAATTAAATTAGAAAAAATATTGCCAGGACATACTGGCAACTAATGTTTCAGCAGATCTGATCCACCATTATGTTGTGCTGCTTTAATATATAAAGAAAAAATTGTTTGTATTTCTCAATCCAAACTGCTCCAGAATTTTATTTCTTCATTGTCTCTTAGGTAAACTATAAACTTTACCTTTGCATATGGGGTTCACACAGCTTTTTGAGTGTGAGATAAAACACTGGCTTTTATTATCTGAAGGCTTTTTGAATATTTCCTTACTAAGCATAATTTCTGAAATGAATTCTGTCAAAAATATACATATCAATAAACATACAAAATTAAGAATGCCTTGTTCTAACAGAAAATACTTTCAGAAAGTTATAGAAGCAACTAAACAATTAAAGCTATAAAGACATGCAAGATACTGAATCACAGGAAACTATTTTAGTCTTATTCTGTACTGTAATACTGTTTAATTCTCTTTCCAAAAAAGCTACTTTGATTTTTTGGCAGTCATACATGTTCACTACAGAAGAGAGATTTGTAGAAATATTCTTGAACTACATAACTCTGTTTTTCTTTAAAAAAGGTAATCACTTCATGTAAAAAGCCACATATAACAGGATGATTTCACTGCAGTTTAATGCAGAATGTCTACATAAACTTATGCTGCCAAAAAACAGCCCAACAGTACAGAACTAGACAAACTAGACAAAGAGACAAACATGGAGGGGGAAAAAAAGAATAAATAAATGTGTTTTATTTACTGTGTTCTTTGATGGCTCCCAAGCAGTATCTACCTTGCCCACATCTTGCATGTCTTGGAGCTGGCGGAGCTGTGACAAGGTGTGGTGTCTCAGGGCTTCATGCAGGGGAGTATCCCCATCTTTATCCTGAATATCCAATTTAGCACCTGCACGGACTAAGAGCTGAAAAGAGAGAGAACCCAAATTAAAAAAAACACAAAAAACAAAAAAACCACTCCCTATTTTTTTTTTAGAACTAATTTCAGAAAACAATGATTTAGGATTCTCTAGGAGGTTCAAAAAAGGCTACTCTTATTTTGCTACAATTCACAGTGGAATTTATTTAAATTTATTTTCCATACCTGGAGCTCAGCCCTTAACCAAATAATTTATGTCTCAAAATAGCCTTTCAGCAGAAGGCTAACACTTGCTCTGAGTACTACAAAAAATACAATTTTAGAGGATTCTTTGTACTTTTAGACTTTAATTCTTATAAGACAGCCTACAAACAATGTGATGCATTACAGCAATATGTGCAATACTTAAGACAGGTATATATTCTTTACTATTAGGTTTCAATGACCTCCAAAATCACCACTTTCACACCATGCTAAACTTTACAACTTAATTTACAGTGTCTTCACACTAGCAAAGTAATTAAGTACGTACTTCGATTTACCCTAATTCAGTAGAAGACATAAAAACCAATGACACTATTAAAAACTCTCAGAACACTTTGGAAAGTAATGAACTGTAAGACTCGTCTCTAATGCTAATTTTAGACACCCATTCCTGTTCACATGACACAACACAAGCACAAGGCTGCACAGGCCCTCCTATTCCTATGGCCTTTGCATGCAACCCTTCCATAATTCAACCCACCAGAACTTTCTTGAATACGCTGTTGAACAAAACATGCTGACAAAAAAAACACCAACTGCCCCTAAAAATTAAACCCTGTCACTGCCGCCATTCAGAAACCTGTAGGCAATAGCTGAGGTTTTAACTTCAGTTTTTGAGCTTTTGCTACTCTGCAAAATTGGGATTAGTAGTAGAGACAAAAGGCATAATCTAAAAACAGGACTACACCAAGAGCGATCTCCCTCTTTGGAACTCACATGCTTGCAATGAGTTTAGTTTCTGAGAACCAAAGCATCTCAGACTTCAGAACAGGCTAAATGTAAAATAGCTTAAAAGGAATTCAAAGCCTAATTTTCAAGGAAGTATCTGTCTGGAATTATTTGCAAGATTACCATTTTCCCCAACCTATTTTCCATATGTGAAACAAAGAAAACCAGCTGATAATTGAGACAGTCTAGTCTCAACTTCTTACACTGTCTAAATGGATTTCTTTTCTGCCCAGTTTCTTTTCTCTTGAGTCTGCCATTAGCTCTTTACTGCTTGGAGTTTCTCCTGGAACACTTCACTACCACAGAACTTCAGAGTCTACAGAAGTTTAAAAAAATAAATTAAAAGAAGTCAAACCACTGTCCTTTGTCATAGCAGTAGGACTTTAAAAGAACCCTGCTACCTTTGACCACTATTCCACAAATGCCTGAGGGTACAAACCCAGCCCTGGAAGGTATCCAACAGGAATTAATTTTGAAATATGGAGCCAACATGTTCTTTGCATGGCTGCATGAGCTATTTTAGGACTTCTTAAAGTTAATCCTGCTCTGAAAAATGGATACTCTACAGGGTCATTCACATAAACATTCTCAGATATAAGCATGTCAGTCCAATACTTCTTCTACATGCCTACCTTCCTGCTCATCTGCTACATTAATATTGTATTCCCAGGTACTGTGTAAATTCCAGAAGGGCACAAGAGTTCACCAAACACAGCTGCCAAATAGTTTGCAGGATGCAAGTGGCACTGACTCTAGGAAACCATTCTTCTGGTAGCAGGCAGCTCCAGATATAGGGCCATATCACATGTTTCACTGTAATGGGATCACACCCATCAGCCCTCGGAGCAGGAGAAATCTTACAGTAAAACAACGCTTAACAGAATACAGGTCTGCACAGGGGGGGTAATTCTGTGTAGGCATGAATAAGAGACAAGATGACTCTACAGAGACAAAAATTATGCCAAGAGCCGAGGGTGAGGTTGATGAGAGCAGTGAGTGCTCTTCTCTGAGCCTCAAAAGCCCACAGCAGCAAGGCAAACACTCAGTCACACAGGTCCTGCATGACAGTGCACACAGGCCAGAAACAGCAAGCTACGCCAGACTCACACATCCTGTGCTAGTAACAAAGCTTTGTTAAGTTGAAGTATAAACCTCTGCAATCATGCAAGCAAAAAACCAGGATAGCATTCCTTTCACCAATAGGGTACTAGTGTTACTGCTTATAGGTCACCCAAGCTAAGAGCAGGGAATGTCAAACACTCAGAGACTGAAAAGTATTTAAGGTTGCAAGAAGATATTTCGTGTTACAATTTGCAAAAGCCATGAGCAAGAATAATTACTGATACAGCAAGAGGCATCAGAAATTATATTTGAAGGTCCCCTCACAGCACCACAGGACTCAGACAAGTAACAGCAGAACACATTCTTCCCTACTCAACAAGAAGGGATGCTGGAATTGGCACCCACACAGAGGAAACCATAATGTACATGTACAAAAATTTAGCGTTCCTGAAGTGTCGTTCATATTGCTGACTGACCTTCTGTGTAAGTTGGCAAGCTTCTGAATTAAACAAAATGCGTCAAACAAACATTCAGTGACTGCATGTTGTCAAATAATTTTTTAAATGTTCATGAAGTATCCATATTTTAACAGCTGCCATCAGCTTTAGTCAAATGCCATTAACCATATGGCTTACTGCAAATAAGATACTTACCCTAACAATTTGTGTATGCTGTCGCTCAACAGCAAGATGAAGAGCAGTTTGCTGGTTAACATTCTGGATATCCAGGTTAGCATTGCCCTGCAAGATATTCAAAGCATTAGAGCCTTATCATCCCAGCAATGCATCTACAGGCAAGGCAGTCCATTAGGACACTGACTATGACCCCGACTCTGATTCCTATTTAGAGGATTTGAGAACAGAAGTGAATGAAGACTTTAATTATTCACTGCACAGATGTTAATCTGTTGAATGAAACTAGGTATCAAATTTTGCAGTCCCTCTGCACCATTAGGCCATTGTAACAATCTCAAAGGCAAGTTTGACCTTTAGAGCTCACACGTCCTTCCCTGCCCCACTGCTTCTGCATCGCGACTGCAGGTGTAAAGCAGCCAACTATTTTCACTATCAGATGGTTAATCATCATGACATTTAAATTGTCCTGAGGAAAGAGTCTTACCTGATGCACCAGAAGTTCAGCCACTTCCACATGATTATTGAGAGCTGCCAGATGTAAGGCCGTGTAACCATCATCTTTTTTCTCGTCAACAATCCACGGTCGTGGTAACTTGGACAACAAAACACGCATTGCACTGACAAAAAAATGCAGAGATAGCATAAACACTCCTACAACATATGCTGAATGTCAACAGTTGAACAATATTAATTCTCAGAGCTATGTAGTAGTAGTTAAAATAACTTTATTATTTTTTTAAGCAGAGAAAGTAGGTGAAAACCTGTACCAACAATTCCAAAGCACAACACTTTCAAGTTTGCTTCCTTCTAGTTAGAGCACACAAACAAACCATGCAATTCCTAGAACAGTGTGAGGATCAGGTTTATTTTTTTAAAAGAATGCTATCTAGCAGCAAAAATTACCTTTTAAAAGTATTCAAACAAATTTTGAAACACAGACAAAAGAATTTTCTCCCTCAAAATCTTTATAGCATCCTTTACTTAACTATTTAATGACCAAGTTCCACTACATTAGACTTCCTTAAAATCATCACTTTATAAACCAATGCCATGAGCTGAAGCAGTTAAAACTCAGTTTCTGAGAAAAAAAATGGAGCAAGATCTCTTAAGCACAGAGAAAATAAATGTTGAAACTGTGAAGTGAATACTAGTGGGATATTTTCTAAACATATAATCGTTGAGTATAACATACCATGGCAGTGTCTGGTAGTTGTGGGTAGGGTGGGGAAAAGCAACTTGATTACTAAAATCCATGAAGTTCAAAGACTGAAGGTTAAGGGTACTAACAATGTTAGATTAACAAATTGCTCAGTCTTGCATTCTCTGAGAAATACAGTTTTCTTAAGCTTACATGTCTTCACTTAGCTTTTGGAATACGTAAGTTACCAAACTTAAATCCCTTATTGTCTTATCTTTATAAACAGCATATGGAGCTCCCTTATGACAGTTCCTTAAAGACAAACAGAAAACCAGAAACTGCTACAATCTTGTGCCAAGAAATCTCTTCTGTCATATGATGTTTCCCTAATGTTGAAGGAACATGCTATCTACAGGAGAAACAGATCTTCTGCACACAATTCAAACTTTTAAAATCCAAGTAATATTTGCTAATGCAAGTGAAACCACTCAGTCATGCAGTGCCCTGCAAGGCAGATAATGTATCTGAATCAAGCAGTTTTTCATTAGAGCTCTGGTATCAATAATGTGGGATCTCAATAATCCTCAGAAATAGCCTCATAAATTGAGCCTCTCAGCTTTGACTTAAAAACACCCTCAACAGGTACGAATGACTGCCCTGTCAAGTAATAACTGAGCTCTCAGTCATTCCAATCATTTGTCACCTTGAACATCCACACTGAGGTGAAGTGCTGTTCACTCCTAAGCTCTCTTTTAGAGCAAGCCATTGAGTTTCCTTTAAAAAAAACCTAAAAGCTGTGTCTGGGCCCAGCTCACCCTAATAAGCCCTCCTTGAAAGCAGAGAAGTCTGTGAGGTATACTACTGTGCCAGTAAGGAAGTGCACTCCTTCCCCCACACTGCTCAGATGCTCCCGTAACAGACCCTGCTTACTAAGCATCTCCATGTTCTCCTGATATTAAATGCCCAACATAAACTTTTGGTTTCACATTTATGCTGCAGCTGCCACGATGGTGTATTAAGTGACACTTTTTTGCCCCTAGAATCCGTGTCTAAAGGAATCACAACTAACCAACTGTGTTTTCAGGCCACGAGATCATACAAACCCACAGGAAACCAACTGCTACGTGGAGCATCCATAGCCAGGCTGTTCTGGATGTTTGTCCTTTTCAGAGTGGACAGAAGCCATTCTCAGACCTTACATCCTTTGTTTTCCTGGCAGAAAGCTTCTCACTTCCTCACAGTCCAAATCACTTATAACACAGCAATGTAAGACAACAACACTTAACAGATTGTACCTTGCTCATTGTGAGCCATTGCTCAGCTTCTATTCATAACGCCTTCTACAGCTCTCTCATGTGCTAGGAAGAAAAGACTAGAATACTTCAGGAAAAACCAAACAATGACAACATTAATTCTTTGGGAGATTCACTTATGCAGGATTTTTCCAAAATTAAGGATATGTTTTAATAGAACACAAGTTACCAAAGCTTTATGAAATGTGGCAAAATAAAGCAGTATCAGTTGCACTGATAAACGTGGTCTATTTTGTAATGAAATGATGCTGTATTTTCAAATCTTGGCACCATCAAAACTGTGTTTAGCTGCTTCAGGGAGGGAGCATGTCTGGAGCAGTATGGTTTGTTTGGTATCTGGGCACATCACCACACCAGCTCTTGAGAATGCTGGGCTGATACAAAGCACACAGTAGCAACAGCACAACAAGCCTTCTACAGCAGCTTCCCACAGGGCATCATGTCATGTAAGCTCATTATCTTCACCTGTCAGGCTCAGTGCTTAAGCTCTAGGGTATCTACTGTGGATAGTCTAAAAAACACGACAAAAAATTCCTGAAAATTTCCTATGACTGACAGATTACTGTGAGCAACCAGGAAAAGGTGGGGCAACAAACACCTAATTAAAAAAAAAAAGAAAACTCAAGAAATTTTTCTTAAAACTGCATCTACAAGTTGAGGAACACTATGGAAATGCATCAACACTCTAATACAGCCAGCTTGTCTCCAAAGCAGCTCTAGTCACTAAACAAGAAACTGTCCTAACCAATTCAATTATATTTTATATCTTTTCCCTCAGTAAGAAAATAGGAAAATTGCCAACTCCACAGATAAATACAATTTAAAGCACATTGACACACTTTATCAGATGCCTCAACAAGTAAATGTACTTCATAAATACCACTGACATTTATTTAACACACCTCATCTTTGAAACAAAAATAAGAAACCAACTGACTCAGTATTTTGTATGCTGTGAAGATAAATCACCCATCTGAGTATTTGTGGTTATCCTTACCACAGTCTATCTCAAATCTTCAGCTTGCTGTCTTATACCAGAAAAATTTTATCTAAAGTTTGACTGAAAAATATTTGGAGGTGTCTTGCTTTCAGAAAAATCAGATGCCTGGTACATTTTGGATGTTTTTAAGAGGCATTGGTATTACTGGAAAAACAGAAGGACCATCAAAACAAATAAATGGCTTCTGTGTGGAATATATTTTTCACTTACTGTTCACAGCAAATCATCAAAGGGCCAAAAAACACTATTCAGTTGTTTCTTTTTATTCAGAAAAAAACTGTATATCTCTTCTAGACCATGCTGTATTACTAGACAGCAGGATAGAAGGACTGCTCCATGGAATGACACCTTAAAAATCAGCAAGATATGAATATGCTACAATGGTAAATTCAGCTCAGCGGCTGCATCCTCCTCCTCATTAGATGAGAGGTAGTTTCTTTCAATTTTTGCATGATTTTCTAGAGCTGCTGCCAAAATTTTGACAGCTAAGTGGCTACCGTTCAGAGCAGCACTCACTGGAACAGGCCTACATTGTATCAGAAAAAGTCATATTAGTGAACTAGTGTTGCCAATTACACAGTAATTCTTGATTCACTCTTCCTCACCAAGTATTACAGAAGAAGCTAGGTTGTATTGCTCTGTTTTTAAGACCACAACACAATTGTGAAAATTCACTTTTATCTTGTATACATTAAAGAAACTACAGACTGCTTTCACTGTAGTTGTATTGAAAAGATCAGCAAATCTATTAGTAACCCTGATCATGAAAACAGGTAAAGAAAACTTTTCAAACTAGCATCTTCAGTGTATTCAACTGTAACAGATCACATGGCTGAGGAGCTGCAGAGATCATTGATGAAATGCTTAAAACTCTTTATTGAAACCCTGAACTTATGCCATCACTATGCTATTTTTACATTATTTCTAAAGCATCACCAATAACAAATTTTGTAGCAGCAAGCTTTGGTATTTGTTGGTCTGCAGTATCTTCAGCTTAGCAGAAAGCTCATAAAGATTTTTGGCCTTTTTTAGCTGGATGACCATTCCAGCAGATTCAGAAAGTTTCTAATGGAATTACAACAGAAAAACTTCAGTGAGAATTTTGGAGGGAGTTATCTGTAAAGCTTTTATAGAGATAAGCAAATTATTGCTTCTTTTCTAGGAGTTGAACACATGCTCAGTGTATGGGGGGCTGAGATAGAGGTACCTGCCCCTTTCCCAGGCACAGCTGTTGGGGGCACACTGACTTACACTGTCCAATGTATTTCATCCCCATAAAATGACAGCCCAGACTCTAATAGTTACAAGTGATTTGGTAGGAGGAACATGCATTAATGTGGTGCTACATTTAATTTGAGATGTAGAAGAGTAATAGCAAATGCTGCTGTTGCATACATCTTCATTTGACCTTGCCACACGATTAATAATTTTTCTTCTTAAATTCAGGTTTTTAGGGAGTCTGGAACCACAGCTTAACATATAGAGGATCATTTGGGTTGGAAGAGACCTCACAGTTCATCTCATTCCAACCCTTGTCATGGAAATTCAGCAGCATGAATTATGTACTTGCAACACAGGATATGTCAGAGATCTGAACAATACACTAATTCACTTTCAGCCACACAGAGTACTTGTTTAAACACCAGTTACCAACATTAGACATACAAAAAATAAAATTATTATTTTGATGGAAAGTTAGCATATAGTATATTATTCATTACCAACCTACCTAAAAAATGTTGGGGTTTATGCAGCACTTTGGTCACAGAATTTTTACAGATGCTCATCAACACTATCTGGAGAATGCAACATACATTACAAGATAAAAGTACTTGTAAACAAGATGAAGCCAGCACCTCACTGTATAAAAGCAACTCCAGATTTAGCAGTCTTAACTGCAAGGCATCCTTACACCCTGTTTAAAAAATACATGCACAAAAACTAGAGAAGATTCTCTGCCACCAACTGCAATATGACTGCAGAATGAGGTAAATGAAGAAGGTTGAGGGTTTGAGGGATAGCAGTGAGGTAGCCTTTGAGGATTTGTTTGCTAAGTTTTTTTAAAAACAAATACTTAGGCAGAAAAAATTAGAAAGGCTATTTCACAATCTGCATAAGCACATTTAACTTAAACTGCTACTGAAAGACAATTTTTTCCTTGTACTTCAGTTCCTGCATTATGCTGGCTCTACAGACATATCATTTTCTAGCAAGTGAAACAACCTGCCAGACTCCTGATTTGGCAAGTTTGCTTTCAGACAGATCAATGAGATAATCCAACCTACCCCGCACCTCCATGATCACTAGAAGCAATAGGAGTAAGGAAATGACAAAGCCAGAGCTGCGGGGAGGGCAGACCGCCCTTTCCAGAAGCAAAGTCTTAGATCAGCATAAACTTATCAGCAATCCTATCACCAGAGGTTGTAATGATTCACTGCACTTTCTGTTACAGGTTTTTCTACTTTCCTGCCATTCTCCTCCCTCAGCTCAGGTTCCTACTGTCTCAGTGTGACACGGTTTCATAATGTATTTCTCAGTAATTCTGGATTGAAGTATTCCCCACACACACACACACCACCTCACACCCCCACACACTCCTCTCCAGACACCCAACCCCGGCTCAGCTAAACCCACCTCCTGTTAGAGCTTCAAATAGCTGAAGTAACAGCTCAGATTTAAAGACAGCTTCCATGTCAAAGTTCCAAGACTCTGTAGTTGGACATGCATTTTACAACACAACAGAAGCAAAACTGCTTTTTACTAAATCCTTTTATTGTCCTCTTGCCTTCCTGCTCAAAAAAACCTCCCGCAAAAAGTGGTGCTAACACAGAATCTGAAAAGTCATCCCCTTCTGTTGGATTGTAGCTCATAGGGAATAGTACTCCAAGCCGGCTCATTGTGAAGCCAAAGAAACATTTGTACCAACACAGTGCAAGAAGTAACACAGGAGCAGGACAGCGCTATTTTTGGCAACCATACGATGGTAAGTGCACGTCAACACACAACTTCAAGCCAAATCAGTTCCCTGATCTGATTCACACCGCGCTTGCTGTGCAGTACAGAGAGCACCACTGGAAGACTGAAGAAGGAAGTACCTACCTCTCAGGAACAAGTAACAGGATGAGATTAATACCTTAGACTGGTACTACTGAGCACACTGTACCTTAAATTTGAGTTTAATGCTTCATATCTGACTAGTGGCCTAGTCAGTAGAAGTTTAAGTAGACAGGCTGTTTCCTTCTTTCTGCTTCTCAGATTTACAAGCATCTCCTGCTTTTGAACAATTTCAATATACATGTAACCAAAGAAACACTGAGGTATATACATTCACATGGAATTCACAAAAAGGTATTGCACAATGGCTTTGTTTTCAGTGAATAATTATGAAAACAAAGGCAAAAGAAAAAATGTGACTTTTACCAGAAAGCAACAGAAGTTACAGGGTAAACAGCAAGCACAGGATAAAATCAGCACAAAAAGAAGCAGCAAGGGAAGTATAAATCCAAGATACTGGTCTGCTCAGGACTTTGCAATTCACTCTCTTTCCTACAATACTGAACTCTGTAACAACTAATGACATCAATATTAATTGAATAGTACTTTGATTTAATAAGTTTGTTTAATTTTAGATTGAGATGTTTAATCTTTTTCATTCTTCTTGCTCCCAAGCAAAGATTTTGTCTACAAAATACAGAGAAACTCTTGAAGTATTTGGGTTCCTAACTGTTATATATAAGTTTTCTTTAGAAAAGAAGTTATTCTTTTCTAAAGAAAACATTGCATATACTCCCCATGAATTTTAAAATCCTTCTTCATATTTTGAATGTGCAGTTATTAGGCTTGCCATGAGCCAACTCTGTAAACATGAAAGATTAATGCAATGAGCTATTCCCTTGATTTCTTTTTTTATTCTTTTCTTCTAAAACAATTCAGATTTTTAAAAGAACAGTTGTACTTAATTGACATGTGCATTTATTTTCTTTAGATGTAATTCTAAGGATAAGCATGACAAACAAAATACTACGGCATTATTAAACATAACGGTATGGAATGATATGAATATGAATTTACTAATGAAAGGTTTTTTCAAATAAGGGTTTTCAAGTAACTTGATTTGAATATGGAAATTCAGGGCTACAAATGGACACTGACTTCTTATTTATAAAATAACTGTACGATTTGCAATTGAAAACTTAGATTGAGGCCGCTCAGACCTCGGGATAATCGACACGTTAGTCACAGCATTTTTCACTGATCAAGAAACCAGGTTACACAACCTGCCCCAGCAGCGCAGGATATTTATTGTTCTATATCTGCGTGAAATCCCTGCCTTGTTACTAGCAGGGCTGCCTTTTTTTTTTTCCCTCTCCCACTCCTCCCCCCCCCCGCCCCAAACGTTTCTAAGTATAGTGACAACCTCATCAGGGTTTACTAGTAGCAGCGCAAGCTCAGTGAAAACCTGGGAAATCTAACTGGAAACACGAGAGAGAGCTTTATTTGGCAGTGCTAAAAAAACCTGGGGACAAATGGCTAAGCGGCGGTGGAAGTGCAGGCTGCACAATCAATAGGCAGAGAGCCGGATAGAGGCTCCCTTCGCTGCCGGATCGACAATCGACAGCTGAGAGACTATTTTTTGCAATGGTTGACTAAATATGGTCAGGGAAGAGAGAGGCACAAGAGAGCCTGTTTGCCTGGGAGTGCATGTTTCAAATGCTTAGCTGCCTATAAAGCCGTAACAGTTTTGCTCGTGCCCTCTAAGTGGGAAATACGGTTGGTGACTTCTGTAGTGTGTGTGCGGGAGCCCTGACCTCGCGAGCAGACTTGACCTCTGAAGATGGAAAGTAGCTTCAACACAGACCTGCCTACAGTTAAGCCTGGAAACATAACCTCAAGCAAGAAAAGATGCAGTGCAATATCTAAGGAACTAGAAGAAACCAATATTTGCCGGGGGAGGGGGGAGACGATCGCTATTTTTTTGGTGCCTTTTTCTAATTTTTTTTTTTTTGGAAGCAACTCCAACTTTTGGGGGCTTGGTTTTGGTCTTCTGTTGGGTTTTTATTTTTCTTTTTGCCTGTGACTATCTTCATCTGACAGTGGGGTAAATTCACCTTCCCTTGGCTTCCTAGCATCTATCCTTGGAGTCTTAACTCTCAGTCCAGCAGACATAAGGTATAATTTCTATACAACATCATCCATATTTTAGCATTCAAAAGAAAGGAAGAAGGTGCCAGTTAGGCACCCATCTTCATGCCTTTTTTTTTTTTTCTTCTTTTAAGTTTTATCTATTTAAGGTGGTGAGGTACTGTATGCACCGACATTCGCCCCCCCTTGCCTCCCCCTCCCATGTAACGAAGAGCTGATTCAGCGAATAGAGTGAGAGCACTCAGGATGAGATGGCTGCTGCTGATGTGTCTCTAGGTCATTACCTCTCTTCCAACTGCAAATGCTGCATGATACTAAGCTTACAGGTAACAGAACATCAGGAGACCTGCATTATTCTGCACGTTTAAAGGATGCCTATGACTTTCTGCATGTGTATCTTATTTACTAGACTGTTTTTTTTAATTGTTATATTAATCCCTCTACTCTGGGAACAGCTTAATTTTGAGTGTGCTAAAGTACCAAGCATTCGTAGTGTAAAGAGCAGGTTGAAAGAAAACAACTGTTAATCCAAATTTCATAGCAAAAAAAAAAAAATACAAGGGAAGAAACCAAAAAGACCAAATCCCAACTTGCTTAGCAGGCAGAATTCTTTTTAAACAAGATAAACTACTAAACTGCAATGCCATTAACTGGTTGTTCATTTCAGTGAAATATATTCTTATCTTCCTATGCACAACTAAAAATGTAAAAACTTGAAAAAGAAAACCTAATAAACAGTGTGGTAGTGCAATGCTGAGTTCTCAAATAGGTCTAGGCAAAATGTTCAAGGTGCTTTATAGCAGATGTACATGAAAACAGCCTGCTTAAAAACTAGAATGTGACTGCTGTGATTCTAATGCTGCATTGCTGATTCTCCTTGTACTACTGTGCTAGCTACTGCTACACTCTGATTTGCTCTCTATCAGCTGCACTAGGTTTTTGTCATGAGCTGCAGAAATTCTTACTTCCTCTGCTCTCAGCTTTCCTTACAACTAGTACAGTCACTAATTGTTAAGCTTATTTCAAATTTATCTTCTAATGTTATAGAGACAAAGCTTACTCTTTACTGTAACCCAAATCAACTCCTGAAATACATACTAAGCAACCATAAGCTATATCCGAGAGTCCCTGAGAAGTCAAAGCTGTACTGCACATCAAATATTTAACCACTGTTCCAAACCAAGTCGCACGAAATCTTACGAAACAGGGTTAAACTGGGCTTTGTTTCTATGAGGTTTTTTGCTTGGTTTGTGTTAATTTTTTTTTAGTTAGTTATTTTAGCTGTCATAAATATTTCAAGGGTGCACAAGCCTTTGACTGAAGCAGGTGAGTGCCAGTTTTAAAAAACAAGAAAAGCTGCTTGCAGAAGTGTTGAATAGGTATTAGCTTTCACATGTGACCTTCGGCCTAACAATCCAAATCCTGTCACAGCAGTTAGAGGTTGTTTTCTTAATTCAATGTCATCATCTTTACGATAAACAGGATCACTGATGACATGCTCTTTTGTGTTTGGGTTGGGTTTTTTTGTGTGGGGTTTTTTTGGTTTGTTTTTGTTTTTTTAACCACTCTGAAATACAATGTAAATAAGTATAAACTTGCAAAGAGTTTGCAGAATAACAGATGGGATACAAAAAGGGTAGTGGGATTTGGGGTAAGAAAATAAGTTTATAACTGCTATTTTAGATCAGTCTATGTTTCTCTTCAGGACACTAGATGAAAATCTCCTAGAAGACCTGGGAGGAAGATGAAGTTTTTACAGTGGACTATAACTGCAAAGTCTAAGAAAAGACATTGCAAACCTACCAGCGATTCAACTCTCTACTTAAACATGGTCACTTAGAACAGTAAGAGACTGCAAAAATACGGAAAAGCACTTCTAACATCAGTGCCATCCCAAAACAATGAACTAAGCCCGGCTTTAAGACACGGTGCAGGTAAATTGCATTGCAGAGTTCAGCTAGCATAGTAAGTTTATTTTCTACCATCAGTTAATCAGAACTGTTGTCCTTCCAAAGAACTGTCAGCCAGTTTTACCTAATGACAGCAAGAAAAAGCAGCAAAATACTTTTCAGTTTCATCTGACAGGCAGTCAAGCAACTCTGTGTGTACCTGCTCAGAGCACATACTTCTTTATGTACCCATATGAACATACAATGCTATGGAATGTAAAGAAGTATGTATTTTTGGCAGGCAAGGAACAACCAGTAAGAGGAAACTAAACAGCTGCTGGAAGAAACAGGTTTCCCTCTTGTTTGAATGACATTCATGTGACAAATTGGCTTGCTAAGGGTCAGCTGGTATTGCCAAAATAACTCGTACTTGTTAGTAACAAATCACAAAACATTAAATTAAATGACTATGAAAGTGGGTAAGAAGAATTGTTAACAGCTGATAAGCAGAATATTAGCTGCAAACAGATTTCAAAGAAAGGCTGGAAATGAAACCTTGAAATGCAACAATTAAGACTGCAGCATAGCAGCAAAATTCATCATTACCAGTATTCCTCCCTTAATAGATAGTAAACTAAACTTAAAAATGTTATCAAAATGCATCTCATAAAAACAAGCCACTGTTCTAGCAATCACAGCCTGTTCTGTGTACTTCAGATGGCAGTACTTAAATTTGCATCTACCATAGAACATTCAATCCACAGGTCGCAACTGAGACAAGCATTAACAGCTAAGGAATTATAGGTGTGATCTAGAGAAAAACATAGCCAAAATGATTGAGTATAACTTGTGCAATTTAATAAGACTTAAGTTAGAGTTTTCTCCAAATCAGCACTTATTATGCTCACTGAGCTCTTCGATACAAAGTGCAGTGTCAGGTTTATGCACAGAAAGTGACAATACAGAGATTTCTAGGCCAGAGTTGCTAGTCAGCGGATTAAAACTATTGACAGATTCCTAAATGAAAACACAAATGACAACTACAGCCTAAAAGGTAAGTTATCTTAATACTATTTTCAAATAAGCTGAGTTTATTTAAATCCAAATTTTTTAAAAATTGGTCGTGAAAAAAAAGACTGTAGCATCCATAAAATTTAATGAACTACATGAGAAATAGTTCCTCAATAGCTTCAAGTTCTAAAAGTGAAATTAATTAAAATATACTAGTGCATACCATCCCTAAGTAAAGATACTCAACACCGAATTCAGGAACAAGGGAAAACCATGAGGAAAGAACTCCCCACTCATCACACCAGTCATTTCTATTCATGACAGCAGTCTTCTAAAAACAGTTATTAAACAGGATATGTCCACGATAAGAAGGCACATTTAGCCAAGATTAAAGATTATAACTGTAGCCCTTTACTAACTAAAATGTGTGTGAGGGGAAAAAAAAAAAAACAACCAACCAAAACAAACAAGAAAAATAAACAAAGGCAATGCGTGATTTTTAGCTGGAGAACTTATTTTTAAATATTCACATAATTCTCAAACAGCAAATAATACACATAGCCTGATATTTTTAACACTTGAGAATACATATTAATATACATACAAGAAGAAATATTATCTTACCTGCATAAGAAAGCAAAATTTCAATATTTGTTTTAAAGCCCTTTTTCTTATGAGCATACATTTTGACACAAAGACTACAGTATCTTAACATCTAAATTAAAGCCTCATTTATACTGGGAAACAAATCAAATTATAGTAGCTTTTCTGAATAAAGCAACATTAAACCTGATCAGGCTCACAGAAGCAATTTGGTATAACTAACAGTTTCATTGAGGGGTTAATTGCTAAGCATTTTCTTCTTTTCCTGAGGAGTTCCCTGTGCTCAGCTAAATCGGATGATTTAGCTTCCACTATATAATGAGACCGATTTTTAACAGCTTTAATTTATCTGAAAGGTTTTTGGTAACAATTTATCATACTCCGTTCTCCCTTGTATAACATTGCAATGTTACTCTGACACAAAATGACAGTTCAGAGTGATACAAAAGTTAAAATTATATGTTGACATTGCTTCCTGCTAGTTCATGTTAGCATATCTCTAAGAATACATATCCAGTCACTCTAAAATGTCACATCCATCACTTAGATCAGCTGTTCAGTTTTAACCGAGCACACGTTGAACTTTGGGCATCTGCTGACACAGTTGTAACTCAAACATTTCAACTGTGTGACTGACAGGGATAACAGATGCTGACATTATCAAATGCTACGCGGCTTTTTTTCCACAGCCGTTTTTTGTCCCGATATGGCCAGTACATGAAACTGTATTGCCATCCAAAAGCGCACTTGAGCAGCTGTATCTGTAAAACAGTTCCTCTATAACTGGTAAAAATAGAAACTCATTTTATAGCCATCTTGATGCTTAAGTCCAAGTGACACACCTGCTACGTTTCTATTAGGATACATGGTGTTGGGAAGATATTTACATAAATCTTCTCACCAGCATCAGACCTTGCAACAAACAGATGTAGACTAACCTTGACATACTCATTACTAGGGAATAGTTTGAACTAAGATTGTCCCCTACTTTGCTCTGCAGTCAAAGCTCAGGAAGAATTCCATATGACATAAAAAAGCTATGTGAGCTCGCACAATTGTATTAAGACCTTTGTTTAGAAGAAATCAGATACAACTCCAGATAAATCTTTAAAAACTGTGCTTTTTCTGGCATTAAATGTTTTTACATATACAATCAGGGTAAAAAAAAATTAAATCTATTCTGCTATATTATATAATCATTCCTAAAACGTTAATACTAACCAGAAATATAGCAATGGAATTGAAAGCACTTGGCATTTATATTTGTGCTAACCAACTACAGCTTAAAAGCAGCTGTAAAAGAGAACCTGCCAGAAAATGAATGGGGAAAGGGGGGGAGGAGGGTGACGAGGAAGCGGAAAGATTCTTCCCCAGTAAAGTTTAACACAGAGAATTAAGGGAGCTTTATATGATAGAAATTTTAAGACTACAGTTTCTACTCTGTTCTAAGATTTGATTACACTAGACAGGAAAAAGTTAAAACTGTAACTATGATTTGATTTGAGACTCATCCAAAGATCCTCAAGGAAATACTCAAGGACAGAACAGACATGTACAGGCCTTTCTGGTATTCAGCTTTTAATTATGCCATCTCCAAATTAGGAAGGAGTTAAAAATTTGCATTGACAAGAAACAAATTGTGTAACACAGAAGAAAGCCACGTGTTCTTTGTGCACTGTTCATGTGCTTTAAAATGTGTTCCTGAATTAAAAGCTTCCTGCACTCCAATGCTTTGCTAAAGCTGGTAAAATGGAACCAAATCACCTCTTCAATGGATTTGGTCCCCTTCAACCAGCTGTAGCTATGCATTGATCACTACAGGATTTCTCATGTTTTTAAAACTGGACATGAAACCTGCTCAGAACAATTATACAGTCCTCTCTGCAGTTCAGCTCTAATAGGCAGCCTGAAGATGGAAGGTAACCAGAAGTGTAGCAAATTCTGTATTCCAAAATTTCAAGTTTGTATTTGTAAATAAATAGCTACTGGTGTTAAACATTTTGTCCATATGCAGTGAAAATTCATCTTTTAAAACATTTATAAAGAAGATAAGTAAGCAGTGAAATAAACATTTCCCAATGATTTATTGTCTCTTGTATTATTCCTCAAGTCTGGTGTCCCTTCTAGCAGAACTGACCAAAAAGCCCCAAAAACCAAAAGGAAATGATCATGAATAGTACTGGCAGGGCAGGTTTACTTTCTGGGCATCCCTCTCCCCATTTTTTCATTGCACAAGGAAGGAAACTCCACAGGGCAGGAACTGTATTTGCCATTTTGTATCTGTCGGGTACATTATTTACTATTTAAAGATAATAAATTTGTCACTGACCTCAACAGCTACGGGCTAATCTGCCATCTAATTATAGGTCTGCTCATGGAGATTATATTCTTCCTCCAAACCACCTTGAACAAAAGTATTCTTCCAAAGCATTTTCTGACATAATACTTTAATAAGAGGTTTTAAAAACAGGCTCTCTTTGCACTCGGCTTCAACTACGTTTAACCTACACTTACTGTCAGAACTGCAAATACAGAAGCAAAAAACCACTTTGACTGGTTTAGAAAATAATTGTACCACTCTCATTACCTCAGAACCTGTCTCTCTGAGGACCTCCATGACAACACAGCCTGTGAGTCCTGCAGACACTTCCTGAAGGCACTCATTAACACTATGCAGAAGTGAGAAACCCCACCTCTCAATTAAATTGCTAATTAGAAATTTCACTGCCAACCCGTTCAAACCATCTGCAAATCTAAAAATTAATGGAGATCTCCTAAATAATAAGAAAACCATAGGGGAAAATTACAATTCTATTTTAAACCACGATCTTCTACTTGCCAGTTTATGAACATAAAGTTGACATACTTCTTGCTATTGGAGAGCTATACATGAAATCTACATGTTACTCCAGGACTTTAATTTTTTGATATAAAGTCCAGCAGAATTTATTGCTCTGAAGAACTAATCATACACGTGTGTGAAGTCAGGTCAGCTCCCAGAGCAGCCTCTATTTAAGATGCTAGCTGCAGAGTGAATAAAGCTCTCTTCACAAGATACAATGCAAATCTAAAACTAACTGGGGCAACGGATATAAAGTACGCCTACACTTCACAGTCATGTCTTCAGCTCAAAAATCTGAAGTCACAGGTATGCGAATAGATCAAACATAAGCAAGAGATGATAACACGGCAAAAATAACCAACCTGTACAGTATTTTCAAATTTTACTCTCCTTTTTTCTGTCTGAAAAAAATCTCATTAACACTGAAGAGGCAAAGTCTGCCAAGCTTTGAGGCTCACAGTACTTTGAAAAAGTCCAAAATAAATGCACTTTTAATATGACTGACTCAGTTAAAAATCATGAACAAGAAACCTTATATTGAACAGAAGTTTAACTTCCCCACATTTAATTTTTCTTTTTAGCTCTACCTCCCATGCATAAGTTTAAAGCTACCTACAGCATAAACTAACATCCATTTTACATTTCAACATTATACATCAGCACAAAAACCAAATGTTCTCTTTCTGTACCAATTCACAAGGTACAAAGAGAAGCAAAAATGAAAAAGAGGAATATTCTACTAAGAACAGGATGCTCTCTGAAACACACTGTACCTTGACTTGTGGAAAACACAGCCAAACTGCCATGGAAGATAAAGTGCTGAGAAAATCTAAGCTATTTGACATAAATTGCTATCTTTCTTATAATATTTATCCAATATTCAAACATTTAAAATAGAACATATTTGTTTTCGTATGAAAAATTAAAAACTTTGGAATGCTCTTCTCAGCACAAACTGTAGGTTTTTTTTCTTGGGACATTTATCTCCCAGTTATTTATAAAGGTCGGAACTCAAGAAACAAGAGGTTTTGCTCTGAAAATGAAATTGGTTCCAAACACCTATTTGACATCAACTGCAAAAAATACTAGAGAAATCCACTTCAGTTTACTGTGGTACTCATACACTTAATACATGCATTTATTTTATTGTCCTCCACAAGGAAGATGCATGTGAACTTCATCAATGCATACATAGCACATTTTTAATTTTTAGAATTATAGGTATGCAACAAATGCATACACATTTATATGCACATAGGAATAAGTGTTTAACTTTTATAAAATAATATAGAAATTACATAATATATCTAAATAGTTGAATATATGGAAAATTTAGTTCACTGTATAAATATAAGGCACCACATCCTGAAGCCACAAAAACTCCAGTTTAGGAGGAGCAGGGAAGTTTAGATGAGGAAAAATAGGTCTTTAATTAAGGTTTCAAGGAGAATCTATTATGCACTGTTTGTGATCCATAGCAGCAACAAGCTAAAGATCAGGGGGCTCTTTCTAACAGTGTTTTAAATAGCTGGTACTTAGTGCATTTAACAGATCAGTAATAGCCATAGTTCTATATCAGATTAGGAGAACAAAGTGGCAAATACAAAACCTTTGGTTTCATTCAGAAATAGACAAGTGGCAGAACTACAAAATCAGCAGTGAAACAAACAAGTACCACTGAAGTCTGGAGGAATATAAAACTCAACTCCTAGATGAATGAAACTATTACGATGACTTTTGGCCAGGAGGGAAGAATCAGAATAGATTTATTTTGGCTTCATTTTCAATCATTTCATCCCAGGCTGATGGGTAAAGTATTTAATGCTGTGAGCATTAGATATTTTAGATGAAACTACTCCTTCTGTGATGGGAGACAAAATTCTTTTTCTGCATGCTTGAGCAGTGCTCAGATGGAACTGCAACCAAAAAAGAATATTAAATATCTGTTTTAGATTCAAGTGAAACCCCGTGTATGGGGGGAACCCACACAGCATTCAAATCACTAATACTGGAAACATTTTCCTGTATTCCAATAAAATCTTTTGCAAAGGAGGGAGGATTTTGCTTGAAACTGCACTACAGCTCACATTCTACCAACCCTCAAACTGACCCAGTCTCAACTACAGCTTGGATCCCTCCATCAAAGGAATGGTCTATCACTCCTAAAACGTTCACCCACAGAAAAATCCCCAGCACGTGCCTATGAAGAATATTTTTTCCCCGTACACTTTCCCTGCATCTCATATTGAGATTAATGTCACACAACCACACCGACTACCACAAGAGCTCAGAAAAGGCATTGCAGAATAAAGCTAACAAAAAATACCCCGCCTAGGTAACTAAGACAGTAAACAGTGCTCCTGGTAATGCTGTTAAGAAGAATTCACATTACAGAAAGAAGTTACCATGTCAGACTTGAAAGAATTGTCTTCTGAATGCCAAAAGAAAGCTCCCTTCACTTGGTCCTTGACATGTTCTCTTAAAGACCTTTTATGAGTACCGTAGAAAATGGTAAACACATTTATTCATCCTTTCAACGCTTCCAAACACTACTTTTACCTCGTGAAATGATTACATTCCATAGACATAGATAATTAATTATGTTTACTTTTTAACTATAAGCCTTGATAGCTATGTTCTAAGGGACTACCCTAGATTTTAATCCCATATATTAATATGGGTGGAATTCATACAAATTTACAGCCTTATTTCCCCAACTTCGCTAACTGAAAAGCCTAATTTAGTAGTAAACAAGCAACCACGCATTTCTTCCTTTGTGTAAACTGTACTGAATACTCCACCCCAGAACAAAGTATTATTCAAGTCTTGTTAGCACGATAGCTTTGAAAAATACCATTTATCCACAATGTAATAAGGATTTAGCAACACACCTTTTCTTTAAAATTCTATCTATGCAGTAGTTTTCAAAAGCTATCTAAATTGAAAATTGGATGTAGACATATAGAATGCAGCTACTATAAAACAAACTATGCTTTAAAATGAACTTTTTCTTTTGAACTGCTATATAAAAGCTGAAATACAGAATTCCTTCTACATACACTTCTACAAAAACATAATTAACTATTATATAAATATATATAAAAATATATATATTACAAATATAATCTAATGCAACAATCCTAAGAGCGCTTTATAACTATATGGTTTACTTAATTATTAGCCACAAATAAGTATTTCTAAAAAGCTCAAATCTCTCTCCCAATTCCAATAGTCAAGAAGGGAAGTGTAGCAGTATTTACTATTTGCTATCTTATTTCCATCTTCAAGATCTTACTTACTAACTTATTTATCAAAACTTTAATTGGCAAAATTTTACAGCCATGACAGGAAATTTCCCAGGAATTTGGAGTTATCTGAATACAGCATTAAACTGAGCAGACTCATAGCTTCATTCTAGTAAGGGCTTCCAAGCATTAGAAAGATGCATAGCTAAACAATATCAACATTTAAGAAATACAACTACATGCAGATTTAGGATCTTCTGAAAGAATATCACAGTTATACCCTCATGCACACTTGCTTTCCTTTTACATATGACAAAAAATAATCTTTGAAAGGAAATTTGTACCTAGGGTTTCCTCTTAGTGCAGCATGGTGAAGAGCATTAAATCCATTGTTGTTGGTGATAGTAACATCTGCTCCAGCTTCTAAGAGTACAGCAAGGATATCATCACGCTTTTTACTTATTGCATCATGCAGTGGAGTGTCTCCTTCAGAATCCTAAAACCAGAAACAATTTAAGTCAATTTTTGCATTCATCCACATTAACAGGATGCTAAAATATCACTAGGAAAACTGACTACACAAACACAAAACACCTCTTCCAGACCTCAGTGCTGCTGTACTGCAGAGGTCAGAGCAAGCTGCTCCTCATCTTGCTCCAGTTTTGCAAATGTTACAGTGGGAAAAATCAATCCTGAGCTCCACAACTGTACAGCCCCACTACTGCCAGAACTATCCTTTGCATCCCACAGTACTGAACACACTGAGGTAGATAATGACTTCTCTGTGCTTCTTATCCAGATGGAGTTGATGCCCAAATTACAATTTATGAGTAACAGGACAGCAACAAAAACTAACCTAACAGAGGGAAGACTAGTCAGGCAGAAGGAGGCATGGAATTGAGTAATAAATGCTAAGTTTTAGCCAGCAATTAACCATGTAGAAGACGATACCAAAACGACAGTGAGAAATTAAAGCACAGGCAAATCAAAATAAAATGCAGTCCAAGTACTAAAAGTAGGCATATCTGCTGTTTTAACTGAAGTAGATCCTTTTCCATGAAGCAAAAGCCAACGTCATAAAGTAATATTAAGCTTTTAAGTTGTTATGGCTAATACAAGATTATATTTCACAAAGTAAATGATAATACTTGACTGCACAATTGAACAGGCAAAGAATTTATATTTTTAGCTTGGTGTTTGATTTTTCAAATATCCCAAATAAGGAAAAAATACTTTTTACTTCTAGAAGCATTTTGTACATTACTTATTCAAGGACTCAAATGGCTGGACTGAAGAGGAATGCTGTAGACTAACAGTGAGAAAACAAATCCATTTAAGCTTATTTGCAGTTACATAGGCAAAATCTCTAGATTTATGCTTCCAGTAAAATTCTTGTGCCATATAAGTCAGGAAGTCTTTTGTCACCAACACTGACTCAACTGCAAGCTGACTAACACAGAAACTGAACATTTTAGCAACACACTAGTACAGAAACAGATTTCTACAGTGAGAATCAAAACCTACAAAACCAAAAGTACCAGAATATGGAAACACTTGAAACAGTGTGAACCAATTTGCCAGAACTAAATCAGGTAGCTTTTATTTGGTTTAATTGATCGTATTTCCTGAATTTCCTGTTTATAAGGTAACATATGTTTGTGTTTACACAATGAAGTGGCTGCAGTAGTAGAGTGCTGGCCAGTTAAATTCCACTCATGCCTCAGTCTTACTCCCCTGTGCTCTCATTGACCAAATCAATCACCTACTCACATCTACACATTGCATGTGTGCAGTTCCTCAGCACATATGCTGCATCTGAAAGTTCATTCTTTTCAACAGTAATTATATTTTCCAGACAGAGCATCATGGCACCATTCTACTGACTTTTTCAACTGAAACAAAATTCTGCAATTTAAACTCAGGCAAATCCACTTTGGCAACCTATATATCCCTATGTGACTTACAGTCACCCTTTACTGGTCTCAGCACATCAGATTCCTTATTCTATCTACTGTTCAAGAAATACTAAACTGGGTCTCGATGGACATAACAGCTCAACCTCAGCAAGATCAAGGCAGTACCTTAAGAGTCAGGTAGAATGAGATAAATAAACAATCACTATGCTCACTAAATTTTAAAAAAAAGGTTTTGCTCATCTTCTTTTATGTGGATATGCAGCTTCAAAAGACCCTGATTATTGGCATGGCAAAACAAGGAGGCAATGTCTTATTACAGTATATCTTGATTTGCCCAGGCCACTGCAGCTTCTTCTGATGCAAATCTCTTCAAACTTACCCATTCTCATTTGCATTCAGAAGTGTGGACACCTGCTTATTTGACAGCACATTTGCACTCTACCTTCAAGCAGGACATTACACTTAAGCTACTGCTTCCATCACCTTTATTACAGATTAAATTCTCTGTGAAATTATGGTATTTGAGATCCTATGTATGAGGGCTTTCTGGATAAAAAGCTAAATTTTTCAAAGTTAATCTGACTAAATAGTTCTATCAATGATAGAGCAATTTTGGGAAAATAAATAAAAGGTTTCTTTTAACAAAACATTCCACTGTATCATTGGCCTGCTATACTGTACCTTGCAGAAGGAGCACAGAGGTGTAGGTTCAATACAGGAGCAATTAACCCAAAAGGAAAATTAACAACTAGAAATAACTACAGACTGTGAAAATACCAATTAGCATCAACTGTCTAAAATAAACCAGATATCAATCTAGCTGTCAAGAAAACAGACAAACTTAATAGCATTTCTGTTACAGCTGATCACATGGTGGGGTAAAGGTTGAGCAGACAACTTTACAATGCCTGTTGCTTTCAATCCCATTTTCCATAATTTTTCTACCACCTACATGCAGCAAATCATACGATCCAGTAGCTGAAAGTGACCCCATTAAAATTTACTTTACCTGGAGACTGGGGTGGCAGCCAAAGTCCAGTAAAGTCTTGACAACTTGCAGATGACCTTTGTTGACAGCAATGTGGAGTGGAGTCTGCCTGCGCTTGTTGCGAGCGTTCAAATCCGCGCTGCCTCGGTGCAAAACCTCAATCACAGCACCCTCGTCACCAAAGGCTGCGTGATGGACAGCCCTGTCTCCATCCTTGTCCTAAAGTGGAAACATTCACTCAATCTAGCATATTTCACATTTCTTATTACATCAAGTATGGACAGTTGTTAGTTGAAATTAATCTTCTTGTTCAAATGCAAACAAAAAATGAGATTATCGTGATACCACTAAAATACTTAATTACATAAATGCTCAAACCACAGCAAGAGAGGATGAAGAATCTGTACATATGTAAACACACACATTCTACAACATTCATATTCTACAGCTTATACAACTATTGTCCTGAATCTTTGTGTGATGTGTTCATCAAGCTCAAATGGATTCGTTTGGGTTTCTACTACAAAACGACCACTGCCAAGAAAAAACTCAAAACAAAACAACCAAAAAACCCACAAACAAAATCCAATGCCCAAACAGTACCAGGTTATTTATTTTTGTAACCTGGGAAGTGTTAAGGATTCCAAATCATAGGGCAAGACATGAGTATTTCCTTGTTCACACAATTGGGTTAATATTTATTATGTGGCTTGGTTTTCACTTAATAAGACTTTTCCAAAGGAAATTTGTGACTGATGCTGACATTAACTAGAAGTTCCGATTCTGTGTTGATGATTCAGTGTTAAAACTCTGATTCAGTTTGTTTCAGTTTCACCCAAATTGAGAATTAACATGTGAAAGTCAAATTTGTCAGTTTAGGCTATTTTAACATTCATAAAAGTTGACTGTACAACATGAAACGTTTTAAAATATCAATCAAGTGATTTCAGCATTAATGACAGTATACAAATATGGAAGTAAAATTGAAGATACACATAATGAAATAACTTCCATGAGCGAGTTTTGGAGTATTTGTGTGCAGTTTAATATAACCATGCACTTGCAGGATTCAATTTTGAAAACAGAGAAACACTGAAAACTGTAAAATAAAATCAGGACTGATGAAGGGCTCACTGGATCTACCGAGTTAGTTTAGTTTCTCATCAATTTGCTTCTTCAGGAACATCTTCAAAAATATTTTTTATTATACATAACACATTTGTAATACATGCAAATACCAATGCAAAAATTAACAGCACTTAGCATAAACTGTATTTGCATAATGAGACTAGTTACAGCATTTAAAATGGTGGAAGAAGACTAATCCCCTAATTATCAAATGTACCTTTTTGAAATTAGGGATATGGTTTTCAAGATGGTCAGGGCACTAAAGAGCTGTTTCAACAAGCAGTTGAAAAGATACTTTTATTCCAAATCAACTCATGCGACCAAGCTGCCTTCTCAGATCACAGGATTCCTTCTCAGGCACATCTAACATGAATGAACACTCAAAAGAGGTCAAAGCTTGCCCATTTGGAAGGGGAAAGGACCAGAAAGGAGACCTTCTCTATATTTTTCATCTGGTTATAAGGATAATTATGAGGCAAACCTTATCAAGAGTGTGCCAGTAGTTCTAAAGTGCTACAAGAGTTGTATTTACAGAGCACTTGGTTTCACAGAGGCATGGTAGTTTATCTTTTCATATTTGCAGCCAGCAAAGTATACCAAGATGTTAATGGATGAAATCCCATATAATTATTGAATGTTTTAGTTTTATTATGTTTTGATTTTGAGACACAACTGCCTGATTTTATTAAGTCTTCGTGTACAGAATTCCTACTTCAGTGAGCAGAGGTCCAAGATAATGCAGGCCTTTTTTAAGCTCAGCATCAAAACAAATAATCTCAGGAGCTAAATCCTACCCGACAGCAATAATTTGTCTATAAAAAGCCAGCAACTAGTAAACCATCTGTCCTTAAAGACATTCATTTAGATATAAACCTAAATATTAAAAACACTACAGCTCTATCTATGCCAACAGTATAATATGGTCAGTACTGGTAATATAATAACTGTCAACTATTAAAGTGCAGCCTAGAAGGTTACATGTTTTAATATGCAATATCTACATCAGGCTTTTTGAGCTATGTCAATAACAAACTCTTCTAAGAAGCCACTACTATTCTACATTAAGACATCAGAGAAAAACACAGGAGACAACAATGAGGGTATGCCTAGAAAATGTCATCTTGAACGTATACTCTGCACTAATGCCTGTAAATGTAAAAAAACCCAACTTAGCTATAAGGCAAGGAAAGAAAGGATTTTTATCCATTGCTTCCGAGCCACAGATCACAGGAGTGAAGTAAACAAACTCTGCTTAATGGAATGGCTCTGCTGGATCTTTGCATTTTATAAACAATTATGTTTATAAACATTATATTTATGTGTGTGTGTATATCTATGTAAACATTGATAAATAGCTTATATTTTTTAAAGCCTGAAAAAGATAACTACTAATCTAATAATATTATGAAAATGATTAATATTATAATAACCAAGGCAATTATATAATTAGGTGGGAATACCATCTCATTTAAGCAACACAGTTATGTGAAGACAGCTTTAAAAGTCAAGTATAATCCCTGACAATTTTTTATGCTAGTGTGATGGTGCTTCTGAAGCCTGAGCAAACATGAAACTCTTCACAATTCTAGTGCCAGCAGATTACCAGGTGTATTGTCTTCAAACTGTTTAAGTAGTGCTTCTACCTACCTCTTTAATGCTTCTAACCCTTCCTTCAGTCCACCACTTGATTACCATGGCAGCTCTGAACACCACAGTACAGACAAAAAGCAGTTTAGTCTAAGTTTTACAGTATATGCTTTGTACTGCAGTGAAAGCACTACTTCTAACAAGAAGTTACTTCACAGAAATCAGACCACAGTTAAGTATGTATTACATCAGTCTAAGCAATCTTTAGAATCTAGCTGGAAATCTTTATAAAGTAATGGTGAATCTGTAAATACAAAAATAATTTTAGTTCCAGGAATTACATTGCTTCATTAACGCTTTAACGTTCTATAACTTCTGTATATCAAATACAATCTAATGCTAGATGCCCAAGCACATGAAATTATTTTTTTGTTATGCAAACAACAATTGGGTGCACAATTAATTTCTCAGCATTTGGCTAAGCTAATGTTTTTATTAATCATAAATCAAATTTGACATCCTTCTTGTGCCTCACAAAATGAGAAATGATTACAATATCAGTGTATTCTGTGTTAACAATTGAGTAAAAATCAATTCAAAATGCAAATATCACTGTATGCTGATAGATAATTCTCACAATCAATTATTCTAAAAAACCTTAACAAGGAAAACTCTTCTATTTTCAGTGAAGTTAAGGAAAAAGGCACTGAAAAACTGGAAGCAGAGCTGGCAATTTCTACCCAAAGTTACTGCTATCACTTTCTGCTTAAATTTGCTTTAGTTAAGAATTGAAAGATTTCTCCTAACTGAACTTTGTATAAGAAGCATGGCAAGCATCTGAAGTTGGAGATGCAGCATCTGACAACATCTTTTTCCCTCAATGCCACAGGCAGAGTTCCTATTGCATTCTACTGTTGAAATGAAACCAAAGGAAAGAAAGAAGAGACTTCATCGCACATTGGCTTACATAGCTCTATTATGTTAGTTATTATATTTCATTTAATATTGAATTAAATATTGACCCTTTGTAATACTGTTAGTAGGAATATTTTGAAATCTTAAGGTTACCTCTGCTTCTACATCCACGTTCTGTTTCAGAAGCAGCTTCAAAATGTCGACATGGCCATTCTGGCTTGCAGCTTGCATGGCTGTGTGTCCAGCACATTGCCCGTTGACCTGGAATGCCAACACTTGCAGGTCAGTTGTAAGACACACACGTACCTGTCAGGCTGTTTAGCAGTAGAAAAGCTAAAGCAACAGCACCCATTACATAGAAACAAAAGAACAATTTTAAGATGCCTTTCTAGCATGTATAGATGATCTCCTAGGTCTTCTATATTTCATTTCTATAGTATTAGCTAGATTGAACGAAAGCGGAAGAAATGGATTTATAAAAAACACCGAGACATTAATGATGCTTGGATTAAAAATGTCCATCTTTGGGTGACTCCTGTAAAGGCAAGATTTTTTGAGAACAAGTCTCAGATTCATACCTGTCCTATGGTACATGTAACTTCCTTGACAAATTTATGGCAACAACGGGAGAGAGTCTGAACAAAAACCTCTGCTTTGTAAAATCTTAAACTAAAAATAAATGCTCAAAACCAAAGAAATTCAAACTCTTTAACTGCAAGCATTACTACTGCTTAGTGAAAAAGACTGTAACTTTAAAATATGTTCCCTAAATGAACTCCTAAAATTACTAAGCATTTTCTTCTAAAGTTTCCAGTATTAGGTGATCAGACAAGCTGGTAAAAGTAATCTGACAGAGAACAGATTAGATAATCTACCTCGTGAGTTAATAAAACAAAACAAACTCAACAACAGCAAAAACATCCTGAAAAAAAATCTACCCTCCTTCCTTCTTCTCCTCCGCCTTGAAAAAGAAGAATTTGAAGACCCTTCAGTAATTGTGAACTTTCAACCAGAGGTTGAAAAGTATTTTAATTCGTGGCAGACAAAAGAATACAAAATCTGTCCGGCAAGAAAGTATGTACAGCTCTCTGTTCACACAGCCCACACACATCTCATAGGACAACAAATGGGAGAAGAGACACTGGAACTTGCTGTACTACTTCAAAGAAGGCACACTACTGACTGGCAAGGAGTATTCAGGACAGCTGCACTTCCTTTAGTGCTACAGGCCCCCAAAAGAGGTACTCCCAAAACAGAACACTCACATCTACATCTGGCCTCTTTAGCAAGTCTTCCACTTTAGCAACGTCTCCATTGGCAGCAGCTTTAACCAATTCTTCATTGAGATCTCCGGATTCTTGGGTTTCAAATAATTTTTTCAATAGTTGGGACAATCTCTCTGTAATTGTTAAACAAAGGATAATTAAGCTTACAATTCTAATTACACAAGACCCAGCTACATTTGTCTTGTTTCTAAGGCCATGTACACAGTAATACACAAAAATACATAAAACAGCAGCTGTAAAATTGCAGAGTTCAAAAAAGAGCTGCACCCCAGCACCCTTTAGACAGTGGAGACTGTCACATCAGTCACTTCACAACAAAGGTGGTTGAACTACAAATAGCTTTTCTTCCACCAAATATAAAAGGGTGGGAACAAGGTAAAAACATGAACTTATGTATTGCTGTAACATACTTTCTAACATCAGGTATAGCCTGTCTTCTGTGATTTGAAACACTAAGTTGTATTACTCTTTTAGATAGTTCTATGGCCACTGTACTTGGTACTTTATTGAGAAAACTCACTGCATCCATGACTCTTTAGGAAAAAACCTAGAAAACTATGTAGAAAGTTTTCTTGGCATTAAAGCAAATATGTGAAGAGGAAAGAGCAACTAGCTATGACTAAAAAAAGGAAAAATTCTAGTTTCAATTGATCTGTGAAACTGCCAACAGAACATAAAACACGTTGGACAATCTTTCTGCCTTGCTATTGTAAATGACAGCATGTTCAACAAAACTGAAGTGTGATTACATAGACAACAAAAAATCCACTGGAGTTAGTCAGAGACTGTCTGACTAACTGAATTTTAAGACAGAAATTTTAAATGAATAGATATCCTGAGTTATAATAAATAACCACCTGTCACAGATCCCTCGCCTGTGCTTGTTATCTTAAACCACCTATTAAACAAGGAGGCTGCTTGTTACTGCCAGTGACACCTTCTTCATTCCTTAGTCCCTATTTCAATCTGATGTCCCTTCCAACCATTTTGAAGTCCTTAGAGTGGACCTCCAAAGACACACCTGCACTGTGATCAAACAGAAGCACCTGATCAATATAACATCATCTCCAGACTGACTGCAAGCTTTTTTTTCCTATCTTTCTCAAGTACAACTTCAATTACCTAAACTCCAAGTCTATTATTACCCTTGCATACAGACAATGTATTAGTACCTAGTAATTACTTGCCATACATATATTACTGGTTATTTTTCAAACTTACCACCAGATGCATTACTTATAGCAGATCCTGCTGATGCCACCTTTGAGACAGCTGCTGGATTATAGGTCCAAGATGTCCCACAAACCTCTACTTTTAAGTCACTGTCTGAATAGATCTGCTGAACCCGACCAACTTTACCTAAAGTCTGAATTAAAGAAAATATCAAATGTAAATAAAACATTCAGATTTCTAAATATTTTAATTTTAATATTACATAAATTTTATTAAGTCCGTTGTTTAACAGTACAATCACTACTACTTTTAGATAGGCTTCATTAGGCTAAGCAGATTGCTACAAGTATTACACTGCGTTTGATGAAAACTTAGAAGAAAATCCCTTTCAGACTCCCACAGCCTCCAGGTATACTACCAATAATACCTAGAAATACTGTACAAGCTTTACCATTCCATGAATGCTACTCACTGGAAGCATTGCCTCGGCCCACTCTCCATGCCCTCTCTGGAGAAGCTTGATTCTCTCCAGGTCGTAACACACTTGAACAAGGTCACCCACTTGGAACTGAGAGGTGCCTCCTTCTGCACCTTGAGCAGCATCTCCACTTCGGACGACGTTGGCCTTGGTGAGAACAGCTGGATTGAATGTCCACCTAAATGAGGAGTCATTTAAAGGAGATATTAAACACACCAAGTGAAATATATGTTTAAAAATTATCTGCTGGATAAGCTTTCGCTTGTATACCTACAAACTTTCTGTGACTGGACACTATGGATAATATATTTATGGTAACCCATTTTTTGTCCATAAACTTGCCTGTGGCTCATTAATTCATTAATTTGGTTCACTAATTCATTTCAAGGATAATCTTCAGAGATATACATTTGTAAAGGCAATTAAGAAATACCCTGCCTAAGGGGAAGGAAGCTGACAGCAATGTAAAAGTTGTGAAAGTAGCTATACAGTTCGTTTATTTTTCCAGGAATAAGAAATAACTGGTTGAAAAGCAGCAGAGCCAAGTTGTGTCACAAGGACTGAACTGTGTCAGGAAACAACATGGGAAGAAAAAGGAATTTTGGCCCCTACTCCCAGGTCAAAAGACACAACATTAAATGATACTCTTCAACTTAATGGATATCGTAGATATACCTCAATTTTCAATCAAACTATCCTACTGGTACTATAAATTTTACTGATTTAGAGGCATTTAACTGTTTAGTCAGGGAGGAGACCACAAGACAGAGAAGAAAAGCCACTTGCACTTCTTTAGCAGGGAAAGCAGCTTTGTTCTACATTACTTTGCAATATTGACAAAGAATATCTTGAGGTAAATACTAATTGAACAATATACTGTCAATTCTTTCTGGACAAACTGAACACGTCAATCTCCATATACAACAGAAATTATATTCCATTCACCAGCTACTTTCCAAAGATAAGCCCAATACTTAAGAGCAAGAGAACAGAAAACCATGTACCCATATCAGATTCAAACCCTGCTGATCAGCTTGGTTCGAGTCATGTTAGCATGGATGCAGCTAAGCAAAATTCATACCTAAATTGCTTGCAAGGAGTGGTTTTGGCTCCCCCAATACCTCCAATTCTTGGTCTGTATTCACATAAGCTAACATTCCTTAGAATAATAGGTTAGATGTGGATCATGCCAAGGTGACTCTAGTTTAGACAAGACCCCTCCCAAAGTTTGTCACCTGTCCTCTTAACCTGTTTCCCTGAAAACCCACAATGAATTGCTGTTACCTATCCTCTTGAAACGAAGGAATAGATAGTTTTTAATTTAAAAAGAAGCTACATTTGCAAATAAGATAGTCCAGAACATAATTTCTTATCTTGGACTCAAATTTTCACCAAGTGAGAGAGGCAGCAAACTTCCTTTTCCCACTATATAAAGCATCCTCAAAGTTAAGTCCTCATTACTCATCTAGAAGGAAAAGGAAAAGAGAAAGCTTCTGACACCAAGTAACCACAAGCACTGAAGGCAAGGGCAGTTTGTGAGAAGCAAGGATGAAGGCTACATAACAAACCTGTTGCCACTTGGATATTGAACCACAATGTCATGGTCCTCATCGATGCCACAAACCGTTCCAGTTGTTGTTAAAGTTTCAAACATGCCATCAGTCCACCCTCCGTGACCATGCTGCAAAGACTGCACGATTTCCAAGTCGAGGTCAATGTTTACAAGGTCACCTATTTGCAGCCCACCAGGGTTTCTGTTACCATTTTGCTCACCTGAAAGGAAGTAAGGAAAAAAAAGTTTACATTACCATACTAACTTTCCAGGCAATTTAAAGAAGTTAATTTCTGAGACTTGTGGAATTGTTAAGGTTGGAAAAGACCTTTGAGGTTTTCAAGTCCAACCTGCAACTTAGCACCACCGCCACATTCACCACTGTGCCGTGTTTGAAGTACTCTATGCACATTTTTCAACACTCCTGGGCATGGCAATTCCACACCAATGTCTCTGCAACTGTAGTGGCCAACAGGCAAAAAAGTTTTTGAACCTCTGGCAATGGAATTGTGTGTTTCCTGTCAAGTTTTCAAAGCAAACAGCAACGACACTGGCAAATGCTAAATACTTGTGACAAGCTCCACTATGGGCTCTAACTGGGATCTTAAAAGCAATCACACAATGTCAGCATCTGGATACATGAAAGCCCCAGTGTCAATAAAACAAAAGTGCTTTTTGGTCATACCACAAGCACTTCTGCAAGGAGTTAGATTTAGTAGATCTCTGAATATTTAAGCCAGTTTTTGTAAGAGTAGACAGCCTTGTTTAGCATTTTAGGCACACAGGATACACAACAGAATTTTTAACTTAATATACACTTAAAAGTTCCATTGCCATCCCCCCTTGGCACACTGATACCAAATACAATTTAGAAAAGCATGACAATTTATCATTAGTACATAGAAATGTTACTATTTACATTTCACTAGTAAGGACAGTCCTTTTGGATGACATTTAAAAAGGAAAAGGAAATCCTGAGTGAGTATAATTAATACAAATCAACATGAACTTATTTCAACTTACCTAACACAGGACAATGGTCTCTGTAGAAAGAGCCTCCTTTTGCATCTTGAACACATTTCAGGTCAGACTACAGAGAGAGATTGAGACAATTTTAGTCCTCAGTGACCGAGTCTCCAAGCCAGTGAAACTAGAACTGAAATATTTAATTAAGAAAGGCTGAAAATTTTGTGTCCCATGATGTACACAACTTCCAATCTATCAGTCTTGACATTCTCAATACTTTAACAACCTTTACAAATAAGAGGCTATAAAGGATGGGAAATTTTTAGTTCAAACACAAGAATTAACACAAAGCACCTCTGCATTGTTCTGTTATTTTTCCTTTCAAGAAAGGATTCTGTGAACGTAAGCAAGGAAATATCATTTAATGCCTGCCAGTGCTGCCCACTCTTCCCAACACTTTTTGACACATCTATGTTTAACTTGAAGAAAACTTGTCACTCAGATTCTATAAAATGAAAACTTTTCAATTAAGAATATGCAGAAGGCTATTACTTAAAAATGCCAACGAAGCACTACACTGAGCTA
The DNA here is from genome assembly GCA_025920805.1 of Petroica traversi. Lineage (NCBI taxonomy): Eukaryota > Metazoa > Chordata > Aves > Passeriformes > Petroicidae > Petroica > Petroica traversi. The sequence goes on from JAHLSL010000019.1 coordinate 10,151,850, forward strand.
AACATGTTCTTTTTAAAGAAGAAAGTTCTAAAGCTCATCCTTCATATAACTAGAAATTTCAAGTGTGGTAACCAACTCCTATTCATAAAACTAGAGGATTTTCTACAATTCTCTTTTCCTTTAGGTTTTTTTCCTGTGTAATGCTTAACTCCAAATGGCTACCATCTGCCATTGTTCCTTATGAAACAATTCTCACTACACAAAGGACATTTTTGTGTTCACAACAAGTTGGGAAGTATATCAGAAACTGCAAAATGTGTCAGAATATTCTACGGATGGGGGAGGAAGTAAGGGACAGGTGGTGGTAATGATACAATTAACCACAACTAAACAAATACTTGAACAATTCTTTTACCCATGCCCGAGACTTATTGACTGTCCATCCTGCAAAAGGATTAAAATGAAAACTCTAAAGTCTTACAAATTATCAAGGCTCTGAGCACAATACCACCCTTGGCAACTGTTAAGCAGTCAGAAACAATACAAAATTCAGTGTATGTCCTGATCTACGAAGAATGTACCGCCACTTTGGAAAAATGAAGACAGCCAGAGGAGAACAATGAGATTTAGCGGCTCCTCAAATCCCCTGAGACAGCAGAGAAAGAGCTGGCTCAGCACAGCAGCAGAAGCCTGTGACAGGATGCTGCCACCCGGTGGGCAGGTGCTGGGCTCAGCTCGGCCGCAGACAAAGGGGCCGCGCCGAGCATCCCAGATGGCAAATCCATTCATTCCCAGGAAGCAGGGAGACCCACTGAATACAAGCCCTCCGTGTCAGGCAGCAACCAGCTGGCTGTGAAGGAGACGAGGAGGGGTGCACATGCAAGAGCTGCTGTTACATTCTTCAGAACTCTAAGAATTGAGGGCAGAGGGTCCAAGAAGTTCTCCTCTCTGCCAGGCAAAATCAGGGTGAAAGATGGCTTGTGTTACAGGAAGTGTTAATGCACTGAGCAGACTGATGGCTAAAACCTAGCAGAAGAAACAAAATTATTATTAAAAGGCTAATTTCTATTTTGCAGCTGACATTACAGTATCCTAAATTTTACAGAAAAAAAGCCAAACCCAGAAACCCGCACTTGTATTTTACCCGGTTTCTACTGTGCCCTGCACAGAATTTATTTCTAGAGTATAATGATATGCTTGGTTGAAAAACTAAGTGGTAGCTTGGTGTCCAACCTCAGCTTCACAACTGTCCTCCTTTCACTTACATGATGTAGTCAATGTTATATTGCTAAAGAATAGAACAAGAGCCAGATCTAACTACTGCAGAAAAGCAAGGGAATGTGTCCTTTTTTTCTTTTTTTCCCAGAAGCCTTCAAAAAAAGGAGGACCCAAAACACACAGAAAGACAAGACACTAACAGATATTAAGGTAGTACAAAGCAAATTTATATACTGTATACAAGCAGAGATCCTTCAGGAACTTGGCAAACAGCACTACTGAGAAAAGTACTATCAACATGATAAAGGCCTGCAAATACCTTAAAATATAACCAAACCCAAACAAGATTCTGGAGTTTTAAGACAGAAAACAGTACTTTGTTGTATTTCAGTGCCAAAAAAACTGGGTAAGCAACTACAATTTTCCTTCTAGCACTCGGCTACTATACTTCTCAGAAAAGGAAAATAAGCTTTTTCCTGTTCAAGTAGTTCAAGTAAAACATCAGGGATATTGGTAAATTCCTGGTCACCCTACTCTGAGGACTGCATGGCAAGAGGCCCCCCTAGTGCACATGGAGCAAAACCACACATGGATGGAGCCTGGATGCACCAGGCTTTGCACTTCAGAGAACTCCACTGGGATTTCTACAAGTTACATCAATCACCCCAAGGCTTCAAAATGAATCAAAATAGCAGATTGTTTGGAGATGAGATCTCAAGTGCAGAAGGGAAATTACCAAAACAAGGGGTCTTAGAACACAAGTTTTATACTCACAGTGATACCACCAGAAAAAGAAATAACTGTGAGGCTAGGTGTAACGTGAATACATGGTGAAGATGAACAAATCAGTTTTTCTACAGTGACTTGATGGAGAAATTGTTTGATAAACCTCAAGTAGGATTCTTTCAGGAAACAGAAAAATATGCTATAGATTTTGTTGAATTTGTGTAGAATTAGAAATGGAAAGCCCAGTTAAGCAGGCAACCAGTACGAATTCAAGGAACAGCATGGGAACCAGACATTGCACAGCACAACTTGCAGGTCAGTAGTAACAACTGATGCACATGAGCAATGGGTAGTAATGAGTTTTGCCTACAATGGAGAACTTTGGTCTTTTAGCATCTGCACTTCAACTTCCTAAAAATCTGCATTCCAGTAGTATGTGACTGTATGAGATATAGATCACTACTTGCTCAGTCAAATGGGAAATACAGCAAATGTAACACTTCACTTTGACATACCATCCAATTAAAACAATGAAAATAAACAGCAGCAATTTCACCTTCATAAAATTTCAGAGAATGAAAAAATGTATAGCAAGGTCAGCAGTGCTGGCAGATGGTGTAAAAGCACCATTATCCTTGAGGAGGAAAACAACGCTGAAGGAGCAGCTGACTACAGAAATAACTATTAAGTTATTCCAATCAATATGGAATGTCATCCATCAAAAGCAGGGAGGGAAGGTCTACAGGCCTGATAAGAAAACTAGGTGTGCTCCTAAGAAAAACAGAAATGTTTGATCCATATGCACTGATACAGCATCTAACATCAGCAGCAAATATCAGGGGAGAAATTAATACTGATCTTACAGATAAACCAGCAGGAATAGTGTCACAGCTGCAGTTGTTCAAGGTAGCAATGAATACACACAGTAAAGGTCACTTCAAGTCTTTAAACTCACAACAGATTTTGGCAAGGAAATTAGCCCTTAGGAGGTGAATGGAAAAGTTCAGTGCAGACTGCTTTCTCACCAGATTAAGGCAACAAGAGACTGGATAAATCTGTAAGTTTTAGCTAAAGGTTTATAAGAAATGTCTTGTTTCAAATTTCATGAACTCAATCCTTCTCAGTTTCAAGAAGCCAGGAAAAGTGAAGCAATAAAAGGAGAAAGTAGAAGATGGTAGAGAAAGTGACTGAAATGACAAAGAGGTGTAAGGTACAGAAACAATAACAACAGTTTCTTACAGAGGAAACCAGACTTCAGGCAAATCCTAGGTGAATGATTTATAACCTTACTATTAATTATAGCACTTAAAAGCTTTGCACGTGTAATTTTTATAAAAAAGGAAGATACAGTCTTCCTTATCAGTTAATATTATAACTAAAATTGGAAAATGATCAGTAGATACATTTCTGCTTAATGGAAAAATTTTTCTTTGCAACACAGAAAGATGAAAAACTTGACTTGGTTGAGACTACAGAAACACGACTACACCAAAAAGAAACAAAACTAAGCTAAGCAAACCAAGCAAAACTAAATGCAAATAAATGCACAAGGTAAACATACATATCTTCTTCCTCTCTGGATTCCAAAACAATTGACCACCTAATTTTCCTACTGACATAACTTGTACCACAGGTAATGTATTAAACAACACCTGCTGCTTGTATAAAGGTAGCCAAAAATTCTTGATTTTTTTTAAAAACAATTATGGTCAGCACCTAGAAGAAACAGAAGGACACTAAACAAAGAAAATAATGAAAATTCTTGTTGTTTCTTCCTAAGTACCTTATTTTCATTGTTGTGGTGTCAAGATAAATGACCAGAGAACTGAAGATTCGACTGACATTAGATATCTGTAGTTTATACTACAGTGAAGGTGTATTTCTTTATATTTTGTAACACTCACATACAATGCCTAGTATACAAAGACGTTTACTTTGCTTTTATTAAAAAAACGAAAGTGATAACAAGCAATACTTAAAATCCTCTAGAGCATTTTCAAAGAATAACTTTATGGGTAATCCGAATAAAAGCTGATGAACAGACATTAGCTATCAATCACCTAGAGGCAGGCAATCTCAACTTCCCTTATGCACTCACTGTTTGGAATTTGTGGAAAAAAGTACACCAACACAGATGGCTTACAGATTACTGTGACAATGATGGATGATAACTATTGATACTCCTTTCAGAGGCTATGCAGATGAAAGCACAACCCTCCATAATGAGAAACAAGGAGAGGCTAATCACAGCAAAAAAAGGCAAGTGGTACAGAGCAAAGAAATTCTGAAAGAAACTGAATGCTAAATAGTAAAATTGACTTAGGACACTCCTGCAGATGGAACTATTTTCCACTGAAAACCAATAGAAGTTACTAGCTTTATAAATTGTATGATATGAATAAATAAAATCAAGACACAAGCCCCAAAACCATCATTACAATCTTCCCATTAACTTTTTAATTCCGTATGACCTCTCTTTATTGCAAAAGGATGCATTCACACGTTTCTAAAGCAAGTTATGTGATTAACAGCTCAGTTTGGCTCAGGACTCTGAATACATATAGGTAAGAAATGTCAGTAGTGTAACCAACTGTATTAGTCAACAGTAGTTCATTCTTTCTAAGGATGCAGCAAACATTCTATCTGACCTAACAGCATCATAAAGACAGATTTCAATTCAGGAATTTGTGGCCTGTGGCAATAGAAACTCCCAGATTTAAATGTCAGACCCCACCAAAAAAAAAAAAAAAAAAAAAAAAAAAAAAAAAGCAAGATGCACCTCTCAGCCACTTAATATGTAAACACAGCAAACACAAATAAAACCCCAAGGAGCTGACCAGAAATAAATGCATGTTTTCAGCCAGCACCTGCTGCCCCCACCAGACAAATCTCATCTCTCCAAAGCTGGCAGGCCAGATAGATTAATTTTGAGGACCAGATGCAGCCTATCAGCTATCAAACAAGAACACTGACTTACAATAAGGAGCTGTGTTTCTCTAATCAGCTCCATTAGAATGAGTCAAGTGTTATCTGTTTGCAAGTCAGGGTCTTTTCCCAGCTGTATTTACATGGGTACATACTCTTGAGTATTGTTGATTCCACATTCTCTGGACCTTTTAAACCAATTTCCAAGTACCAAAACAAGTTTGCCCCAACTTTATGTGAACTTTCTGACAGTCTCAGCTTTACATAAAAGCACACAGATAGTAGTAAATAATAATAATGAATTGTACACTTAGCAAATTATTAATCAGACAGAAAATTAAGCATTACATTAAAATGATTCTCATAGATATCCAAGAATCCATTCTGTCTGAAGTGAAAATTGCATTTTATGAAAACATCTAAGATAAATTCATTGTAGGAATGGATTATAATCAGTTAAGCACTAGTTACACAGCCTCAAATTATCCTTTCTGTACATCCACATGTACATATGTTTTCTCTGTTATCCTAAATATAACATCCATATAAGTAATCTCACACACAGTATAAGAGGGTTTTGGTTTTTTTAATTGCTGACCAAATATTTCTATTTCTACAAAACTTGTGTGAAGGGTCACCATCACCCCTTCAAATTTACAGTTGCAGTACTTAATGGAGTTTTCTAGAAATATTTAACACTTTCAGAGGTGGCAGAAGTTTGGAAACAGTATGTAATTGATTTTAAAATAATATTTTTTAAATTAAGGGAGTAACTGCTTCAAAACAGAATATAGCTTATCTCAAATATATTTTTTTCCTGAGGCTAGAAGGAATATTCCAGAGCACTTTTACTATGTAGTCCAAATATTTTAACATAGCAACTGAAGTCATAACAACCACAACAACAAAATCAGTTGATCTGTATCTCATTCCATCTAAATTTTGTAACTGTTACTTTTCCATGTATTACAAGAGGGAAGATACCAAACATTGACTGAATATTAAACTACAAATTACAACATAATTACAACATAGTCATTTTTGCCAGTATATAAGGAATTTTCTTTAGAATGGGGGACACCATGAAGCACATACTTTAATACTGGCATGAGTCAGTATTCTACTCCTAGCATCTTAATGCATCAGAAGAGCTGACATGCACTAAATAAGTTTACTCTTTTTAAACATAACACTAAAATATGTATTTACCACCAAAGTGGTATTTATTTTAATTATAAAAATAAACTTTAAGTGAGGCTATAAGGTCAAATAATTTACATTAGAAAAAGTAACTGGTCATTGTTTAACATTTTATTACTGTTACACATCTGACAAGATGACACTTCAATGTTAAGTTAACATGGTTTTCCTCTGGACAATCAAACAAAAATCATGCAGAGAAAATGCTAATTAAGATGTTTTAAGCAGCTGATAATCAAAGTAACCTTTCCTTGACCCACATTAGGATAAGAAAACCCAGCAACAGAAGGCACTTAGGCTAGAGTCTGGCCCATTTTCTCTCTAAAGCTGAAGAAGTTGCTGGAGAAGCTTCAAAAGGAAACAGAAAAATTTAGTGCTAAAGCAAATTAAGGTCATAATTTAATTCAACACCTTTCCATTTGCAAAAAGAAAATTGCTCTCAATAGCATTCTAAGTGTTGACAATAATTTAAAAACTGCAAATCTTGGAGTAATCACAGCAGAATTTGAAGTCAACTGAAGAGTTCAGGAGTTGAAGAACAGGGTTTTCTTAGAAGTTTGTAACTACGCTTGCCCTTCTTTTCTGAATTTTAATTTAAACACAACAGTAGCACAGAAAGATAAATGTGTGTGAAGCAAATATTTACTAAGGCAGAAAGCAGCTCTTAACTTGTAGTTATCCACATTTAATAAATTCCCAGATCAGACTCTCTTACTAATACATATGCATGACCCTTACAGCTGGATTCACAACAACCCAACCACCAGCAGGCAAACTGACAAAGCATATTACAAAAGCAGGACCATAAAGCACAAGTTATTCTTATTGCCCTTCCCCCATCATGCATTTTACACCCTTTGTATTCTTTTACACTTACCATGCCCTCAAAGCCAACTCTGTAAAGGTTTTTAGCACCATTGTCCCAAAGAACATATGCTGCGCTATGCGGACTCGATGCACTCCAATCTTGGATTTCAGTTACCTATTCAGTTGTAAAAATAAGAAAATGGTTGCTAGAGCAAAGACTCAGAAGCACAATTTGAACTTAAAAACATATTCATCTCTTCAAAATAATTAATGCTACCGTAGTTTTACTAAACCTGATACAATTTGTTCTGAAGCTGTTTTCTGCTTGTACAAGTATTCCTTAGGTGCGTTAAGAAAGCAGTCTCTGAATATATGTGAATAAGAAAGCATATGAATATATTCCTATTTTTCTTTGGTGTATTTGGTAGCCTATCTAACTTCAAAAGCAGAGAACCAAATCTGAACTGCTTTGATATGTTCTTACCAGAAGCAGCATTTAACTAAGAAAAACAGGATGAAAACTATTCTAATTGCTTCAACATGTCTAGTTAAACCTGCATTAGTCTGGTGGCTGTGCACTATGTTAAGAGACAAAGTTTTACTTCCAGAGCCAATATGTTTAATAGCAGTAGAAAAGGAAAGTCAAAATGTCTTTCCCTGACATTTCTGAAATCAGGAGGCCATGCACCAAATTCTGAAAACACTACCATTATTAAAAAAAATAAAAATCAGTTTCCAGAATTTGCTTTCACTCTTATCAATATTTATTTAAACAGTGCTTCTGCTATCTGTGATATACCTCTCTCTACCACTTCATTTAGAAACATTTATATATTTTTCAGATTTATAGGCAAACAGTCCCTCTAATACAAATTTAGTACACAAAGCAGACTACGCTCTTATAACTCTTACTTTTGCAACATTTCAGAGATTTCATTGTATTATTTACCCCCTTCAATGGAAAGGTGTCAATTATCCAGATGAAAAAAGCTGCATTTGAATATACCTTGCTTTTAGAGATTTAAACTTACTATTTCCTTTCAGTAAAATTCAAAATGAAATATTCGAAAGTTCTAAGGCTTCCAATGTCTAGGATGTAAAATAAGCTAAACAAGAACATAAAATAGGCTAAATAACATATTCAGGAACTTTTCACTCCCATTTAAATGCTGTTTAAGTGTGCTAAAAATAAATTCAACAAAAAACATCAGGTCACCAAGATATACGGACATCCAAATCTCAGATTTGGTGATAAAAGTCACAGTACAGTTTATACTGTCTGTTGTATGTTCATACTTATAACAAAATTTCATTAGTTCTCAAGGTAAATGGAAGTTGTAAAAGGAAAATATGCAAGGGCTATGATTCATAACTTATCGTTCTATAGAATTTTCAAAAAATACAAAAATTTTTACTATAGCTCTGCAACAAAAGCACTCATATAAGTCCTAAGCCAGCAATGTAATATCCACACCCAAAATTTGCAAAGCTTTTAATTTTAAACTGGAGAAGTCCCTATAATCATTAGGTGAAAAACAAAACCCTAGGGTGCCAGCAATGAAAACCAAGAGCAAGAGATACACAAATGTGCTGGCCCACAAGCAGTAACACTAAAGAATGCACTGATGACTAGAAAGGGCTACTCTTGATAGCTGTTTTTATGCCAGTTCTCTGGTAATGCTGAAATATACTCAAGATCTTAATGTTGCTACAATTCAATCTTAAATAGACAATCGTGATGAAAATTTAGTAACTAAAAAAAATTCTGTGCTGATATTGTAAGAAATGCAAACTAAAATGTAAAAGAACTGGCTATGGTATACACACCCTCCTCTTTCTAAATGTTTAAGTATAAAAGATTAAAAGATGTCCAGCCAATTAAAACAGTAACTTTTATGATTGTATTTTTACTCTACAATTAAAAAGGCAACTGAGGCCATTAGATGAGCACAAAAAGGTGCATCTTCTTATTTAAAAGAGTTCTATTTTTACCTTTCCTCTACGCCCATTGCCACCATCTTGATCTTCCCATTGCCAGTCAACTCCTCGCACCACCCTGGCACCTGCAAAGATTCCTCTTGCTGTAATTTTCTTTGATTTACGTCGAGACTCCAACAATACCCTGAAGTTATTAAAAGAAGAACCCACAAATGTCAAGATAATAAAGGTAGTCCAAAACAAATCTTTGTGATGGGAAGAAGAGCATCTTAAAATAAAAATAACCCACAACTGCAGATTTCAGAGCATGAATTACACAAGCAATACACAAGACAAAAAACCACAAACTTACAAAATCTGATTTATTCTAGGCATATAAGTAGTTTTTTAATTATAACAATTTTTCTCCAAACTTTCTACTACCAGCATTCATCTTATAAATGCTTGCATATAGATCTGTACTTTTATTATTAAAATCATTAAAGTATATGCAGAGCCAAACATTTCTGCTTCTCTTAGATGCACTCTAAGACATTACTTCTGTCCCACAACTGCCCTGTCACTTTTATTAAGAATTATGCTATTAAGAGCATCTCTTTTCCCTCCTCCCTCAGTTTTATTTTCTACATGCTTTTTATAGCATCTCTTGGCAAAAATAAGGCAATATATTAGCATCCTTTCTTTCAGTCATATTATGTGGGTTTTTTTTAAACAAACCTCTTCTTTTCCTTCTGACTTAAACAGGACTTAATTAGATAAGCCTAAACAGAACTGTTCGCAATTATTTAACTAGAAATAATAGATAGAATCATCTCAAAAGCCACCAATTTTTATGCAACAAGGCTTCTTACTTCATGCCAGGAACATGCTGCCACACAAAAGAATTTTTCAGCTGACATTCGGAATGCTTCCTGACCACTTCAGGAAAGTTCTCAGCCTCCTGCTATCTTTTAACATCCAGCAGAGGGCACACAAGGAAAAAGTTCAACTGTTACAATCAATGGAAAGAGCACATGAAAAAATTGGCCTTTTTTTTCTTTTCTAAGAAACACAAAATAGTTATTGAAAACACACAACGATCGTGTTTAGAGAAGCTTCTTTAAAAGTTCTCAACACCTCCAAAACCGAGACACAAACCTTACTTCATTAAGCCACCCATACAATATCCCACACTTGAAAATAAAATAGTAAGAACTTATGCTTCTCTTCATCAAAACATCCTTTCTTGTCATTTCTCCTGAGAGATATCCCTCAAATTCATCAACACGACTTTGCCCTTTTCTCTTCTCTAAAACAGCTAACTTCTATCATTTTTTCTCAGCTAAGCTTGATCCAATGGAAACAGCTCCTTGGCAGAAGTTACTGCTTTCCAGATAAGACCTCAGTGAGTGTAAATAAAGAAAAGGAGAAAGAGACAAGATGCAAAAAATTTCCAGCAATATTACACACAGTGTACAGTCTATCTTCAAAACTAAAACTTGTGCTGTATTCACTATAACCAACCTCTTAAAACTACAAAGGAAACTTCAGCTTAAGAGAGAAAAAAATTCTGGCAAGTATTCTCAAAAGCAACAAGACTTCATAAAAAAGAAATAAATAGAAAACATATGTATTTTGTCACCTAGTCTCCTTTAATTACATGAAGCCAGCATTTCTAAGTACAACTTCTAAGTCTTGTTCTGCATTCAACATTCCAATAGAGAATAAGTTTATGATATCCATTTGGTACCTAAATTTACTGGTGAGAGCTTCCAAAAAAAAAAAAAAAAAAGAAGAGTTCTTAGATTTTGATTAAGCCATTGACCTGGGCATCTCAGCCACAGTTAAAACTTTTAAGCAAAAAATTGAGAATGTAAACACAGACTCTGTAAGACACAATTTGAGACTGCAGGTTGTGTGCTTCAGCCACTTCCCTAACCTGTAAAAGAACTTATTAAAGCACATCACTAATTTACAGCATATTTGTAAATCTAACTTCTCCAAGAAGTAGCTATAAATGCTGTCTTACACATGTCACATTCAAATGAGTACCACATTAAAAAAAATATATTTTGATGATCTAATGAAAGAACATTCAGGAAACATCACAGAGGTGACACCACAGCATCTTTATGCAGTGTTTTAGCATGGTTCCCCAAGTATTTAGCAGCAGGCAAATATCACTTAACTGGAAGATAAATCACGGCAGAGAGGGACTTTGGATTGAGACTTGTTATTTAAAGTCAAGAACAGCTATGCAAGAACCCACCAAATGTAATTTTATTCAGAGTTCTCCACTTAGAGATGATAATAGATGCTTAAGAACGTGAAAACCAAGGCAAGGGTAGAATAACCCTTCATAGCATCTTTTCTCTGCTTCCTGCAGTGAGCAGTTTACATCCAAGTATTTATTACCAGAGCACTCTGTTTTCCGCAATCTTTAAGGGGGATATTTTTCCTCAGTCTGTCCACGCCGTTATTGAACCTAATTAAACTTTCACATTCAGAAATTCATTGACAAATATTTTTGTGATTACACAGTGTATAAGTAATTGCCTTTGTTTTAAAGCTGCTGTACGAGAACACAAAAACTAGGAAGACCTCAAGGAGATTAAGAAAAACTGAATAATTGTAACTTAACTTTTTCCTGTACTCCATTCTTCCCAAAATTTCCATGTTTTTACTATAAAGAGACTTATCATAGCTATCCTCCTTCACCAGGGGATAGACCCAGAAACAGAATCTGACCTCAAGCCATCCTCTTAACTAATCCATATTTCAGTAACCAAATATTCAGTTTAAAAGTTAACCTCAAATACCTGTTTCTTCTTGATTTCAGGAGGAAAAAGTTAGGGTTTTTCCCTAAAAAGTTTACCTTTCACTTCCTGGTGTGGTAATTCTGTAAAAACGATGCCTCAAGTGGTGCTTGTCCCCATGATAGCAGACTGTGCACAAGTCATAATTTGTGCATTCAGCACATTTCCATCGGATGCCAATGATAGGCTGCTGTCGACAGGTATCACACATTGTCCCATCATGCTTGATACCTGTGGGAGGAAAAAAAAAAAACCAAAAAAAAACTAAACACTTTGCTGCATCACTACACAGACTTCTGTTGCACACCATTATCTATAATTTGAAATCATATACTAGAAAGTTAACAATGAAGAAAGGCTGCTGCTGATACCCTATCAGCCTGTATCACTGAGGGGAAAAGATAGTGGACTTTGCCTCATATCTCTGGTTGTCAATCTGTTCCTGAAATATTGTCTTCTCTCAGCTTAAAAAGCTGAGAAAGTTATGTCTGTTTCCTTCCATCCATACAAAGGAGAGAAAGAAAATGAGTAATCTTTTAACTGCAAGTTAAAGGGTCAGAAATGCATTTATCAAAATACAAAGGGTAATCTAGAATTTTATCTCTGGAGTACAGCTATCAACACACCTTGTATCACAAAGGCTTCTGTGCTCAACTGTGTGTGCCAGCCTGAAAATTACTGGTTTGACTTACACATTTTGTACACTGGAAAAGATAAGTGCTTGTCTCCATTCTTTTTTATACAGGAAAAAAACTAGGCTCTCTTGGATAGATGCCATTAGCTTCATGAAAATCTGTTACCATTTCTGAAGCATTTTACTGCTATTCTGGTTTTGTTTTTCAAAAGAATGTGCCAAAGAAAGACCAGACATAACCCACCAGCATGGGCTCTGCCAAGCCTTCCATAAAAACTGATCCCAAGACTGCTTTAGTCTTACAACTCTGCCAAGCTACAGCAGAGTGAAAATTATCAGTTACAGAGTTTCCATCCTCCCATTCTGAATACAGTGAACAGCCACAAGATTATTAAAAAAAAATCAAATTCTGCTGCTGTTTGAAAGAATTGAGCAACAGAAAAGCACTAGCAGTCAGTCTGTAGCACTAGATAGAAATGAGCACTAAGAAGCTAGAGCCACAGAATTTTCCCAGTCACTCCCCTTAAAAAAAACTCAGATCAATTTGAAATTAAGTTAGGAAAAAGAATGGATTTTGCCCCCTCCAGCAGGGATGCTTTCAGAAATTACTGCCAAATTCACTATGAAGTTATTAGTCACTTACGCCCAACAGCTGAGCCATCTGTAGCAAAGAAAAATCACCAGTTGGAAAGGGAAAACGGAAGGAAATACATTCTTGTTTGATCATTTCACAGAAACTCATAATAGCTGAGGTTGGAAGTAACATTTGGAAATTGTCTCTTCCAACAACCACTGCCCAAAGCAGGGTGAACTAGAGCTGGCTGCCCAGGACTATATCCAGTCAAGGTTTTGAGCACCACCAAGAACAGACTCTACAACACCGCATATTCCAGTGTTCAAACATCTCTAGAACAAAATGTTTCTTATGTTACAGTGGAAATTCCTGTATTCAATTTGTGCCCATTACCTCTTGCCCTGTCACTTGACACCACTGAAAAGAGCCTGGCTCCATCCTCTTTACAACATTCATCAGGTATTTATATACACTCTTAAGATCTCCCTGAGCCTTCCCCAGACTAAGCACCACCAGACTCCTCATTTTCTTCCTGTACCAGACGCCCTTAAGATTCTTTACAACACATTTGCAGCTCTTCATTTGACTCTCAGTAGAACCACATCCCTCTTGCACTGGGGGATTGTATTGAAACAGTTTACTATTTTTTTTGCTTCAAAGCCAAAGTCTTCAAGAGTGGATGCATTAAAAGCACTGAGACATTCTGTTAGTGTTTTTGTCACCTTGTTTAAAATGTCTAACTAGTTATGGTGCTTGAGGTTGAGAGGTAGCATTTGTTTTGGTTTTATTTCTAACTGATTGCTAAATTGGTATTTGTCCTAGAAACAGAACTTACACATCTTTGGATTTTCTTCTTTTTTAATGCCTGTTGAACCTCAGGGAAAGCATTTGGCCAAGAAATACATTTATTGTGAGTGTGAAAGGACCATGGAATTGGGTGCTGTAGGATTCTTCCACTTGACCAAACAGCAGGAAAAATGGCAAATGAAAAGGATAATCAGGAATAATGTGATACAGAATAGATCATCTCCCTGTAAAATTAAGTAAACACTTCTAATCAGTGAGGCAAAACTCTGCAAAATTTCTTAGCAAAGATCAAGAAAAAGAAATTACAAATATATTTGATTTAAGTCATTTTACTGACCATAGTCTCTGGGACTTAAAAAAAGAACAGCTCATGCCTGTACTTGAAGTGTCTGATCTAAAGGGACGTATCTGTATCTCACAGATCCCTAAACACCATCCTGGTAGATATGCCTTTCTTCAAGCACTCCCTGACACATGATTCCAGCAGCAACACCCTCTTCAGAGTATGCCTCACCTGATCATGCTGCTCCATTCTTTCCACCATGCGAGCAAAAGGTTTTTGCAGAGCCGAGATGCAAACTGCATCAAGAAACATACTGGGCTGGAAAACAGCCAGGAGGAAAAATACTCAGATGAACTGGTTTCCCAGTTCCATTCTTTGAGGTGCTGCACAACACTACTGTATGGGAAACAAAGAATTGCAGGGCAGGAGCAGGCAAGTAATCCTGTTACAGAATGTCTAACCACTGGACCAGAGATCTGGAGGAAGAAGTAGATTTGTATGTTTCTGGCAACAGTGAACTAAGAGACCTTGAACTTCATCTGCTAAAACAAAGGGTAAAACAAGGTGCTACTACTGATCATATAATGTGATATTAAATTCTTACCCATGATACAAAAAAATTATTTAGATCAATAATATGTGTTAAAGAAGACTCAAGGAATTTATTTAAGTTCCACTGAATATTATAGGTACACAAGTGTAGTAGTTGACCTTGGCTGGCTGCCAGGTGTCTATCCAACCAGTCTCTCACTCTCCCTCCTCAACAGGACAAAGAGTGAAAACAAAATTAAACAGCTTAGGTCAAGCTAAAAGTGTGATTATTTACCAATCACCATCACAGGCAAAAAAGATTTGAATTGGGGAAAGTTTATAGCTAATTTTAAAAAGAGAGGATGGTGAGGAAAACAAAAACTAAAATACCTTCTCTCTACATTTCACCTTCTTCACTAAGACAACTGCACTCCATTCCAAACTCCTCAATCCCCCTGTGTCTTCCCAGGGTAGATTAAAATCACAGAATCATTCTGAGTGGAAAATGCCCTTAAGAACATCAAATCCAACCATTAAACTTAACACCTCCAAGATCACCACTTCTTCTAAACACCTGCAGGGATGTTTATTCCACCACTTCCACGACCGGTTTAGAGCTTGACAACCCTTTTGGTGCAGCTGGGGAATGGAGGGTAAGCCCATAACAGCTCCTCCCATTTTTCCCCTGCCCCATCATAGGTCCTCTCCATGAGCTTTATTCCTTGAGGAAAACACTCTTTGAGCAAGGGCTCTCTCACTCCCTGCTCCACTGTGGCCCTCCAAGGGCAGCAGGGGAACAACCTGCATCACCAAGGTCTCCACATGCTGGTTAAACATCCACACCAAAACCCAGCACTGAGGAGCTGGTGGTGGCACTAGAGATTTGCAGGGGCAGGGACGGAGACTACCTCCAGTAATGCTTGGTTCTACCCCAGGGTAGAAGGCTCATCAGCATTGAGATAAGCCTTCCTTGAAATAATGTATTTCAATTTACTTTTACCGAAAAGCAAAGCAGTTTATGTGCTCCAAAACCATCCATGATATAAATCAAAGCACAGTACACAAGAACAACCAGGAGACCGGATCAAGTGCAGGCTCTGGAGCCAAATTAAAATCCTGACCCAAAAGCAAAATCTCTCACGTAAACTCTTCCGCTCTTCAAAAGGAAGGCTGTTTAGGAAAGGTTGAGAAAAACAAATGTTACAAAGTTTATATTAGGAAAGAATGCCTTCATTAAACTACTGGAATAAATTAAAGTGCCATAAAAACTTCAAAACTCAAACAGCAGCCCTATGGCTGACCAGCTGTGCACCAAAAGGGCACTTTTGCTCTCTGAACTGAGATAATGAAAAAATTAAACTTCTGAATATTCTTTAAAATTTTTGAAAACCAGGCTATTTCTAAACTAAACAGGTTTCATGTCATATACACTTTAAAAACCAAAACAAACCAGGTAATGAGAAGCATACTTTCACCATGCCTAATTACTTTTAAATAGCTGCCATTTCCTTATGTCTCTTCATCTTTAGTACACCATAAAATCCAATATTCCTGACATCCACTTGTTATTAATGCTTTTTACTATTTGAATGTCATATTAGTTTTCTACCTTGATGCCACTGTTATCTTCACTTGTCACCTCTTCCCAAATACTGCCTGGATTACCAAACTCTGTCACTACTCATTTACACATAAATTTTACAGTCTTTCTCAAGTTTTTGAAACCCATGCTCATTCTTAGAGCAGTGAACGGAAATAAAAGCAGCGTTGCTCAAAGTGCTATTTGAAATTCTTACAAATAATCATTTTGTACTGAAGATAATCAGATGGCAGTATACAGCTGTCCAATAAAAGGATTTTAACAATAAAATCAGATGTAAAAGGGACATCCACATCGCTCACTGGTAAACGCAGAAGACACCAATAGGGATTTCACTTACTTCTCAGAACAAACAAAATCTGGTTTCCAATGGAGTCGTTACTCTCTACAGAAGTGTAATGAACCAAAATCCCTTCATATCATAATGACAATACTACAATGAAGTAAGGGATACCATAAACAACTTAAACATTTGATTTGTATACACCACAATTTAAAAATCTGTAACAATGCTTTGTTCTCACTATTCCTTCATCCCAGACCATTTTTACACTATGGCCAGACTCCAGGAAAATTAAAAACAAAGGATTCTTAGAGATAACCAGTTAGATTCTGAAAAACTGCATGAAAAGTCCAATCAGTGCTTCCATGAACATAACTCAGCTATTAAATACCCTGTTTGGGAGCAGCCAGCTGACTAATTATTATTATAGATACAAAATGCCAGACTTGCTAAAGCATGTGTCCTATCTGGTAAGGGAATCACAAGATACACAGGAAGGGAGAGGATTATCGTGTCGGAGACATGGGGGAAGGGCACAAAGAACAAAGAACACGTTTATTTACAAAAACAGGCCTCCCAAGTACCACTACTCAGGAAGTTATTCAATTTTTTTTATTTGTGAGGGCTCCCATAAGTATTTACAAGTAGCCACTAAAAAAATCTTGACCAAGACAACTTGCCATAAATTACACTTGATGTGTTAAAAGCAAGAACAAATAAAGAAATATGCAGAATAAATCTTATGTGGCCTATATTTTAAAATGTTAGTCTGTTCTAGACTTCTTGATCAATTATGCCACTTTTCAGGTACAAAAACCTATTAATGCAAGGACAGAAAGCCACTCATCTTCCACAGGTAACACCTAAATTATCAATATTACGAGAACACAGCACATGATGCTTTCCATGCTGAACTGATGCACACTCCAGCTGGGGGATAATTCTATATCAAGATTTCCATTTCCTGACCCAGCCCCTCCACCACCGCCCGTTATTCAAACACAATTGGCAAATATTTTCAGCAGGAAAACAATATTGTTACTTTGAATCAACTGTGTAAAAAAGGAAATGAATGACAAATGAATTCTGGTCCAAGCTCTATAGAAAGCAAATCTTCAGAAAGACAACAAATAGAAAAAGTTTCTGTAATGCTAATGACTATTATGTGAACACAGCCAGATGTGCTCTCTACAAAGATGCTGCTTGTCTCGCCTTTACCTCAGGCAAAAGGCTGCCCATCTAAATAATAAGCTTGGATTTATAACCTTCTTGCTTCTCTCCAGCAACTCAAAAAACTACTCCTTTCTGTTTCTTTTGCACAACACTACCAAAAAAAGATCTCAAGACTTGTAGCTCCTGGCAAAAGACTACTTCACAGAAAAAACAGTATTTAATTGCAAGTAATCAAACAACCACACTGCATCACACCTCACCACTTTCTCCACTGAGGAGCTGGCTACGCAGGACCTACCTGAAGTTCTTCTTCTACAGGAAAGTTTGATTCTTTTAAAATCCTTGGTTTACCAATCCCTCTTCAAGTGCTCCGTCTCACTTAAAGCAATGTGGGGCAATGTAAATATGACCACACCAAGGGGCAACTCATACAGCAAGCTTGGTAGACATAACCAAAACAACCCCTAATTTCATATCACAAGTCCCTCATGACTCAGATGACTACATCTGGAGCAAAGAGCTTTAAAGACATTCTCCATGTAAATAAGCTTTTATTTTAAGAAGACCAACCTAATGGATGATATGTTAGTATCTTAGCACTAAGGCTACTGAAGCTTTATAAAATGCTATCACAGTGTCACAATGCAAGTAACAGCCTACAACCATTAAAAGACAAGAACAGTATATTTTTTAAGTCTATGAAGCATAGTTCTGGTATACACACATTTGTACATACATGTATCAAACTCAACTTGCCTTTTTTTTAATAGAAAGACTTTCAAACATTACACTTATAACACAGTAAGTTCCTGATGCATCACTACTGTTCCTGGCTGCACAGACCTCAAACGCAAAGCAGCAACTCTGACTGCAAAAACCACTTTTAAGAACTTATAATCAAGACTGATTTTGAATACCTAATAGAAAGAACTCCCAGCAATAACTAAGTTTTCTTTTTACTATTATACTTTTATATTTATTCTCACCCTAAACCTACATTGTGACTGTAAATTCATGAACCAGAGAATTTTTTTCATTTTAACTATAAGAGCCATGACACACACTCCACTAAGTACCATCAAACAAAAAGCCACCCCAAGCTTTATAACACTTCCTTGCTCAACACCATCATTATTAATACTACCACAGGAAATTCCTGTCACCTAATCCCACCTACATTAACATCCCTAAACAAAGTATCAAACTATCATCCAAAGTCAGAGTCCCTTACTCGAAACAAGGAACAGTCACTACCATGGAGAAAAAAGCAAAACATTTCAAAAAGGTGAAGAAGGGTACTGATTTAGACAAGACTACAAAGTGAATCAGCAGTAAACCCAGGATTTCAGTCCAAATTTACAGCACCTTAACTCCATTAACTTTGCCCTTTTGCTGCAACTATTTTACAGATTTTTACTCTTCCTATCTCCAGGAAATAAAGACCTTTAAAGTAACTCCCTCTAGCAAAAAGCAACCCTGTGTAGCTCCACACAGCAGTTCCATGAGGATGAGAATGATGCTTGCCAGAAACTTCAGGAAGAGAAATAGCATTTTGCTAAATCTGACAACAGTAATATGTGTGACACAATACACACAGTTCTACCTGAAACAGAAGTTAAAATGCTAATACAAAAATATAAACAGAAATGAAAATCAGAAGGAATAAAACAAACCAACCCCAGAAACAAAAGCATGACAGTTTTAAAACTGAGTATTAAGTCCAGGCTTCCAGATACAGTTAAGAGGACACCATCTGCTTGCAAATACGTCAGGCAGGGCTAGAACAATGAGCATTCAAGGCTCATATGCAACATTTATGCATATGCTTCAGTTCTAAGCAGAAGCAGTCCCACTGGTTTCTACAGGACATCAAACAGCTAAAGGTTTCTAAGCATAAACATCTGTGAGACAAGGACTGACAACTTAAAAGACTCCTCTTTCTTGTTTTAAAGTCCATTTCAAAAGGATTTGAAAAAAAACCAACTATCATCATCATGCCAAAAGAGAGGAAGGTAGCCAGCCACTGAAAAATTAAATCCATCTCAAAGGGTAACCATGCACTATTTGGGCTTCTTTTCTTAGCAAGTTTTTTTATAATTAATTAGAATTAATTCCATGATTCTGTCTCCTCAAGAACCTTTTAAGTTCAACCCACTGCTATAATTTTCCTTGCTGTAACACTACACATAGCTGGCACAAAGATGGTCTCGCCATCACGTTCTAAATGAAAGGCATTTCAGATGAGTACAGCTCAAGTGCCTCAACAAATCAGCCCAAACACCTCATTACTGAGGCAATCCTGACTGGCCCAAAAGTCGCCTAACCGTATTTCTGATGAAACTTAACAATACCTGTATTTTTCTGTGTGAGTTTTCACTAAAAACAGGTGTTAAAAAGAACATTTCCCTGCAGTGTTTGCAACACTAACACTGCCGCATAATGTCAGTGCAGATCAAATTCCATTGTCCAAAATGACTGAATGTAAAGCATAAATATCAAGCAGTCAAGTAATTAAAAGAATCAACGGATGCACTTTTTCCCCCCTCAGTACCTTTACTATTTTACAGCAGCTCTGGCAATACAGATAAAAGGCAACGTGCAGATTACAGGCACAAAACCACAGTATTTCAACCACTTAGTGCAATCTTTAGGAAAAAAGATACTACACATCTCTTCTGCAATTATCCCTGTACTTGATGCAAGGATGACTGTCGCTATTTCACAAAACCGCTCTGAAACATAAATTCAAGAAGGGGGGGATCAAGATGTGAAAACAAACCAAGACCTTGATGTATCACCCTCTCGGATCCTTCTCTCCAGCTCCTCCCCAGCACAAGGGGAGCAAAAGATCACTTTTGCTTTGTCTGCCCCAATTTCGCAGTCCCGGGACAACTTCTGTCCCCGCGCTGCAGATTCGTCCCAAGTTCGCGTGTGCACACAGACACAGGGACGCGCACAGACAGACAGACAGACAGACAGACAGACACAGAGACACCCACGCGCGGGGAGGGGGCGGGTGCCCGACTCCCCCCGCCCCAATCCAAGGGGAAGGCGCACCCCTAAAAGGAGAAGGAAAGGCGCAATCCGCCCCCAGCCCGGGACCCCCCAGCACCCCGGGGCGCTGCCCCCGGACCGGCGCCGTGGGGGCGGAGGTGCCTCCCTTCCCT
>JAHLSL010000019.1:10186715-10216563 GCA_025920805.1 Petroica traversi
CCCCCGGAGGCCGCCGGCCTGCGGGGAGGGAGGGATCCCCTGGTCGTGCCCGGTCTGGGAGGGGAAGGGGATCGGGCCTCGGCAGCCCCCTAAACGCCGTTGTCCCGGTTGGAGCGCTTGGCGGGGTGCCATGGTTTGGAAACGGAGATTTGGAGACCGCCCTCCGCAACACAAACCCGACCTACTTGGTTCGCTAGCAGGGCAGGTGATAAAGTAGTTTTGCTGTCCTTGTGTCCCCGTCGGTACCATCCTAAGTACCTCTGGAGGCACAGTGGCAGCGTTTTGGGGGCTGGAGCACTCTTGGGCATCTCCTCAGCAGCAATAGTTTTACAGATAAATTAGGCAGTCGCAAATTACTCGGATACGGTGAGCCTGATGAGATCTGAAGTGGCTCCGTGGTGAGAGCGCCTCATTGAATGCGTAATCAAGTGAAAATACGCATATCAAAAGGTTTCTGACCGCTGAGGATCTGAGTGTTGCCACAGCCCTTCAGAGAACCGCTGGGAACATAGCCTTCCTCTTCATGGAGAAGAGGGCACTTAATGGAGAAGAGGGGGATTTTGGTCAGAGGTGAAACAACGAAGGGAGGATGTGCCATTACAGCTGTTTATGTGGAATGGTTTTCCTCAAAGCATCTGTTATTGTCATATTAATGCTTGCATGTTGGGGAGCCATTGTGACAGAGAGGTATAAAAAATATGATTGCTAAAACATGAGATGTTTGGCATACAGGGACTTTTCCATGTTAATTGGTATACAATGGAAACTGCAAGCAAATTGTATGCACGCAGAGCATTATTAGAGAGGAGGAACCCGTGCACTTGTGTACTGTAGAGTGAGATGGGAGAAGAAATGTCCTACCAGGTTGAAAAAGGTACCGCAGGTGCACTGTCAAAGTGCATGCATGGATTAAGTGTCATTTCTGTATGGTCCTGGAAAATGGACCTGGTAAAATCTTTCTTGCCTACTGACAGGAAGTATGATTTTAATTTGTCAGTGAAGATGCAACACTGGTAAAAGAGCTAGATCAGTATGTTAGTAGAAATGGGGAAGGAATCCATTATGCTTAATGGGTTTCATTTTTCGCTTGGGCATTTTGGCATTTTGTTTGGTTTGCATTTACTTATCTCTGCACTGTGAAAGGTAAAAGCATTGGAAATTATTATGTGAAGTATATTAGTTCACAGAGAGAGGATTTAAATAAGCTTTCATTTCTTTGTTTTTTAGTTTGTTTTATAAGAATGCCCATGTCTGACTGTAGTCTCTTTTCCTAGAAACCCCAGCTGGTGGCAAGCAATGACCGTTTCTGCCGCTTTCTCGAGGAATATTGCCCTGTTGTGACAGAAACTTACTATCCCACAATTTGGTGCTGGGAAGGTCGGGTACAGACACTCCTGCGCCCCTTTATCACATCCAGACCCCAAGTAGAGTACAGGAAGTAAGTGCCTTTATTCTGGAAAGTGATTCATTTGTCATCCAGCTGTTCCCTTACTCTGACTGTGTCACACCCACTGTCATTGTTCAAGTTTGTGCCTGTTTTTTTTGCTTTATGCTCACCTTTACAACTTTGTCATAGACTTGGAACCATCTTCATCATGGATTCAACACGAAGTAGGTTTGAAAGGTCAGTGTTCCCAAATGGCCCTGTTTTTTAGCTCAGAGAGTTTTGCAGCACTGAAATCTGGGTGACAGTATAGGAACTGATGTGGTTATAAGTTCACAGGATTACACAGTGGGTGAGGTTGTAAAAGACCTCTGGAGGTCACCTAGTCCAGCTCCCCTGCCCAGGTGGAGTCACCCAGAGCCAGTCATCCCAGATCATGTTGAAATAGCTTTTGGATTTCCATAAGGATGGTAACTGCACAATACCCCTGGTCACTCCTTGGTCACTCTCACTTGAAAATATGTTTCCTGATGTTCAGAGGGAACCTGCCATATTTCAGGTTGGGCCCATTGCATCTTGTTCTGTCATTGGGCACCACTGAAAGGGGCCTGGCTCCATCCTCTTTGCACCCTCCCTTCAAGTGTGTAAGCACATTGCTAAGTTCCCCTTGAGCCTTTTCTTCTTCAGGCTGAGCAGTCACAGCTGTCCCAGCCTTTCCTCATAGGAGACAGGCTCCAATTTGTTCATCTCTGTGGCCCTTTGCTGGATTCTCTTCACTATGTCCATGTCTGCCTTGACTGGGGAGCCCAGAACTGTGTGAGTACTCCAGGTGTGGCCTCACGAGTGCTCCACAGAGGGGCAGGATCATCTCCCTCAATCTGCTGGCTACACTCCTCCTAAGCTTCCACAGCCTCCTGACTTTTGGCTTTCTTTCCTGCAAGGGCACATAACTGGCTCATGTTCAACATGGTGTCCACCAGGACCCTCGGATCCTATTCTGCCAAGCTGTTTTCCAGATGGGCAGCCTCTACTGATACATGGGGTTGTTCCTTCCTAGGCACAGGACTTTGCACTTCCCCTTCTTGAACTTCGTGAAGTTCCTGTCAAACCATTTTTGCAGCCTGTTGAGGCCCCTCTGGATGGCAGCACCATTACCTGGCTGGTCAAATATTTTGTTATTCGAATTCCATAATTTTGCAAAGGTCATGCAGTTGCTCTATCTGTCCATTAAACCAACAAGTTGTACCTTAAACATAGCATGGCCACATCCAGCCTTGTTTTGAATATACAGAACTTCTGGGATTTTCAGAGTAACTTTTACCTGTGGAGCTTATGTGGTGTTCTTTCATGCCTAAATTCTAAGAGGGGAAAAAAACCCCTTATATTTATTGTTTGTCCTCAGCTGATCTCTTTCACACAGAAATAAGACTTAGTCTGGCAAATGAGGCATTTGGCACAAGACCTAAGGAGAAGGACTTTTATGCGCCGGAACCTGGATGCAACACAAGTTGTTTCAGCTCTGCTTGCACGGTAGAATAGATTTAGCATTTAGCAGCTTCCCTTAGTTTTAGTAACTAGGAAACATTTCAGTGCTATGGCCATGTCCACTTTTTCTAGTCCTTCTTGTACACTTTTATTTCAAGGGTTTTGAGAGAAGAAACACAGTTCCATGGGGCAGTGCTTATTTTGCACCATTTGGGATTGTGTTGGCAGTACTCACTAGCACTGCATCTACTTCCCATTACTGAAAAAGGGCAAAGCTGAGCTAATGAGTCCAACAAGACTGGTCACCTTTAAAATCTGGAGTACTCACTACCAAGAATTTCAAAAGAAAAATCAAATGCAAGGTAGGCTTACGTTTTGGTAGTTTCCACACCAGCTCCCTCGAACCATTCAAATATGTATATGTTAGCTTTTATCTATATGTTTGGCTATCTCTTCTCCATTTGGATAACTCTTTACTAAATTATGAAAGTAAAGTAACACTTTAACTGTTCAAATTTCCAGGAAGTGGGAAGATTTTTATGTTTCTAAAAAAAAGAATGAAACTTTTTTGTCATTGTTCTATGCATGCATAGTTTATTGAGATATAATATTTGTTGCATTGTTAAGATATATGCTATAAGAATGCATTCTAGCACAGTTTGTTGTGATGTGGGGTGAAAGATGCAGTAATATGTGTCTGTGTACTGCATATTTAAAACATAATAATCCATTATACACTCTTCTTCTTTGGATGAAGAGGGGAAAAAAATGCAATAAATGTTTATCACATTACCCAGTGTGCTATCAAAAGATTCTCAGATGATTCAAAGGAAATGTTCAGTACAAAAATGCCTGTATAAAACACAAGGCAGTGCCAAAACCCACATTAGTTACCAGCTTCCAGTACATCAGCAGCAATTTATGAAAGGCCATGTCTTCATTTACTGTCTTCATTTACTGAACGGGAATTACTCGGCAAATTGACTGTTCTAACGCTTGTCAGCTGTATGTGTGACTCTTTCTGAATGCAGACATGCTTGGTCAGGTGGCACTTTGAGTCTTAAAACATAATGAAAAATGCAGAATTCATACCTGGTAATTTGTAAAGTGCAAGCACTCTTAATAGCGTGTATGTATTTTTCAATCTAATCAGTGTTGTGTTAAAATGTACCTTTCAGTGAGCTCATTAAAACAGCAGATGGAGGACAGATTTCGTTGGATTGGTTTGATAATAATGACAGCTCATATTATCCGGATGCCAGCACAAGACCCACCGTCCTGTTATTGCCTGGCCTGACAGGAACAAGCAAGGAATCCTACATTCTCCATATGATCCATCAGAGTGAAACACTGGGATATAGGTACTGTTCTGTTTCCTTGCCATTCATTTTGCTGCTTCTGGTAGGATCCAATATCAGTATGTGTATGTATCAGATGCTTTCCTAAGGCAAATGAGATCTGAATACAGTAGTTTATGTAAGAAAGTGTTATTAGCAATAATGATCACAGTGGAATTATATAACAGGCAGTACATTTGGAAGGGCTGTTTTAATACCTACAGATGTGCCCCAGAGATTGCCAGCTAAGTCTGCATAGAGCTTTGCTGCTGCTTCTGAAGTTATTATATCAGGATTTGTGGTAGCCTTTACACTTTCTAGAAAAAGGGTTTGTATTCAGTCCCAAGAAGATTTGTGTGGATGGGTTGCTGGCAGTAGGCCTTGGAGGAGGTCAGCTTCTGAATGCCAAAATTGCTCGATTCAGCAGCCTCAAATTCCTGGGTGCAGAAAGGAGAGCTAGCCTGCTCTTACTGATGGTGTTTCAGGAGGGTCTGCCACTTCTTCATTGTCACTGTGTAATTCAGTTTCATTCTTAAGGTTTCTGGTCAGAGCTGAGTAACATAAGTGGATTTAGTTGATGAGTAGACTCCTTTATGTAACCATATTGCTGCTGCTGTGCATTAAAATAAGTTGTCATTGTTCCAGGATCTGTATTTGGAATATTAGATTTTGTCTTTGCAGATTAGCTTCTGGTGCTGACTCTAATAAGTTCTTAAAATATGTATGTATTAGTTTTTGTCTCCGTGTTTGGCTATCTCTCCTCTGTTTGGATAACTACTAAATTATGAAAGCAAAGGAGCGCTTTAATTGTTCAAAGTACTTCTAAAATCACTATTTATCAGTAAAATTTATCAGTAAAAAACATCAGAGGAAAGCCCTGAAATCAACAACTTGTTACTATTAATTTTTAAAGTATTCCTGAAAGTTCTGTCTGAATTTGATCCCCTAAGAGAAGAAGGCAGAACATTAAAAAGTGGAGCTGTAGGTCACATTTTGTTTTTAAATAGCAACATTTGAGAAAAATGCCAAAATAAGTATTCTTTTATGCCTTTCACCTATCTAACTATATTATTTAATAAAACTATTTCAATGAGATGGTAGAAGAGTAATAGAAAAGTAATATTCACTGAGAAAGTATAGATTCTTAAACAATGGTAATATGCTAGAAGATTCAGAGACTCCCACCAACAAAGAGAGACCAGAAACTTCTGCTGTACCAGATAAAAAAAACCAAAAACATTCCCAAGAACCTGCAACTTAGCTCCAGCTGTCATTATAATTTTGATCTGGCTTATTTCTTCCAATTTAATAGAATTATGTAGCTTTGTGGGATGTCCACACATGGATCTCTGACATTCTTTTTCCAGAGCACAGCCTTAGGCTGGGCCGTGCACTGGCAGAGTGCAGGCAGGACATGTCTGTACCATGCCCAGCTAAACCTTGGGGTTCTCACCCTGCAATCTGACCTCAACAAATCACTGAGCTCAGACAGTCCCACTGACCTCAGTGAACTCCATTCTGGTAAAAAGCTTGTTCCACACAGGTCAGCCTCCAGGTCTGTAAATATTTATGTGCTGAACTTATTCATAGGAGTGGGCCATTTTTCTTCATGCATTTTAATTTTTTTTGTGTGTTTAAGTTATCTATTTTAGTGAAATTAACTATGTATACTATTGAATTTACTGTCTCAATTTTTAGATGCGTGGTTTTTAACAATCGGGGAATTGCTGGCGAGGAGCTTTTGGTAAGGATGTCTTCTAAGATAAACATCTCTCACTCATAAGTGGTAATTATGAAATCATTTGTGCCTGTTTGTACAGTTGGATTTAAATGAGAGAAGCTCAGAGCTTCTCTGGGTCAAAAATGTAGAGAAGATAATTCAGCCATCTGGTAGAGCAATCCTGTGCCAATATTAATCTTTTCTTTTGAAACTATAGAGGGTCAACTGGTCAACACAGGATTTTTTCTGAACATTTCATTTTAGGAAATTATTAAATTAATAGAATCTGTAACATTAAAATGAACAATCCTTACATTTTCTTTCCAAAAATAGTGCAGTATCTAAAATGTGCATATCTCTGGTCAATCATTGCAATTTTCTCCCATTGATTTAACATACATATCCATTCTAATTTCTTTCCCAGTTTAAAATATTTTTGATATGGTTTAAAAGGTGTATCATTAAAATTGATCCTACATGTTAGCGAATTAATGAACCAGGTTTATATGGATATCCATATCCTGAAAGTTAAATGCGTTCTTGTATTTTTCTCAGCAATCATGACACAAACTCAGCTATCGAGGACATTTTTTTGGGGCAGACATATCATGTTTGCTTAGAAATAACTTGAAGCTGAATGTTTTCTGCAGCTAGGGACAAGGCATGATGAAATATTGCTGAATAAGCTTTGTTTTTTCATATGTCTTTTGTTGACAATTCTGCAGCTGGAATGAATGTGCATAATACTCGGTATTGTTTTGCATTTTTTTTAATCCCCTGGTTTCAAACTTTAAAAAGCTCAGAATGTTTTCCCATAATCAGATAAAGCATTTCAATGCAAATATTGCTATGTTAAGAGTAGTTTTCTGCATACTTTTGGAGACGGATCTACAAATCAGTTTTGGGACACACAAAGTCCTTATTGATGAACTTCTGAGTCATTAAGAGAAAAGATCCCTTGTCTGGATACATTGTGTGTATTTTACTGTAATCGGATTTACATCTTTAAGCTTTGTAAGTTCAGCAAACCAGCTGAAATTACCACATTTTCTGCAAAGAGGTTTCAACATTTTATTACAAAATCCCTATTTAATGAGTCTGAAGCATAGTTAAGCACCACAGTAGAAAATAGTTATGTAAACAGTTCTTTTTCTAGTCACTTTAAAGGTAGATTCAAATTTACAACAAATAATAGTTATTTAAAGAATATTGTTCTCATTGATTATTGAAAGTTATTGTGAATTATTGCTCTGGAATAATCAAATACTCTATTGACCACAGCCACTATGAGCTAAAATGGTGTTTTGAAATGTCTTCATACAAAGCATAGATAGCTAAACATTAAACTGTCCAGCATTAACTGAATTTAAAATGCAAGATATATCTCTAGTTTAATAAACTTTAATCAGTTACACTTTCACTTAGAATGCATTAGATCCTATTTACCAAAAATAATTTATTTTCCTTGTAAAGTTGACAATTTAATTAAAATAAAACACATTCACACTGTTTATAATTAATAGGATGTAAAACAGTGAAGAGTGACTCATGCGGATGAGAAATGGAAATGCAACATAAATGGAAATTAAAAATGTCTTCAATTTTAATTATCTAGATTCATCTTTTCTTTCCATTTCTTAACCTTTGACGTCAACATTTCAATATTCTTGTTAAATGTGTTGTAACTAATTAGTTTAATGTAATTAAACTTGTTAAAATCACCCACAAATAGCCAGGCAGTTTAACCGAAAGCAATTTTAAAAACATCGTTGCTTCAGGCAACAGAAAAGTTCAATTAACTCATAGTTATGTATTTTCATATTTAGTTTTAATGTTTCACTGAATTTTGGCAGTTTAGTCAGTACCTATAGTTAAGTCTAGGTCACCAACATGTTTGTAGCAACTCCAAAGTTAAAAACTTTATTTTGCTGTAGATGAGATCTGGGCAACACCATTAGAAAAAAAACAAAACAAACTTATGTCACTGTGATTCTTTTAGTGCCTCAATGCACTTGTCTCCCTCATACTGCTCCAGATAGTCCCTCAGGTTGGACTATCTGGCCTGTTCCAGGTGTTTGTGCAGGGTGGCTCAAAAGCTGTGCTTATCCTTCCATAAATAGCAGGGAAGTGGTTATCCAAATCTTACCCAAGGGGTTACCCAATCTGATGCCAGCAGAAGTCATTCCAAGCCTCAGTTTAGGATTTCAAGAGACACTAAAGATGGATAAAGAAAGGATAACATACGTTTCATTGCTTTGGTTAATGGAATACTTTACTAAATTAGATTTACCACACTGGGGAGCTTATCTGTTTATTTGCTTGTGTTGTGGGTAGAATCTAAATATGGGTTAGTTTTCAAACTCTGGCTGACAGAACTTGAAATCTAATGCTTTCTTTTGCATTTGAATGTGAGTGAATATAGTAAAATTGTTCTTATAGCTTCCTTTTCTGTAAACCACAGCCTTTATAATGTTTCCATTTCCTTGGGGTATTTTAAAAATATCAGTGTCTATGTAGTTCTGATCTAGTTCTGTCTAGTTTAGCACGCTGTTCTCTGTTCAAATTTTGTCTAATGACCTGGAGGTTGCAGATACTGAAGATACCTGTCACCTCTTATTTTGTAATGATAACAAGTATGACTCCTTCTGTCACCTCCTTGAGAAATGCTCTGGATTTATATTTGCCAATTAGTGAAGCTTCACAATAAATGCTAAATTTATCTTCTTACATAAAGATCCACTGTTCAGTTTGCTTTGTCCTTAAAGGACAATAAAAAAGCTTATGATGGCATTTTTTTTCCTCTTGACTCTTACAGACACCAAGGACTTACTGTGCAGCTAACACAGAGGATTTAGAGGCTGTTATTCATCATGTACACAGCTTGCACCCCTCAGCTCCGTTCATGGCAGCAGGTGTTTCTATGGGAGGGTAAGGTTGTGTAACACAAATCTCAGCTTAACTGTGACCATAATATTGATGTAGCCTGACTGTAAATTATTACTCTGGAATACTTTCAAAACTTACTGAACTGCCACCAAGTTGGGTTTCTCTCCAGCAGTTAATAGGTAGAAGATTTTCAGAAACTTAATGTCTTTGAGGCTTGTAGCTCTGTGTCAGGGAAGGTTGAAATTCGCTAATATTTAAAAATTTGGGAGGGGAGGGTGGGCTGGATAAAGACAGGAAACAGTGACAGGCAGATTGACAGCCAAACAGGTAGGCAGTACAGTCTTTGGAAACTATGAAGGTTGTCTTTGGAACAAAGAGGAGGGATATAAAACAGGATCTTAGGCATGTTTCATAGCAACCTCTGGCAATGAGATTTGTCTTCATTCTGTTTGTGTTCTGCAGTGTGTAGGTAGGTTAGCCTGGAAGAGGTGTGGATTTCTGCTCTGTCTGGCTCAGAAGCAAGAAGGAGTATTGTTGTTTAAACCAAGTATGGGTTGGCAGAGCATGTGATATTAAGACTTGCTGTGTCCTGGCTTCTCTCCAGAAAGCACAGCTAGTACAGACAATGATAGCACAGTTTCTTAGGAAAAAAAAAAATCACTGCTAGAAGCTAGCAGAAATGTTCCAGCAGCCTCTTTAACAAAAATTGTAGCAGAGGAGATTTTTCCTTAGGAATACTGCAGACATAGTGGTAACTTCCTGAGACTTCCCTTTTCTCTGATAAATTTTGTGGCAGATATAGCTCATATATATTGATATTAATATATATTACTATATATTGGCATTAATCTGTCAGTGACTTGTAGGAGCTTTGAGATAAATGCGTATTTGTTCAAGACTGGAAGTCTCTGCTTTTTTGCATATCTTCAGTCACTAGATGCCCTGTTCTGTTGAACAGTGGTCCCAGGAGGGAAAAAGGCTGGTCAGCCTAACTGCATTTCTTTGGGATGCCCCTCTGGGAGTCATTTCCAGGCATATGAGGAATAGTGACTGTTTTCATCAAGGACAAAACATGCCAGGTGATCTGATTGCCTTCTATGATGAGGTGACTGGCTTCACTGATGAGGGAAAAGAAGAGGATATTGTTTGTCCTGAGAATGTTGTTAGTTCTGAGTCCTTTTTTGTACCAGAAGACTTACAGAAGCCTTTCTTGCACATCCCTTGCTTATTCCAGCTCCAGCTGAACTTCAGTTTTCCCACTGCATCCCTGCATGGGTAGGCAGGGCATTGGGCAATAACTGTTTCTCCCAGGTAAACCACCCCTCTTCTACCTTAAGGATACTTCCTCCCTGATATTGATCAGAAGGTGATCTTCTGCCACTCTTGTTCAACTTCCTGCATATCAGAATGTATCACACTTGTGCTTTATGTTTGGTTATCCTTAAAGTCAATTCACAATTGACCAGACCCCTTTGCTCATCAGGGCTATGTCATGTGGGATCTTGCCTACCAGATCCCTGAGAAAATGAAAGCCAACTCGCTCCAGTATTGTAGTTCTGCTGCTTACCTTACCCACTTCCTTTGGATCTTAAAAATCCACCATTGAATGATCTCAGTGGCCAAGACTGTTCTTCATCTTCTCGTATCTGACAGGTTCTTCCTTATAATATGAATATCAAATCCATAGAATATTTTTCCTATTTAAGTCCTTGAATGTATATCAAAATATTGTCCTCAATACTCTCCAGAAATCTGGTCTGCCTGTGCCTTGGTGTGACACTTGATGCTGGTGGGATGGCTACAGTTCCCTGTGCCTGGCAATTATGAAGGGCTGAAGGTGTGGGAGAAGCTGGCAGTTCTGTCACTGATACAAAAGGCCAGATCAGCCCTCAGTGTCATTTCTGCTCTTGGCTTAACCTAGTTATGGTATCCAAAATACTGGCAAAGTCTGTTACAATGACACAGGGAATCTGTATTGTGTACCTGGGTTATATCTCACCAGCACCATTGGGCAATTTTAGGCAAGGTGTTCCACCTTACCCCTCCAATATGTTTGTAAAATCCTGAACCAAAACCAGAAAGCACATGCATAATTATACTGAACACTGGAATAGTCTCTAATCACCTACGTGATAACTGTTTCCATCCTTCAAAATTAATTGGAGCATTGCATGTTTAAAATTAAGCAGGAGCAAAGATCTCACTAGGGACATACTACAAAAATAATTCGTTTTTTATCATCTATTGGTTTTCACAATTTTCTGAATAGTCAGACAATCTATTGCCCCAGTTAAGAATTAAAATAGATATTCACTGCACACACATGTAAACGTAAATGAAAGGCCACCTGTTCTACTATTTTCAGTAGGTATTATTGTGGAAAGGGACTTTATATTGTAACTTAAAGATTCCTAAGCCTTCTCTCTACTACGGATACTCTGAATTCTGTTAAATACTGAAGTGCTGCTTCTACTACTGCAACTTATTTTTGGTTGTTTTATTGGACTGCTTTCCTGTGATCTGGTAGGTAGTGCAGAGGGATAAAGTCTCTGTGATAGAAGGCTGGTCCATAATGTCTTTGCTAAAGGTTGCTGTTTCCTGAAGTTCAGTAGATGAAGCCAAGGTACAGAGTGTGGCAATCTAGGGAGCTGTATTAATGTTACTAATTAACTGTAGTGGTTTGTGTTGAAGACTTGGTATTAAAATGCTCATTGTAAACTTTGGGGTCTCAGGCAGTAAAGTAAGACTGAGAACTTCTCTGTCAGTATTTTTATTTATTCTCTTCCTGCTATTTTATTTTTTCTACACTTGAAGGGTAGATACTTGCTAACTCCCCCCATTTTCAACTCAAGTGTACATTAGTGATGCCTTTTTCCTGGTGGTAGGAAAACGAAGCTAGACACAGTCAGAGGGTTGGGGGCCGTTACCTCAGTATTTTAATCAGGATCCTGTTGGATGCATCCACTTCACCCAGGTGACAGCGTGGCAAATGCACACACCCCGTCAGTCACAAGTTACAGACTTTACACTTTAGTATATCTAACAAGGGGGCCCAATAATGGGGCTGGGTTGGGCTAAGCTCAGTTTACAGAATCTGAAGTGCTAGGAGACCTTGGCTTCCTGAGATAGTAGGAATGTTTGGTCCCCTGGCTCTGCAGTTCTGGGGTGTTCAGTCTCAGGGCCTGCAGAACACTTACAAAACACTAAGCTCTAGACTAAATGAAGAGTTACAAGTATGCATGCTAATACTTGTGGATACACAGAACTGTGTAAAAGGTATATAAAAAAGGAAAAAAATCATTCTGGCATCATTAGCAGTAGAGACTAAAAGTTGCAATTGGTCAGAAAGACAAGACCTGAGCCATTTATTTGGGTCATAATTTTGTTTCTCTAGTTTTATTCATTATCCAGTAATTCATTCTTCACATACTTCGTGTTAATGTAACAGCTGTGTTCTTTCATATGTGTGAGGTGAGGTAATGGCACTACCTTAATCTCAAAAGACTTAATCATAGTGAGGCAGGTGTGCCAGGGGCAGCTTGCATTTGAAAGGCATGCTGATCAGATTTATCACATCAGGAAGATCAAGAGCTTGTAAGATGGTAAAAGTTAACTAACACTTGGGAAGATTTGTTCCATGAGTAAGAATCATTTGACTTTTTTTCTCCCTTCAGTGATTTAAGTAAAACTAGTACATCTCTATTTCTAAATGCACTCCTACTCACACCCTACACAGTGCACCCTGATCCTCTCTGATAGTAGACAGAGAAAGTAAACTTCATGAGTCATATGTTGATTATGTGACTACCTTCTAGGTGTACTGGGCACAACTGTAGGACTCATGTGAGAAACTATTGAGAAACAGACAAAAACATGGCTGACTGTTACATTTGCTCTGAATTGAAGCAAACAGTTTCATAGTATGTATGTTTCTGTTTTTCATTTGTAGCATGCTTCTTTTAAATTACCTGGGCAAAACTGGCAGAGACACTCCTTTAATGGCAGCTGCAATTTTCTCTGCGGGTTGGAATGTTTTTGAATCTGTAGAATCTCTGGAGAAGCCACTAAACTGGCTTCTTTTCAACTATTACTTGACCACTTGTCTACAATCCTCTATCAGCAGGTGAGTTGCCTTCTGAACTATTTAGCAAGATGGAAGGATGTTAACATGAGATCAACAGCAGGTATAAAAATACTGGCAAAATTAATGCTGTAACAACTCCAGTTGTTCTTTGTGCATTATTTGGTAAGTTTTGAAATCAAAGTGATCTTTTTAGGAAAGTTTGTCATCAATGTGACTAAATTTATCTGCTGCTCAAGGGACTCGCAACAAGCACAATGTAATTCTGTGTCTGTGGATGAAGTAAACAGATTTTTTAAATTTTTAGACTTGCACATACTGACTTTGAGTAGATTTGCGTATATAATAATTGTTTTAAGTTGGTGTTGACTGAAAAGCACAGAAAGGCCTAGCTCATCCTTGGCTTTATAAATCCAGGGTATATTTTGTATTCCCAAATATTAAGTTCTCTTATATTTGGGATCTTTCTCGTGGCTTATGCAGCTTTTTACCATGTTGGTGGATGTGCCTACATATGGATGAACAATTATTCTACTCTTGGATTCCAGACAGATTTTTAATATCACAGAAAATTAAAAACAAGCATGTTAGACGTTCTATAAATGTATCTGTAAAGCAGAGAACTTCTCCAATTTTTCTGTCCTTCTTTTTAGGCATCGACAAATGTTGGAGAAATTATTTGATATGGATCTTGTGATGAAGGTATGTGAAAATGTTACTTCTGCTTGAGCTGGATGCTGTTTTCCAAATGCTGACATAGTTCCCTATTTGAATTCTGTACTTCAGGCTAGAACTGTTAGAGAATTTGATAAGCAGTTCACTTCAGTCATGTTTGGCTACCGTTCAATCGATGATTACTATGAAGATGCTAGCCCATGTCGCAAGCTGAAGTCTGTAGGAATTCCAGTGTTATGTCTAAATTCTGTGGATGATGTTTTCTCACCAGCTCATGGTAAGTTTAGGCATTTTAAAATCTATTTATCTGTATGTGCAGTCATTAAGACAAACTATATAGGTTTGAGAATAAGCTCAGACCTATGTGTAGAAATGTATTTAAATGTTACTTGCATGTTGGATCAAAACTTCCATGGAGGGTTCAGTCTTGCAGTTAAGTTTAAGACATACATAAAACAGATGATGATGGAGAGACTTGATTAATACGGAATGCAGAAGTATATGGGGAAGCCTCATTAGGTATTAGTGGAGTCTTTACAGTCAAAAGAAAGAAATGTGCACATTTAGGGTGTGAGTTAATCTTACTGTAAGGAAAATAACCGATGTAGTTCCCTCTCAGAAGCACCTGTTTCTGTTCACCAGGTGTGAAGAGAGCCCATAAAAAAGCAACTTGAATTCTGATGTCTGAATGTAGACATTCAGTATTCAACTTGGAAACAAGTGGGGTTTTTTATTGCCATTCTTTAAGTCCCCACAAAGAATGTCTGGGAGTTGCTTTTGTTTGAGATGACATGGAATCCTTATCTGTTGATCTCAGTGTCACATCCAGTGCCTGTAAATTAAAAGTAAAAAAAAAAACAAAACCCAACAAAACAACAAAAAACAACCCTAAGTTAGATTAGTTACATCTAATCGTGGAGGCCAAAATCTAGGGTAAGGGAAGAGACAGAAGGTGAGCTCCTAGAAGGAGGCACATTGAAATTAATAAGAGGCAGCAATATCAGCTAAGTAACAGGCTGAAAACCCTGTTTTCCATTTTCTTTCTGTTTCATGCCAAACATATGATATTATGAACAGTTTGCTTTTCGTCTGAAGATCAAAAACCAGTTGCTAACTATTCTGAAAATATATGCTTGTTTCTGTGGTCTGTGTATTGGTTATAGCTTCTGAGAAGAGGAGAGAAAAAAAGCTAATGTAGAGGAAAAACACTAAAATGAACAGTTGGTTGAGGCAACAGTCTTCAGCAGTGAGCACCTGACACCTTTAAAAATGTAGTTTATACAACCGATTTATTTCAGGGAAGTTTTCTTCTGCCACCACAAGTGAAGTGAGATTCTTGCAGAATGAGTCATGAATCCAAAGTGAGCAGAAAACCAGATCAGAACAACAAGCAGAAATGAAAGAATAGGAAGAGACTCTGTGTGTGTACTGTTTATCTGTGTGCAGATGTACAGCACATACAGAAACATACACACGTTACTATTTATAGTTCAAAGACCAGTTAGAGACAAATGTGACATGAAAATGGCCACTCCAGTAGAGTGCACTAAAAAAAGTCTGATTTCTTCTTCTCTGGAACAAAAAGCCCCCATGCTTTGCATAAACAATGTAAAGAGGTGACAGACACCTAATACGAGGAGGAAAAAATGGTGACTCTAGATTAGCCAAACTACCTATCCCTTACATTGGCTAAACCAGAGATTTAAAAAAATAAGGTCTGAGTAAACATAGCAATATTATTCTAGAATACTGTATGCAGCTTTAAAAATTTGCTGTTCAAACGCTTTCTGAAACAGAGTTAGTCCCTTTGTATTTATTAGCCTCTGTGGGATTTTTCTTTTCCTTGAAACTGGACAGTTGCTTGTTCTCTTACAAGCTTATAATAGCTGGAAGATGAGAATGGATGGACTACGACCCTAAAATCTATGTCCAAATATAAAATCTGGCTAGTGAGTCTGAGGATAAATTTTTATGGGTCTTATGATCCTGGAGATAACTTCCCCCATTGTACTGTAGGGAGGTCATCTGCTGTGCCATGTTTCTTTCACAGAATTATCTGACAGAGGGAACAATGGCTTCACCTCTTTTTTAGCACTAGCTTAGTTTGTGATTTCTGTTCTAAAGTGAAGTAATAACTGTGGCAGGGTCTACTTAGTTAGCATAGTGACAACAGTAGTAAACCAGTGCCTCAGTCCCTGAAAGATTTGATAACCTTTCCCAGCCAGTTATGACTGGGATTGGGACATTTAGCTACATGAAAGCTAGTGCAGATACTCCATCCTCTTTTTACCTCCAGCTCTCAAGAGCCAGCTATTGATCTGACCCTATGACATTCAATCTGAATACAAGAAAACACTTTTTTTTTTGTACTGTGAGAGCGGTCAAATGCTGGCATAGTTTGTGTGGTCTCCATCTATTGAGATACAACCTTATGGGACACAGCCCTGGAAATCCCACTGTTGGTAACCCTGCTTGAGAGCAGGAGGTTGGACTGGATGATCTCAAGAGGTCTCTTACAGCCTCAGCACTTCTGTGATGTGTAGTTTGAAAACTCAAAGATTGAGTGCCCTAGAGTAAAGCTGTAGCAGATCTCTCTATCCTTGAGGCTGCTTTCTAAAAGTAACACAGCTCTTGGTTAACAGTGGGATGGCTGATTGTGTAAAATTAAAATAAACTATCATGAGGATGCCTTAGAAGTGTTGAAGTGTAGAGGGGGACAAGGTAGAGCACAAGTACTTCTGAAACAAGAAGTGCTAAGAGTCTATTGTAATGACTGTCCATCTTCTCTTAAAACTCTGACCATACCTTCCTTTCTCCATGAAGATACTTGGGTGTTCAGGCATTCATTTATTTCTTGTTCACAGAGTTAATGCTGTTAGCTGTAAACCTTCGTTCTTGTGATGACAGGTTTACCACCTGGTGGCAAGGGCCACCAGGATGATGTTGATTTACAGCTAATAGCACAACTCTGTTACATCTGTCTATCCTTGGCTCCTTTTCCATTTTGTTGTGCTGGCAGGAGACACAGAGCACCCCGATTAGCAACCTGGCATTTTAGGTCTGCCACCATTAGTTACTGGAGTTCATTCATCTTGACACTTCTGTGAGCTGTTTTATGTTAGCAAACATAAAGGGCTGGTGTTACTCTTGGAGGTAACTTTATTCTGGCAACCAGCTTGTTTTTTCTGACTTAAAAACGTGTGGACACATGGAAGCCTGTGGCAACCAAAGGCAGTTTCCACTCACTACTGTATAATGGATTGAAAGCCACAAAATTCATACTCATCCAAACCCCAGCCTTTTATTGACTTTGGGGACTGGTTATTCATGCCTCATCTCTCCCAGTAATACCTACCAGCTTTTAAGCTACCTTCCAATTCTGTTGTAGATTGCTGTAGTTTCCAAGAGCTGGGAAACCGGCCTAGAAAGCTCATCAGGGAGAAAGCTGTGCCAGAATTCCTTTGTGTTTAAATAGTTTCCATAAAGCCAGGCACATCTATCTTCCAGTAACAGAGCTTGAGGGATACAAAACCAAGTCTGCTTTGTCACTACATAATGTGGGCCTAAAGAGACACTTCCTTTAAAAAGTGCAAGATGCTGCCTCACTTACTTGTTATTACCTGGTCATTTCTTCTCATGAGCTTTTTGGTACGCTTTGTACTTCCCAGCAATTATTTTTAAATATATTGTGAAAATGTGCCATTTGATCTCAATCCAGTATTAGGAAGAAACAATCAATTTGCAGTCCTTCCTTGATGTTGCTGTTTAAAGTTCACAGAGCTTGGCAGCTGATGTATCTGTAGTTTAATTCTGGAATGCAATTCTCATATTGCATAATACTGACTAATGAAAACAAATGCTTTCTTCATTGCATGACACTTCTCTCACCATAACTAATTTAAACAAGACACTGCTTCAGGAAATACATAATAAAATCAAGCCCTTGCATTTTGTAAATGTGAAAAATAAATCAGGAAGATGGAGTGATAGCATTCATTATCACTGTCACATTTCACTTTCCATCTGAAGTGGCATTTTTCTCTGAAGAGACTTAAAGCAATATATTAGGCATCTGACTTAAATTTCAGTATACTAATGCTTAGCTGTTGCTGCTGGTGAGCATTGTGCCCAAGCTGGAAGCCTGCCCTTGGAGCTAGGTACCATGCCAGCTCCCTCCTGAATCCACTGTGACAAATAAATGCATGTCTGAAGCTCATTTATATATATTTTATTGGACTCTCTGAAGCTCTTGTGTCCCCAAGAATCCAAACTTGGAGTAATTGCTCTTAGGGGTTGCTTTACGTTCTGTAATGTGAAGGAGCACAATAGAGTGAAGTTGTCAGGAGAGACCAAATGGCCAAGGAATGGCCAGACAGATAACAATTAGGTTAAAAGTTTAAGGAACAAAAGGAAATCAAGCAAACAATGGAATGTCTGACAGCAGTGACTTTTTATTTTGTTCTTTAAAAAAAAAAACAAACTTCTTTTTGGCAAAGAAAGTAAAATTGTTTTTGAATGAAGTAATTCTGCAAGAATTTACATCGTGGTTCTGTGATCACAAATCACAGGTCTGTGCTTGCTGTAGCAAACAACAGCCCAATTTTGGCCAACAGTAACTTAAGTACAAGGTTACACGTGGACGAAAATGAGTGGTGGTATCTTTTGGCATGCCATCCTATCTCCTAGAATGCATCACATCCAGTGCTCCATTCATCTGCCCTTTACATTGCAAAATTTGCTCTGTTGCATTGTGGTTTTATTTGTTGGAGGGCTAACAGTCCCTGAAAACAGCCTTGAGAAAAATATTGCACCACTGCCAAGCATCATTTGCATTTTGGCACTGAGGAGCAACACAACAAACCCAATTCTCTTCCAAGAACCTGAAGAGCAAGAAATTCTGGAAGGTAGAGTTACATGGACAAATAGGGGAAATTTCAGGATGGGGAAGATGACATTTGTAAAGACCTGCATGTGGCTTGCACCAGGTATGGAAAATAACCAGCATCCTAGTGCAGGACTGGCAGGCCTCTTGGAAGGAGCCACTGTAGCTGTTCGGAGGCAAGCAGCACATGGTACCCACTGCAATATTGCCAATCAGTTTGGGAATGGATGACCACCAGCAGACTGATTTGGGAGCTGTGATTACACTGGCAACCTCTGAATGACAGGCATGCAGAGGTCACAGTGAGATTGGCCTGTAAGGGCTTCCCCAGCTGGCTTGGCACAGCAGAGGAAACATTAATTATGGTCTCCCTTTTAACCCCCCCAGCAAAGCAGTTTCTTATCAGGAAGGGACATTCTCCCTACACAGTGACAGTATCTGCCAAAGTGAATGACTATCATGTTTTTGCATGTTTTAGCTAGTGAATAGATATGTTCAGGCCAGTTAGCAGCTGATCCTAAATCCATTAGGACTGATGATCCATAGGAACTCATGCCTATCTCTGATTCTTGGAGGTCAAATCTGTCTCTCCACACATATTCCTCACCGCACCCTTGCACAGAAGCCTATTTATTAGTCCCCTCAGTGACCAGGCAGACAGCTGCAGAACGGGTGTGGAAAGTGGGATTCATTGCTGAAGCAGGCATGGGATTTGTGTCTGATCCCCACTTCTCTCTTGGGATTCTGTTTAACATGGACCACAGGCTACTGGAGGGAAGAGGAGCAGATGGCTTGGTACAGATAAGTGGGCAAATTCCTGTGCAGTCAGCAGAAGCTGACATGAATCGCAGCCACTCTCTTTGTACATGGCAATGTGTTCCTCCACAGAATCCAAGAGAGGCAGAGCAGAGATTGCTGAGCAGATTAACTCAGGCAGAACTCCAGACAAGCGCGTGCTGAGTCTGAAAATGATGCGTGTGTTGGATTGCAAGAAATAACACATTGTTTTCTGCATCTCATGTCCTCAGCGTGTGCTGCTCCCCAGTCCAGGGTTTTACATCATTGACTTTTTAGATTGGCCTCAGTACTGCTTTAAAAGGCCCAGATCCTGCATACAGTATTTTCAGTTTTCCAGCTGAACAAAGGAAAAGCCAAGGACTTCTTGGAGAGACAGTAAGAAGCACAGTTTCTTCCTCCTAGTAAAGAATCAGAGTCACTTAGTAAATGCTGGAATCTACAAACTAGTTAGATGCATGCAATTTTGGAAGGCGGACAAGAGTGAAAGAAATGGATAGCACTGAGTGCAAAGAATATTTGACAAGAGAGCCCCCATTGCTCTCTGGAGCTCAGTCTGTGCTCCCTTAGGGCATGGTCAGGTACCTCATGTTTAGGGCAGGGAGCTTGTAACCCACTTTCACAACAGACACTGGCCCAGCTACGCAGGCAGTTGGTTTTGCATCCGTGCTGAGGCCCTGGAGTGGAACAGTGTGGTGTTCCAAGCACTGCTGATAGGAACCTCTGAGGCACAGCCTGCTCCCCTGGCTCCCCAGGTCCAGTGCTTCTGCCCTGATCTATTTTAAGTTGCACAGCTGTTCACCACAGTCATTGCACTTGACTTCTCCTGTGATTTACTCTGGCTGGGGGTCCTTTTTTGGCTGAGCAAAGGGGGACCCTGTGCTCTCACTCTAGTTGCTGAAAATGAAGGCAAACTGGCATCTCAAGCACACAGCTATGACTCTGCCAGCATGCAAATGAAAGTAAAGAGCACATCTATGAAGAAGGTAGTAATATGAAGAGATAGGGGCTATTCAAGGATATGACCTTTGAGATATAAATGTATAAAGGGGTAAAGGAACAGACTCCTAGAAATAGGAATGAGTGGAAGGTGTCTCTGAAGGAAGTGCAGTCAGAAAGGGATTGTGAACAACTGAACAACCCCAAAACTGAATCTGATTCAAAAATACATTAAAGTAAATGAGGAACTAATATACATCTTGTAAACTACTTGCTGCTTTCTGTTGTGACCAGGCATTTTTAGTTGAGCAGTATACAGCTTAAAATCAGCTTTATTTTCTTGTCATAACCTTTTTTAGACAACTGTGAACTTTTTTAGACGGTGAAACTGCTGCTACTCCCTTCTTCGGAAAAAGCATTTTTCTTTTGCTGTTGTTTTTTCTGTCAACCCTGAATAACCAAAAATCTGTATGATTTTTATTTTTTTCTGTTTCATTAAGTTTCTTACTTGAAAACTGGAACTTCAAAAGGCATTCTTTACTGAAATGTACTGAGATTTCTGCTTGTTCAGGTGTATACTTAGCATACCTAAAACTCCAGAGGAATTTGCTTAAATAACTTAATTTTTATGGATCTGTGGTGTTTGCAGTCTTGATATAAAGCTCCACTGCTGTGTCAACCAGTTCAAATGATAACAGGGTCATCCCATCACAGCAAGTACCCTTTGTAAAGTCGTATGGTTTCTCTGGTGTCAGTCTGTGCTAACTGACCTCTGTTTTACTTCACAAAGGGAGCTGCCCAGGTGGTGATATTGGTTAAGCCACACATCTCTGCAGAGCCAAAACAGGAGGCACTGAAGCTTGCCTTCTACACTTTCCAGATCAGTGCATTTATCAGGTGTCATTCACTGATGACTTTAAGCTAATTGTAGGCCATTGCTGGAATGGCCACCTCACTGAAGGCTCCATCTGACTGTGGCTGGCACTATTCAGATGTTGGCATTAACATGGGGAACTGGATTAGGGTGCTAATCAGATCAGGAAAACTAACCCAGCAAAAGAAAAATCCTTGTACTATCCAGTCTAATAATCTACATTCTAAAATAATTTCTAGCAGTCACTATTCAGCAGAGAGCCACTAATCTCCTGGGTGGCACGGAGCAGCTTCCTGTGTCCTTGTACAGTTGTTTGCCCTTTTCTCTTTCTCTGTTTTCCTTGTGTCTTGGATTACAGGCTCCTCAGGGCAAGGACCATCTCCCAGTGTGTTTGCATGGTGTGCCCTAAACAAGCAGGTGTAAATGTATGGCAGATCAAATATAATGATTATCTTTTATATTAGCTGATAGGATATCTTACAGACCAAACCTTACCCTGACATTAAAGGTTCTATGCTTGGAGTCTCATACAATTGCAATTGAAGTCCCAGTTACTCAGCTTTTCTGAAGTTGAATATTGAAATAACAGCTAAAAATTAGAGGGTTGATTGTCCTTTTACTCACACTATTTATAGCAAATCCTAAGTATGCATTAACATGGGTGCTGTTCCATCAGTGTGACTGAAAGACAGATGAAGCTGAAATTTTTACAGCAGCCAGGAAAAAAAAAAAATCACACAGGTAAGGTGAGTTAAATGATGAAGAGGAAAATGGTTTTTAATACAGCTGTGGTTCCAAACTCTGTAAGACATTTAAGCATCTATTAATGTTGTGCCTATTGATTCTTACATAATATGAGAAATGTTTAAGAGGAATTATTCAATGGCTGGCATTTCATAGAAAGTTGAGGACTTAAAACGTTTTTCCCCCCCTTTTAGCTATACCAGTAGAAACTGCCAAACAAAATGCAAACGTTGCTTTGGTTCTGACTTCGTGTGGAGGCCATATCGGCTTTCTGGAAGGAATATGGCCAAGGAAGTGCACTTACATGGACAGAGTCTTCAAGCAGTTTGTGCAAGCTGTGTTTGAGCATGGAAATAAAATCTTTAGCATGTAGCTTTGGACAACTATTATAGCACAGTGGCACATTCTGACAAGGGCAGTTAAGCTTAGTGCACAAATTTTAACTTCTGTAAGCCAGCAAATGGATGAAGTCCATTACTACATGCAAAAATATTTTTGCCTAAGATTTTGTAGCAAGAAACTAAATATTATGTTGTCACTTTTATATTTATTTTTAATATGCCTTACTAAGAATGACCTTAAATGAAACCGTGTTCTGCATACATCAAATTGCACTTAACCAAAACTATCAAGTAGAGAGATTATAATTCCTCAGGATTTTCATTTAAACCAATAAGTATTTAGGAGACTTTATTTAGATGGCTTTTACTATTAGAATGGCAACACTCAAAATAGCTTGTATTATCCTGTCACATATAGTACCAGTTGGCCCATTCCTTAGGGCACTGACAGTGAAAATCTTAAAATATGAAAGCAAAAGGTGGGATCAAATAAAAGTACTGATTCTTCAAATAAGTCAAAATTTCAGCATGTTATTCCATAGCATTAGATTGATACCTGCTTTTGCTGTTCTGCCCTGAGAGTATTCAGCTTTAGGGCTGTTGTTTTGTTTTTTTTAAACTATGTCAATGCCA
This sequence comes from Petroica traversi, assembly GCA_025920805.1. NCBI lineage: Eukaryota > Metazoa > Chordata > Aves > Passeriformes > Petroicidae > Petroica > Petroica traversi. The sequence goes on from JAHLSL010000019.1 coordinate 10,209,492, forward strand.
TACTTGTCTTACATGGTTATTTTTTAAAGAGCTAATTTATAGTGTTTACATATAACCAAAAGATTTCTTTAAAACAGTACTGTAATGACTTATGTAATTAAAAGACATTTTGCATTTCAGAGTTTATGTAAAGCTGGGTGTTGTCACATAAGTAAGTAACACATACTTCATATACCTGGTAAACTCGGTGATTGAACCTGCTATGTTTATATTACCTTGCAAGAATATTTCAGTTTTAAAGAATAAATATTAGAGCATCAGGAAATTATTATATAATCTGCTTTAAATTAAAAAAAGAAAAACAAATTCAAACCTTTTGTCTCTGCTATTGTTTAATATAATTTCTGAAAAGAATGGAACAAGCTGTTTAAAGTTGGGATGGAAGTCAGAGCCATACCTCTGGTTTTATTTGATCATTTGTCAGTATTTTGGCAGTGGGTTGTCCAATCACTGAAGCCACTGCAAACTGATTTCTGCCCTAGTGGTTTCTGAGCTGTGAGGGTGGCTGAGGCACAGCTGCTCCCTGAGCCCTGACACAAAGTGACAGCCAGCGTGGGCCTTTGAGGAGAAAGGACACTGAGAATGTATTTTCAAACTGTTGTGAAGCCCTGATTTAGGGCATACTGAAATTTAAAACAGGCCCTTAAGCAGCATCTGTAGAGCTCTTACCTTTTGCTGATCACTGATTTGGGCCCAACCCCATATGAGAAGTCAGGAAAGATGCCTCTGCATTTTTATTTTTATCTTTTGAGCAGGGTCAGTGCAAGAAGAAAATACAGCTAAAAAAAGCAAGTCAGGTCTTTTGTCTCAAGCAGTACGTGAGCACTCCTCTTGCAAGGCATGTTTCCTAGTAACAGCAAAGGAAGAACAAAAATACTTTTTGTCTTTAGAAAAAGAAATTGGGACATGCTAAACGAGAGCTCTTTTGTAAGGTGGACAGTTGAATTAGGTAAATTAAAAAGTGCTTTCAAGTTTTGACTTTTCAAACAGGTACTTGCCCAAATAATGAACTCTTATTTTTTCTCTAATAAGAAAAATGAGGAAAGTGACTTGCAAAAACAAAATGAAATTTTGTGCATGCTACTACAATACAGAAAATTAGCATATTAGTAGGGTGCCTTATTTATTCTTGTATTCATTTCCAGGTTTTATGTTCATGCAAAAACAATAAGCAATAAACAGTGTATTTAGTGTTATATTTGTAAAATTGTTTAGGTACAGTATTGTTCAAAATGCAGCATCAAGTATTAATAAAAATAAAACCAGTTACATTAAATCACACCTTACCATTTAAATAAAAGTAATATGATTAATGCCAGAATTTCTGTCTCTCTGCACTCTGTTACTTAATTTAGTTCTGATTCCGATACAGATCTCCATGAGACATTTATATTTAAAGCTACATCAAGCAAAAATCTGTAAAGCTGGAGTTCCCCTCCCCAAGATGTACAGTGTTTTTCCTTATACCCCATCAAAGAAAATGCATTGTTCAAAGCACAGGGTACAAAGGGGTAACAATCAAATTTTAATGAGGATATCTTCAAGCTTTCCCAGTGAGATTTTCTGAAACAAAATATGCAGACACCTCATGTCTTACAGGGCATACACAAGCTAGAACAAGTGCCATAAACATTTTTGTTTTGTAATAACTTTGTACCTCACACACAGTTTCACAAGTGAGCCAAAGTCCACAATGTGCCCTCTATTCAAAACAGTGTGAATTTGGCTTTTCATGTGATCTGAGGATCCAGGCATCAACAGGGATATGTAATGCTGAAGGTGGGAGAAGCTTGTTAGTTATCAATGTACTCATTACTGGAAAGATGGAGTAGCATGAAAATGAAATTCCAAACCACAAAGGCTGCAGACACCTACCACTTAAAGAAAACTTTTCTCCTAGTCCTGAATTCCATAGTAGCTGAAGTTGGCAGAGTCCTCTAGACATTATCTAGTGCAACCCTCCTGACCAAGACCACATACATGCTCCAGAACATCCACCTCTTCTCACTTTCTTCTTGGAGTCAATGCAGAGTACAGTTCTTTTTCTCTGTGAAGCCTTCAGTCACCCAAGAACTATTTGTGGTGTCAGCTGTCTTAGCACCAGATCATAAAGACCAAGACTTTAAGGTGTAATTTACACATATACTCACTCTCTGTAAGCCAGTAGTACCAGCCTTCCCTCCAGATGTAGCTATCTGCAGTCGTTTTTATCCCTGTTCCCCTCTTCCCCTGAAAAAAAACCCAACTCACAGCAAAGCGGACAAGTCCCAGACGGATATGTTTTCCTGCCGCCCTGCAAAAAGAAAAACACCAAAAAAACCCCAGCTATTCAAATTCTACCTCCCCCCATTTTGAACACGGCCCCTGCTTTTTCAGCTAATTGCCGTGTAAAGCTCTTTAACTCCAGGCAGTCAGGGCAATCTCCAATCCCTGTTGTCCCACGTGTCATCTATACAGGAATTTCAGAGGGGAACTGCTTCTTTCACCTTCAACGCCTGGAGATACCTGCTCATGCCAGTGACTCACACCTGCGAGGAAGAAAATTTTTAGCCCTCCATTCGGCTTCTCCCCGGGTCGCTTCAGCTCAATGCATCATCACCTTGAGGAAAAAAAAGGAAACATTTGTTCCCTGAGTCATCGAGTTGCTGTAACATACGGGCACCCTTCAACCTGTGCCACTTGCTGGGGTTCTCATCCCAGCGTGCCAGCTGGTCAGAATGAGCCTTGGAATGCTCAAGGCAATGAGTAAGAAAGAGGAAGGTATAAAAAAGCCCCAGAGATTCACCCTGGGGACTTGCCACTGACCTCCTACATACATGCTGGGTCCCCCCCAGTAACTCCAGCTGCAGCCAATCTGCTGTGGAATATCTCAGCCACTTTTCGGGTTTGGATTTTTGTTGTTATTGTTTAATTTTCATTCCAACAGAAGAAAAGGAACAATCTGCCAGACAGTGGTTCTTCATTGGCAAGCATCTCCTCCTCTGAAGGATCCAATTTTCCTGTCCCATTCCTTCTACTAGAGATGCAAAAATCAGCTTCCCCCTTCTTCCCAGGTTCGAGGGACTTTTTGAATCTGCTGAAAGGAGGCAAATCGGGGCTCTGTGCTGTAAGCAGCTGATCCTTCGGCTCCTTAAACGTTCTGTACATGCAGTGACTAGAAAGGCACTGGTTTAAATGAGCTTCCCGTGTGGCCTCACCTCACCTGTCTGGGGCATTGTGAGGCGCGAGTGGTGCTTGCAAGGTTAATTACCGGTGAAAGGTTAAGCAGCTCCTGCCTCTTGGTTGTCCGCCACCACTTCTTGCTGCGATGAGATGTCTGATAAGCAGCAGGGCAAGCTGCGAGCGTGTTTGCATGTCAAAGGGGGCTGTAAAATCGGCGAGCTGGCAGGACCGCTGGGACTGAGTTTGGGATCAAGAGCTCAATCCTGTAGCTATGCAGCCCGCCCTAAGGCTGCAGTTTCACAAGCAGCTGTCAATGGTAACAGCTCCCTCATGCCAAAAGGAGAAGCTTGCACTTCCTCCTCGCCTGTCTTTTCTTACCCTCCTGGTTCCAGTCATACGGTCCTCAGCCTTTCTTACTCTGGTAGAATTCGGTTTTTCCATTTTTTTTTCCCCTAGCTCAGGTAGTTAAATTTGCTTGCCTATGGGGGTCCCGTAGGTGCTAGATGGAGGCTGGCATGGTAAGGAGCTGGAGAATACTGCTGGAAGTGGGGAAAGAAAGCAGAGAAAATAATAGAAGCGTCCCCTCTCTGGTGACAGTCATCTCCCAAAGCTGTAGCCCAACAGGACATACTCTGCAGTTTGTGGAGTGATCCATTATCAGCTGAGTTATTCCGTGAAAAAAAAGCATAACCCAGAAGCAAGTAATTTTTCACTTAGCTGCGGACAAGAAGCACTCCAGCAGTATTATTGCAGTGGTAAACTTGGCTAAATTAACATAGAATCATTTTGGAGTTAAATTTGTCATACCCACATACTCCACCTATGTGAATGCAGCTTCTCCTCCCTCCTCAGCTTCCCCAGCAACAATTCATGCCCAAGCACTGGTTTATATCACCACAACTTCCAAGGAGAGTAAACTTCCGTAAAGTTTGTGTTCTTTCAACAGTGACATATACTAGCAAGTTCACCCTGACATCAGTGCTTCAGAATGCTGCCACCTTCTGTGGAAAACTGGAAAATTACTGATATTCTATCCCGTGAACTAAGTTTTTCCAAATTTTGGAATTTAATGTTTTATAAGAATGCCTGCTACTTCACTATTTCGCTGCTGTACAGCAAATTACTATTGCATGGAAGGATGAAGAAAATCTAAGTTTCCTTGCTTCATGTTCCTAAGAAAGAGACATGGGGAAACATAATTTTAAAGTTACAAAGATAACATAAAGAAATGCCTTTATCATCCTCTAGAAAATTTACATGCAGCCCAGTGATTCGAATATCCTTCATCTGGAAAGTATTCTGTAGGTTACTGAAGGAGAGCAGGAGACCACATGTTGCTGCATTCATTGTCAAGTCACAGCAGATTATCACGCATTAAAGAGGAGCTGCTACAGGGAGTTATAAATAACATCTCCTCCTATCAGCTTTAAAAAAAAAACTACAGCTGCTGAAAATTCCCATTTGTCCAATACAAATTGTGCTTCAATAAAGCGCAACCAGAAGGAGGACTTATCAAGGAATGCAGTTCCTTGTTCCAGTTAACAAAGAGACAAAAAACTTTGTAGGCAAAGCAGAGTATCTCCAGGTAAATTTTCTATTTATACAAATTTATGCTAGTCAGAAATATCACAGCAATTTCCAACAATTAATCCCATAAATGTGATAACAATAACAATCGCTAAAATGTTTTGAAGATTATAAAACAGACCTAGGAAGTTTATTATAAAACCAAAAATAACCCCTTACAAATTTCAAGCACTAACAAATGAATATTTACAGAACCAAACACTAAAATACTTCTGTGATCTCTTTTAGATCAGTGAACTGTAACCAGTAATTGAAAAGGAAATCTCTGGGAGAAACCCTGTCACATACTACCTTTTCTTCTAACACCTTTCATGGCTGTAGGTTGAGGTTCATCACACTGTTCTCCAGTGGAGGATCCACATCATTAGGGGAATTCCCAGACAAACTGAGGCTGTGTCTATACTGACAAGTAGAACTGATAGGAGTGGATATGCTGAGCAAAGACACTGAATATCAAGATCGTGATACAGACATTTATATGCATTTCAGGTAGGACCTACCTCAGGTTACCCCTAGGAAAGTAATATGTATGGAGCACACTAGGTATGCATAAGGTACCTCTGCATTAATGTTCTAGTTAGGCTCAGCAACTCATTTTTGAAGGGAATCCTCTGATGGCTCCCACTTACCATCCAGGATCTTGAAGGGTGCATAATGGATTCCTTTTGAAGGAAACCAAACCCACAGTTACATCCCCAGAACACACTCAATATATTCAAACTCCAGCTGTCACTGCATCCATAGTGACAAAAGCTGGCCTGGGCTGCCACAGCAACGCTGTGGATGTCAGATCTTCTTTCATCTTTTTGTTCAGAACTTCTCTTACTTGCCAATGCAGACAACAGGCTCAGGCACATAAATATCCTGAGGCAAAGAAGCCATGACATAGGTATAAACATAGCCCATGACATGTTAGGTGAGGTATAAACACTTTACAAGTGTAGCAAGAACATAAATACCCCAGACCATTACAAAAATCACAAATAGGTGGTTATGCTATAGAGTGAGTTGTGCAACACTGTGCAGAATACCTAGAACAAAAGAGCTACCTTCAGAACTACTGCTGAACTTAGAAAGCAAAACAAGTTGGACAAATGGATTAAAAAAGGCGACTCAGTGAGTGAACTCAGTGCTCTGGAGAGAGGATTGGACACAGCACAGGACCAAGACACGCCCAAGAACTCTCTTTAATCTCCTAGACACAGAGAAGCATCCGTCCTGCTTCACACCTACGTGACATACGCTCACACTGCAACACACCTGTACCAAGGGGCCTGGCAGCTGTCTGCACACCTGCACAGCAGCTGAGAACCTATTTCAGAGGTCTCTGCAAACATAATTGTGTGTTTCCTTAGCAAACACTAAGGAAATGCTGCTGCAAGCACATCTGCTGTAGTACCACCAGGAACTTGATGGGATGCAGACTCACAGTAACACAGAATCCGTCAGGTTGGAAAGGACCACAGATGGTCATCTGGTCCAACCTTCCTGCCCAAACAGGGTTATCCCAGAGCACATCGCACAGGATTGTGCCCAGATAGTTTCTGAGTATCTCCAGTGAGGGAGACTCCACAGCCTTGCTGGGCAATCTGTTCAGTGCAGTCACCCGCACAGTAAAGTTCTTCGTGCTCAGGCAAGGCTTCCTGTGCATCAGTTTCTGCCCATTGCCTCTTGTCCTCCTGCTTGGGACCACCGAGGACAGCCTGGCTCCATCCTCTTGACACCCTCCCCTGAGATATTTATACACATTGACGAAGTCCCCTCTCAGTCGACTCTTCACTTTGCATTTCTGTACGGCTGCCAGCCGTGAGGTGTCAGCCCTGACACAGTCACTTCATCCTCACTGGCCACACGGCATGTGGGCCGCCTTTCCCTCTTGTTTTTGGCAAAGGATGAGGCTCGGACAAGGCACCCGGGCGCTCGGCGGTGAGAGCGGGCTGAGCCCCCGGGACATGGCCGCCAGAACGGGAGCTTGAACATCGTCCGGTTCCAACCTCCTTGCAATGGGCAGCGACACCTCCCACTAGACCAGGCTGCTCCATCCCGCCTGGCCTTGAACACTTCCAGGGCTGAGGCATCCACAGCTTCTCCGGGCAACCTGTTCCAGTGCCTCATCCCCTGGCATTAAAGTATTTCTTCCTAATATCTAACCTAACCTACCCTCTCTCAGGTTGAAGCCATTCCCCCTTGTCCTGCCACTACATGCTCCTGTAAGCATCCCCCAGCCCTCAGACGCACATTTTAATGAGCACCATCTCTGGATTCCTCCCTTATCCCTCCCACAGAGCAGACGCCCTCACGCAGGCGCGCTCCCCGCCCTGCG
>JAHLSL010000019.1:10216963-10377698 GCA_025920805.1 Petroica traversi
GAGGGGGGTCCCTCGGCAGGCCCTGCCCCGGGAGGGCTGTCACCGCGGGGGCCGGGGCGGCTGACACCCGGCCACGCTTGGAGGCCTTCCCTTCCTTTTCCTTCCCTTCCCTTCCTTTCCCGTCCCTTCGGCCTGAGTTGTCCGTAGGGGCTCCAGGCGCTGCCGTGGCCCTCAGCCGGGAGGGCTCAGGTCCGAGACCCCCGCGCCCTGTCCGGCTGGTGGGGAACCGGCCCCTGCTCTGAGGGCTGGAGGCTGCGGGGCTCGCGTTTCGCTGTTTTGTTCGTTTGTTGGTGTGGGTTTTTTCGGGGTAGAGGTTTTTGTTTGCTCAGTTTTGTTTTCGGGCTTTTCCCCCCTGTACTTCTCGCACCAAACCTTTGCTCGTGTTCTAATTTGTTCCTGCACGTCTGAGTCTTCCCTGCTTTCCATAATCCGGCTTTTACTAGAGGGTGGCTTCTCCAGGGCAGAGACTGCCGGTTCTGGAATGGCTGGAAAAGACTTTGCTCTCTTGTACGAAGTATTAGTGGGAAAGAAATTACTGTTCAAGAGCTCTGTGGGAGGAGAGTGTATTTTTTAGCTGTCTGAGAAGGAGTGCCAGCGAGGGAAGTTTTGTACTTTCTGTTTTGTACTTGAAAGTCTTCACCGAGTGTGCCATGTCATGTCTGGAAAAAACCGAAGAAGGACCAGGTGTATAAAGTGTGTGTCATGGTATTCTCAAATTCTGAGGGTCAGTGTTGTCCTCTAAGAGACCAAAGTCCTATTCAGCAACTAGGGCTGTTATTTTCAGGATGAGTGACCATACTGCAGTTCTGACGGATTTTCTTTGACTGGTGGAAACCGAGTCGCTTGTGAGGTGTCACGGAGCTCATGAGCTATTAGAATCTAGGCCCACAAATTCTATTACCTGCTCCTTAGGGAGAGACATGAAAATAGCACCACAGAAAGCACTGTTAGAGAATTCTTGTAGAAACTCTTGGGTAGAGTTTAAAAAATACACCTCAAATATGAGGTGTATCTTCTTTAAAGGAGAATGTCAGAAGACAGCTCTGGTGCCTGGAATCTGAGGTTTTAATCAGTTTTTTAACAAAATTACCAATTTTGCAGGATTAGAAATGCTTTCATAAGTGTATAAATGGAAATGAGGTTAAAGACAGTATGAAGTTTAAAGAAAAGAAAAAGTACAGTTTACTTTTTCCTTTTGGATAATGATTCATTCTTAAAAGGAGCTTAACATATGTATCTTTCAAATTGTTAGGGAAAGACATTAATTTGTCATTACTGGAAGTCACATTTTAGTTGTAGTGAACTGAAAGTGTCTGGTCTGTCTTACACAACTGGCGACTTGTTCCTGTTTGACCTTAAAAATGTGTCAGATTTAACATCAGATCAGTTAAGGTTTGAAAAGCAATATAGTTTTACAGAAATCTATATATAATCTGTCAGTCTGACAGTGACAATAATTAATAGGTAATTCTTGATTGAAAAAGATGATGTGGAAGTTCTGACCACTGAATTTTCCTGTAAACTTAATTTATAAAGTTGTTAGTGAAACTTTATTGAACAGTTATGCCATAATCCAATAACAGTGTCTTTGAGTAAAGGAACTGAAAAGTTTCAGAAGTCAGAAATGTGTATGAAAGGGATGATCAGCCATATCTGTGACTATTTTTTCACCAGGAATCTCTGATAGTTTTCAGACTCTTGTGCAAAGTAGCTTCTGCATCATTAACATCATTTCAGTTCTCATGAAGACAGACATTGTCTTTAACTGCCTAAGGCAAATGTCTCTAATAATGCTACTTTCTGGCTTTCCATCTCTGATTTGTAGCTTAAGTCATACTAGAAGGAGCAGTTGTAGGTGATTGCTGATGTCTGAAGTTCTGTTGTAGCAGCCACAAAACTTCTGAGTCTAATGGATTTATTCCCAATTGCTGTGAAGCACAGGATTGACAGCAGTCCCACGTTTTTTGCCAGCTCTGAAAGAGTGCAGCACTCTATTTTCTGGAAAAAGGTGAAAGGCTGAGAAACTTCCTTTTGAATTGTACTGTTACCTGCCACCTTTTGAATGGTAAAATGGTAAAAATGGTAAAAGGCTAGTGCTTAAGACAGCAAAGCGCCAAAAATAGTTGGATATGGAAATAAAAAATAAAATTTTGCTGTAGTTTTTTGGTTGGTTGTTGGTTTGGTTTTTTTTTTGAGTTACTTATCAATGAAACTTTAAAGCTGATTGTTGTTTGAGGGGATGGAAGAGGGTGGGAATTCAGAGTCTGAGTAGGAAGCTAATGAAGTGTTTATTGCATGAACATTTTCTATTCTTCATAGGTGGCATGAAACATCCTGTTTGTAAGCATATGCATAAGGAATGCTCTTGGCACTTCTTGATAAGTTACTTTGGCCTAGACATCGATTACCTCTTGTAAAAACCTGTAAGTAGAATGAGTGTAATTTGATTTCAGATTGCTTTAATGATTTGCTTTCTGATCACAGCATGATCTGGCTGTAAAAGTAAAAGTGAATATGTAAAAGTGAAAAGTTATGATATTTGACAAAGAGTCTAAAAGCTGAGTTGCTTGGTTTTTTACAGAAATGGCAGCTCAGAAAAGGAAGTCTACGTTAGTAGAACCTTCTGCTAAACGTCCAAAGCTGGACAAGAACAGCAAACCATCTTTGTCAAAGAAGGAAAAAGAGGTGTCGGATACAAAACATGGCTCAAATAAATCAAAGCCCAGTCAGTGTGCAGTGCAGGAGAAAACTGTATTCAAAACCTCTGTCAAATCAAACAGGTCAGTGACAAAAAACAATTCATAATTTTGTGTTATCTTGATAGACAACATTAGTGCAGAAATAATCTAAGTAGAGGGAATCAGAGTTAAAGATAGAGAGTTAAATAGTGCTAGAAGGGAGATCAGATTTAAATCATTATGTATGCTGGCTGCTACGTGATTTTTCTCTGGAACCACGTAAGTGTCTTGAAATCCAGAAAGACCTCCTTCAAAAAAGTTTTTGAAGCAAAAATAAATCTAATATTGTCTGTATATGTATAGCTCATACTTCATTTGAAAGTCACAAACGTCAGTGATTAAAAACTGCTAGAGATGTTAAAAAGCATTCATCTGGGGTTCATAGTTCAGTCTTGCCATGCATAAAAAATATTAAACACAACACTTAAGAGTAACTAGATGGACGTAAACGCCTTTTTGGAATAATTCTAGGGGAAATTCTTCCAAAAATATTTAGAGTATAAGATCTAATGTTTTAAAAAAGAAAAGAGAGAGGCAGAGGAGGAATGAAAAGAATCTTATGACAGGTTCTACTTTCTGGATGCTGAAAAAAATATTATTTGGATCTTTCAGTGATAACACCAATGAACCTGAGGTAGGAACACGCATGACCACAAGATCATCAGCATTCAACTCAAGTAATAAAACAATACCTGGCAAAACAGTCCAGCAGCAGCAGCCTAAATCAGCAAAAAATAAGGAGGTATGCCAGAAAAAATCTGTGCAAGACGTTCCTAAGTCAAAATGCTTAATTGCACCAAAGGAGCCAGTAACGAGGAGATCACAGAGACTGCAGCAGTTAACACACATACATGTTCCAGCAAGATCCCTGCGCAGCAGAGAAGTCAAAGAAGAAAAAGTTTCAGAAGTTAAGCACAGTAGCCCAGCAAAAAAACATGCTCACAGTGTTGTAGCAAAACCTCTGAAATCTGCTGGAGGGAAAACGGAGCAGAAAAACACAAAGATAAAGCCAAACAATACAAATAAGGATAAAGAAACACGTGTAGAAGTGACCAGCTCTCCAAAAGACAAAAAGTGTAAAGCAGACAATAAAAAGAATAATTCCAGTAGCTTTCAACACAATCTTCAAGGGTCCTCGTCATGTCCTGATGAGAATCTTGAGGAAGCCAATAAAGACCAAAAGGGCCCTGTATCTCCTAATTCTAGCAACACAAAGAAAGCAGAAGCTGACTCTGTAAAGCCAAATTCTGCAGCAGCTAAGGAAAAGCAACAAACACATCAGAACACAAAACCCAGTACAAAACCAAAAAATACTTCACAGCCATCTGTAAGTGAGACAAATGTGGGTGATCAACCAGAGAACGATGCAAAATCCAAAAGGGTGAGCATCCTTGAACTTTGTGAAGAAATTGCAGGCGAGATTGAGTCAGATACAGTAGAAGTGAAAAAAGATTCCCCTAATGCAGAGGATAGCAAAACAGAAGAAAAGCAGGATGACACACAGTCACAGCAAAGTGAAATGCTTACTCAGAAAGAACCCAGTCAAAGTACTCAATGCAAACGGTTTTTCCCTAGCAAAAAAGCAATGCCTGTCAAATGCACTCTGAATGGTAGAAATAACTCCTCAAACAAAAACTCTAAATGGACTAAAATTAAATTGCTGAAAGCTAGTAATGTGAAGCAAAGTAACTCAAGTTCTCCAAATGTCCCCAAGCTTCCTTTTTTAAAAGATTTCCCTGAAGTTGCAGAGGCAAGTCAAATGGCTGCAGAAGCAGAGCTTTCAAAGGCACAAGGCAAGCTGTCAACCAGACTCTTTGAGAATGAAAGTACATCTTGTGTGCAGGAGAAATCAGATCCTTCATGTGAAAGAGCTGAAGCTAAAGAAGTGACATTAGAAACAAAACAGCCCACAAGGAAAGGTGCAGAAAATGGTTTGTTGCCTAACTTGACGAAACATTTATGTGAGCCAAGACCAGATGAGGTAAGTTATTTTAATTATGGTGTATAGTGTGAGGGTGTTCTAAATCTATTCTGTTTTCTGAGAATCTCATGCAAAGAATTGTTTTAATAATGACTTTCTTTTACAGTAACTTAAAATTTTCAAATGTATTAAAGGTTTACTCCTCTGTATTGTCATAAATGAGTGAAAGTAAGCTGAAAAATTAATTTATTCCGCCCTCCTAGATTTTGTTGTTAACTAAATGTTGATCAATAAAATTTTATGCTGGAGCCAAAGGTTGTACGGATTCGTATGGACACTTCTTTGTGACTACAGCTTCCATAGCTGTTTTGTTCTGCAAAGGTGTATTAGGAGAGCAATTGTTTTTCTCTCATTTCCTTATCTGAATTAGTTTCTATGAAAATCTAGGATTTTAAGGATAACTGTGTTCTAGATGAAATATTTTACATGCTTATATGTAAAATGAAAAAGATTTCAAAATTAATACCACAAACTTGAATAGGGGCTAGCTAATCACAGTTGCATTTTGTCTGCTTAAATTAACATAGGAATCAGAAAGCTGGTGCTGTATTCAAAGTGTTAATACTTAGTTAAATTAGTGGTTTTGTTAATAGGTTAAAGGCATTGAATAATTTGGACATTTTTTAATTTAACTTTTTTTGTTTTGCTTAGAACTTTCGATTACATTTGGAATCAAGTCCAGAAAGTTCTCCAGTAAAGTGTGTTACAGCTCCTAGACCACCAAAACAATTTAAAAAAGAACCCAGAGAAAGTGAACCTCAAGGTAACTGTCTACTGCTGATTTCTCCACTTAGTTAGATCAGTTCTTTTGGCAGCATAAGTCTCCCTTTAAAAGGAGTGTTTCACAGAGTGAGGCATAGCTGATGCAGAACTAAACTTTGAGAGCTGGAACTCTTGTCCAGGGGTTTTGTATTGCTTTGTGTCACACCCAGGGCCACTTGAGTAGCACTGAAATGTACTTTTTTCTCTGGGCTGTGAAGTGGGAAAGAGGGGAAACTCTACCAAATTCTTGCCTTTGCAAGAATTTTTAAAGCAGTAAAACTTCCATATTTCAGTTGGCTTCTTCTCTTGGCTTGGTTTTTGTTAATTCTTTGCTCTGTTTCCTTTGAATAAGTACCTGCATTTCTTTCTTCTAAATTTTTCTACTTGATCTTAAGCAAATTATTAATTGAGTAATCACTATCTTGTTTTTATTACATAGTCTTCATTTATCAGCATATGAATGCAGTTTGTCAAAGCTTATGATGAGTGTGAAGTGAATATTTTGACTGAAGTACATTTTACTAAGAAATACTGTCAGTGGATCACTAACTTGTCTCTCATTTATTATTTTTTTTCTGTTCTTAATGGTGAGTGGTTTGTTCTGCGATTTTCATGGATTTTTAAAATCTGAACCTTAGTTTGAGTGCACTGTTTTATTATTTAGCTTTACTAAATAGTTGGAGTTTTTTTCCTCCTGTTGTAGGATACTTCTGAAGGCTAACTACTCTTAATTTGTTACAGAATTAAAGTTGGGGTTTTTTTCTCTCTTTTGCTGTTTTTGATTGTTTCTTTTCCTTAAGTGTTGTAGAACATGCCTCAGATGGGGTCATTTATGATTCTAATAAAATATAGACAGCTATTTATAAGTGTGTCAGTATAAACATATATAAACTCCTATGTAGTTTACTGCTGGCCTTGTTTAGCTGCTGGCAAACTCTTCTGTAGAATTGCTGTCAAAATGTTGGAGAAAAATGCCTTTTTTTTTAAGTATAACTGGAGAAACATGTGAATACTACCACAAACTTGAATATTTTTTTATTGGCCATGAACAGATTGCAGAATTGTCTTGAATATGTTTTTGAAAATTGCTGTGTGCGTAACTCAAATTTCCTTTGCAACTAAAAACTTTATAATGAAGTTATAATCTCTGATTAATTGTAGATTTGGCTCCCACACAGTTGGTGCAAACTTCACTTACAAGTCAAACTTCTGAATCTGAGAACAGGTACAGTATTTCATACCCTATGAAATTTCAGTAGCCTTGCATTGAGTTATGAGTGAACTCATTATTATAAAACTGTTGTCTCCCAGTCGCAGTTTTCCATTTCAAATAAGTGACTTGTCCTTTGTAAAAACAGATTTTCAGTTTATCCTGTTGTTAAGGGATATTTTTGCTTTGCTAAGAAAGTTTTGCTTTATGAAATAAATGTGTAGCTGCACATTTATTTCATAAAGTATTTCCAGCAAAGTTGGAAAATATTTCTACTGGTCTCTTCTTGAAATTAGGGGAGAACCAGAGAGTAGGAGAAGGATTTTCCACATGATTTTCACTTACTGAATTATTTCAGTAAGTCTGGAGGAGTTTTTTACTCCTTGAACTATAGGGGTCTTTTACATGTGAAATTTTTTTGGGTGGGGAAGAGGGGATTTAATTTGGAATTTTGCGATTGAAATGAAGGTGTCAGCAGCCTTATAAAAACGTTTTTAGTACCAACTTTGTCTTACAGTTCAAATTTGGATTTTATCTTTGCTCAAATTGACTGTTGTAGTTTTTGAGCAGTTCTGACATAGGCTCTGGTTTTAGCCAGTTACAAGCTAAAGACTAAGTTTTCTTTGTACCTGATACCTTGAGTAGCAGCAGTGGTCAGTGTGTTGTTAGTGTTTTTTATATTCCTAGTGGGGAGAAGAAGAAATGTTTCAGGTAATTTTCAGTACATCTCTCTGAGGCCAGATTACCAATTCTGACTAACCAACCCTTTTGTACATGTTGAAAAACTCCACTTCCATGGAAATTCACAGAAGATGGATGGTAAGGTAGATGCAAACTAGTTAAATGAATGGTTTAAAATGTATTGATAAGCAGTGCAATAGCTTTGGTCTTTCATATTTTTATTCTCAACTGCCAAACAGGTTTATGGTAGCTGTTTAAATTTATTTCCTTTGATATTTGAACAAGCTCGTTTTGCCTTACTGTTATCTGGATATGTATTTTTAATTGAGACCTTTCTTAACCCTGCTTTCTATATGATATCCAAGATTTCAGTCATCATTCTTTCTGGGGTGCTCCTGCCATAACATAAAGTAATCTGCTACCTGAATGCATGTCTACAGGGTAGCTCTTTTTAGGGCTTTGTTGGAGAAGGTTGCAGCAGGGAAAGACAAACCTCAAAGTAGCTACTTAAGGCAGATTTTAGGTCATATTAAGGAAATAAAAAACTTAACTCTGATTTAACATAAAAAAAATGCCGTTTTAAAAATGTCTGGTAAGAGTTTTAATTTTTTAAAAAGATCCCTGGATTAACCTGCTACCTTTGCTCCAGGAGGTGCCACAATTAAGTTGGCTCAGAAACAGAAAAAAATATAAATACCTAGTTGAAGTATGCATATTTCTGTGTGTTTTTTGCTTTGGCAAGCTTCATGAGTTTCATCTAGACCTGAAATTAATGTAGTTTGTTGTTGTTTTTTTTCCCCAAATAGAGTAGCAAGTTCATAGATTGACTTTTGTGATATTTTGTAGTATTTTCCAGCATTTCTTTCAGCTGTGACAAGGAAAAGTTAGTTAAAAAACTCAGTGAGATTGTAGCAATACCCATGCATTTATTCCTTTGGTCCTCTTCTTCCTGCCTTCACTGCCAGCTGTTAAAATAAAAGTTTTCATTTTAGGGGTTTGACATCTGACTTAGATTGATAAGGATATATTTATATGGTCTGCTTTAGCAGCCTGATACACTGAGCCTTACTTTGGAAATTCACAGCATTAGGCACCACTGGTCATGCTCTGAAAGTGCCTCTTTTAGATGCTGGTGCCACTTTTAGATGCTACCCACTTGATAATAATTTTTTTTTCATAAGCCAAAAAAATCTTGTTGTTAGCCTAGTTACAAACTGTTTTGATTGATGCTTTTATTTCCTTATTTTTCCATTTAATTTACAGGTTAAAATATACAGGACTGTGTTTTATGTCATTAATTTTGTTTTGCATCTTGGTAAAGCTTGTACTAACCACGTTTTGAGTATCTAGGATGACGTGTAAAAGCAGTTTCATTTTTAACATGGAATATATTTGTATTTCAAGGGTTCCATTGTCAAATCCTTCATTAGCATCAAAATGCAGTAACTTGCCATCATCTGAGGAACATATTCAGAAGCTAAAAGAAGCAGGAAAAGATGGTGATAAGCAGCTGATCACAGTAAGTAATACCCTTTTAGTAAGGCTTATAGCTTCTTGAAGAAGTTATCTCTGAATTTGCAGTGCTATGTTTTAACGAATTTGTCTAAAAATCATTACTTATACATAGTACTTATCACCATTGTAAATGACTTGTAAAAGTAGAACCTGTGCTAGATTGCCCTTCAGTGTTGCTGGGAAAATGGTGGCAGCAAGCCTTAATGTGTAATGTTGCTTGTTAAAATAAATTTCTGCAATTTAAAAATTGATTTTATTTATTTTTTAATTTATTATTGTTATATAATGTAATTAATTAGTTTAATTTAATTAAATGAATGGCTATTCACTGAAAATAGGAAGAGTGAATATGCCTTTACTTACATGTAAATTCTCAATTTCTTAACATTTCAGAATTATAGGGGAAGGTGCATCTGGTAGATTGTGTGCAAAATAATTGTCAACAGATTTGTTCCTGTATCATTCAAGTGTCCATTGCTCTGAGACCAGCTTAGAGATTTCCAGTACATGCACTTATTTTTACCATAATATTTGAGCAGCAGTACCAGTTGGGTTATTTATTCTTACCCTTTTGGCTATTAGCTACAAAGTACAGGTAATAAGAAAATGCAAAATGAGAAGGGAGTGACACGGTTGTTTTGTTGTCTTGTCACACAACTTGATTGTGAGACAGTTGGAGATTTTGGTTATGTTTTGTTTTGTGTTTTTAGTAATGCAAATGTCAGATAATCCTTGAGAACTGAAAGGCTAGAAAAGAAGAGGAATCCAGGCCATTAGGAAGGAAGGAATATTCTTATGAAATTATACCTCTCACAATGTAATTGGAGGTGTTACTAAGTTGTTATTTTTTCATGTAATAGATCGTTTATACATGTGAAAATATTAACTGAAATAGATCCAAATGAATTCTGAATACCCTATTATATCCATACTGAAGTATTTTAAAATCAGAGCTTCTAAGAACTAAAGTGATAAATATACCCTCCAGTTGCCTGAAGTGGTACAAATCTAGGCAAGTGAATGCCCAGCCACAGGATAATTGAACTCTAACATTTAAGAAGTATTTCAGTTACTGCCTCTTTGAAATTAATTTTGCCAACAGAATTAAAATGAATGATTAAATATCTTAACTGCGTTAAAAGGACTGTAAGAATATCCCTTTTCATTTCTGTAAAGCTAACTTAATTTTTACTCATACAGTAATAGAACTTGGCTGAAAAGCTGCTAGGATCTTTGACAAGAAGAAATACAGAACTTGCTGTTTGGCTACTGAAGAGAGCTTGAGTAGCTCTCTGCAGTGTTTATTATACAAAGAGATTTTTTTCGAGTTACTGACTATGCTGGTAGTATTCTTGTATTCACCTAGAATTAGAAGAGTAATCTTTTCTTCAGGTATACAACAATAAAAGTTACTTACCAAGCAAAATTTTAAAGAAAGGTTAATCAGTGAAGAAAAATGGGGAAAATTAGGAAGAATGGGAGAGACTTACTTTGTGGTTTTCTATGGATATTTCTGGGAAATGCAAGTGGGTATTTAATTTCTAAGTGTGAAAGTAACAGCTTCACAGTATCTTACATATTTCAGCACTTCATACAGATCTAATTCACTTCGATTTCCTTGAGTTCAGAGTGGGCTTTTTATTGTGTGGAAAGGGCATTTTAATAATGCCTGTATTTCAGAAAACATTAGGTAAGGTATTGGTCTGTTCTTTTACCTTGGGAAAATCACTTTTGCAAAACATGTAGGGGAACCAAATATTAGTTAAACCACTTTGTAAAGTACTGTTCTTGACCTTGGTTACAGTGAAGATAAGACAGTTAAACGTTTAGAATAGTTTGTGCCAGCTTCTGGAGGTGAAAAGTGGCTAAATTAACTTCTAAATTACTAGGCTTTCCTCCTACAAATACTCAAAAGATTTGGGATTAAATGCATGTAATAAAATAAGGTACATTTATAATTAGTGGTTTTGCTTGCAAAACCGTGGTGAATTTTTAAAATGTGGATTCTGAATGGCTGGGTTTATTTTTCTATTATTAGTAGTAATTATTTTCAAAGGTGCTTATGGAGTTCCATAATGATCCTGTGAGAACAGAGAAATTAGTAATTTGGTTTGAAAACTGCTGAGGTTGAAATTTCTCCTATGTGGAGAGCAGTCTCACTACACAAGGTCAAGTAACTTAAATTAGCATTTATAGTGTCTAAAAAATGATAGTTAATAGCTGGAAATAATTTTTATTTCAAGTTTCTGGCATGTTGAATTAAGAGAAGCTGTTTCATTGTTCTTTACCTTGAGCAAAGTTGGGCAGTCATGCTTTTATTCTTAGCAAGAGACATTTAATTAGCAGTTTGTTACACCTTTTAAAAAAGCTGAAAGCCTGAAAGATGCAATTTTGGGCTCTCCATTGTGAGATCTGATTGTTTTGGAGATCTGTTAAGCCAGTCCATCTTAACGTATGTACAAAATCCTTTTTGTAACCAAATTATTTATTTGACTAGTCACATAATGCAATATCTTTATTTTGCTGCTTTTTTGCTACTGAATTTTCCTATTCTTTTATACATAAGTTTGACACTTGTCCTTTTAATTTTTTTTTATGGTATCTGAGGCTCAGTCTGGAATGTTACAGTATTGTCTGTGTATTCTAATCTATTTGGTCCCTGAGCTATATTTAGAGACGTGTTATGGTAAAACTGGGCTTGGTTTTTCACAATATGCTTTGGGGTTTTTTGTATTTAATCCTTAAGGATGTATCTCAGCCTCCTTCTTCTCCCATATGATCTCTGTAATGAATATATTCGTTTTTTTTCATCAGTAATGTAATCTTAACAAGCTCTTAAGGCTATTTGACTGTAACAGAAGTAAAATAACACAAATTCTCTTTGTAGAAGGAATACTTAGTAGCTGTGCTTGCACCATTTCCATTCTTGCTACACATCATCTAAGCTATCTGAGCAGCTTTCAAACATAAAATCATCTTAATTTTGTAGAAGTACATCTAAGTCAAATGATGGCTTGTTTCTGTTCAAATTTGCTTGCTGTCACACATCTTAAAAAAGCAAGTCTCTTCAGAGCATAGAGCTTCAGCTGAGAACAGCAAAGCATCTAATGCTCCGAGACACTTTGTAAAGCAAACAGTGCCAGAAAAAGTGGTGTTTGAAGTGATGTGCAAAGAGTTAGGTTCAGACTGAGGAGAGCATGATCTGTTTTTTTAGGGGAAAGAAATTACAATCAAGGCTAAAAATTCATTACATTCCAAATCCGTGACTTGCTGTTTGGTGGAATAATCTGTTCTGAATATTTGTGAACTGCATCCTCTTACACTTGATTTAAATGTTGGTAGCTTGTCAGATTGCATGAAGCTCCATAGGAAGCTTTGTAGAGAAATGCACTAAAATTGTTCTTTACTTTGCAATTACTTGAATGTGATTTGCAAATATGAGAACTTGAATACGAAATCATCTGCTCCTTTAACTCCTGAAATGGAAAGAAATACAAATGCACAAAACATGTGTTTTCAGTTTTCATCAAATAAGAGATGCTGTACAACCAAGACAAGGAAAGTCAGTTGTTTTCATCTTGTAAAAGTTCTGCTTGCCTGTCAGACCTAGGAAAAAATTCTGACCATAAAAATAAGAATTTATAGAAGCATTAATGCTACAAAGGAATCTCCTAAATAATTACCTTTGAAGCACAGGGATAGCTCTTCCATTTTGAAGAGGTTTGTTCCTTTGAATTTGAGTAATATTTTGAAAATAAGTCATCAGTTTTAGGAAAGAACATGTAAAATGAATGAAGAGTGAAAAAAAATCACCTAAGTGATAAAAGGATAGATTAGAGTTATGGAGACTTTCGCCTCTCTGAGAGCTCTGAGTTAATGCCTGGATGCCAGCAAATGTGATTAAATGTAGTTGATCTTCATAAGTACCAGCAAGTGCATGGATCAGGGTTGCTTGATGGAAGGTGCTTTTGATTCTGAGGTTTGAGTTGGTGCTACATGTGGCACATTCTAATCCAGTTTACACATTTGGATATCCTGCTTGAATTTTTCCTTACATATATTTAGATTAAAAATGAACATAGTTTCCTGCTTGACTGAAGTAGGTTATATATTTAAGAAATATTTTTCTTTAAGGTGAAAACACAGCCCTTAGTGGAAATAGTAAGAGTGATTTCTTATGAGAGGAATTTCTGGAGAAACTTGCATAGCAATCATTTAAAGTTGCTATTTTCTTCCTCAAACTGGTATAGTCTGGTTAGGCAATTTCTCTGAAGATTTAGAGAATGGCTTTTAGGCAATCTTTCATTGTTCACAATAGTTTGTTCATTTAGTTCACTTTCTCTCTCCCATCATGTAAGCCCAGTGAAAATGAGACAGTGACTGCTGTGTAAGCATAAGGGAGGGAGTTGGGTGGTTGAGAGCAGTTACTTTTCCTTCCACACAAATGGTGCCCTTTTGGATAGGTCTGTTCTTACAGGGATGATATCCTTTCTTATTGTCACGTATTTCCATTTCTTCTTCACTGCAACAAATCTTCACTGCAGATTTGTCTTGCAAATTCAGGTGGGTTGTACTTGACATCCTCTGTCCTGAAGGGAGGTGAGAATGTTTTGAAACTTCAGCTGGGAGCAGCTACAGGAATTCAGGCACCAAGGCCACTAACACGGTGTTGCGGGTTAACCCTGGGCTGCAGCTAAGCACCGTGCAGCTGCTCCCTCATTGCCCCCAAGAAGGATAAGGGAGAACAGGTTCACAGGTAGAGCAAAAGCTGTGTGTGCAGTCAAAGCAAAGTAAGGAATTCATTCACTTGTTCATCGGCTTGCAGATGTTCAGCCTTCTCTGGGAAAACAGGGCTTCATCATGTGCAGCAGTTGGGAAGACAAATGCCATTAACTCCAAACATCCTCCTCTTCCTCCCTCTTTCCCCAGCTCTTAGTGCTTGGCAGGATGCCATATGGCATGGGGGTACCTCACTGGTCAGGTGGGATCACTGGTCTTGTCTCTGTCATTTCCCAGCTTCTTGGCACCCCCATCCTCCTCCCTGGCACAGACGTGTGAGGAACAGAAAAGGCCTTGAATGCTGTGTAAGCACTGTGCAGCAGTAGCTAAAACATCCCTGTGTTATGAGCCCTGTTTTGGTCATACATTTAATACACAGCACCAGAGCAGCTGCTCTGAAGGAAATTAACCTTGTCCAAGCCAAAACCTGTGCTCATCAGAGCACTTTCTGTAATGTTCCTGATTAATATTTTTATGTGGGTTAATGGATGGATTACCTGTCCATCATAAATATTGTGCAGATTTATTTTCTTACTTTGTAGTGCTTTTCATATTGCTTTAGCCAATGACCAGTGAAAATACAGTTACATGATGGATAAGGACCCTGCATATTTTAAGTAAAATTAGATACATAAAGACTTTGAAAGTTTCAAGTTGATTTATATCCTTTGGTTAAAATAGCTTTTCAGGAAGATGGGCTCTGGTGATGGGTTTGGTTTTTGGGTTTTTTTTTTGTTCTTGGTTGGTTGAGTTCTTTGTTCAGAACAAAGACTGGATTTTATTCTGAGTTAGGACATGTCTTCTGATCCTCCTGGTCAGCAAGGGGATCTCTCCATCAGTTTCAGTCTTGAAGGCATCTTTCACTGAAATAGCATTGTTTGACCTGTTAATTTTCTGTGGCAAGCCCCAAAGTCTTTGTGTTGTTTTTTCCTGCGCTTCTTGTATTTCCTTTCCAGCCTCCCAGTTTATCTGGCTGAGCTTTATTCTTTGTTCCGTGAAAAGACTAGAGGAAAAGAGGAAAAAACAATCTTCCTCTAACTAATGCTAGGTAATCAAGAAGGAGGTGACCTAATCTGTGCCTGAAGAGAGAGTAAAGAAAGGAAATAAAAAGGCCCCTTTTCATCTTCTACAGAGGCACCAAATGCCTTTTTTGCTTGCAGGGTTCCTTATTGCACATATGGAGGATCAGCAGACATGCACCTTCTCAAAGAAGATATTGGTAAGACTTTTCTTTCTGTCTAACAGAATTAAGAAACCTTCTGAAGTTAAGGCAGTATTGTCTCAATATTCAGTTACAGTTAGCCTTGAAACAATGGCTGTCCTGTACTTTAGCATTGCCTGAGATGCTGGAATACTTCATTGCCATCTACACATGCAGAATTTGCTTAGGAAATAAAAGTATCTTTTCTCTTTTTTGTTACTGTTTAGAAAACTGAGTTGTAAATGGAGTAACAACATTTTTTCCGATCTGAACCCCTTCATTTTCTTGAATATTCCTCTGAAAAACATTTTTCTTAAGTCCTGAGAATCAAACCTCTTGCATCTTTTTCTAGTTCTGACAAGTCAGCGCTTTCTTTTTCAGTATCTGATGCTTGCTGAGAAGATTCCACCCATCCACTTTCAAATCCCAGTTCTCTTTACTTTCATACATGGTACAGAAGGTGCTCCTAGGTTGTTGGGGTTTGGGGGTTTTTGTTTCTGGTGTTGGTTTGTTTGGTTTGATTTTTTTTACTTTTGGTTTTTGTTTTTGTAGTTATTTTGTTTTTTGATTGGTTGTTGTTGTTGATCTCTTCCCATTAGGAAGGTCTGGCAAGCTTCAGTGCAGTATTATAATTTGGGAGCACTTTTTTCCTCTGGGTGCATGCCCTTTCCACTTCTGCTTATGCAATGACATCACTTTAAAAATAGTCAGATGCTGTAGATGTTTAGTTGAAGTACAAATATGCATTTGTCATAATTCCTGACTTTATTTTGCATGTCCTTTTTTGTTGTTGCAGTCTGTGTTAGATTTTAAAGCCCCCGTTTTTAGTTTTTGCCTGAAGCATTATGTCCTGTGCTTTGGCTTTTGAAATAGTACTTCAGTTATACCAAAACCTTCTTCCCTGTCTTAAGGAGACTGTAAAATATTTCCTAAAGGCTATAGTCCAAGTTTATCAGGGCTACAGAGATCAAAAGATTGCATTCGATACTTCCGTGCTTTTTTTGATAATTCATGGACCAGGGTTTTTGTATTAACCTCTGTGAGTAGCCCATTGGTACAACTGAATGTGTATAAAAGAACAATATCAACAGGGAATCCACATGAAAAATCTCCCCCCAAAACTCAAAGCCACTGATATGAGCAACATCTGAGAGATTCTTACTGTAAAATAAAATATGGTCGTGGTATTTCTGGAAACTTGCAAAACAGTATTTGTATTTATAAGGCGAAATGGGATGAGCTAGGAAGCAGGAAAACTTTGAGGACATCCTTGCATTGGGTTTTCTGATGACTTCCTGCATAAATAGGGGTTTTTTATCTTGATTTTTGATAGTAAATGTAGACGTTAGTTTAATACTTTGAGCTCCTTGGTGCTTTGAACAGAGATCGTTCTATGAGACAGCAGTACAAGTACTTAAGATTTCCTTTATGTAGCTGATTTTCTAATTTACATGGTGGGGTTTTTTGGCATACATTTCAAGCATGAAAGTATACTTCTTTTAATTTACCTTACTCTATGTATAGGGTGTTGTCCATCTTCAAGATAGTGTGGTAATAGATTATTAAGCCTGGTTCAGTTGGTACATCTTTAGATAGTCAGCTGCACTGCTTTTTTAATATTTTGTATATTAACCCTTGAAATGTAGTGTTTTGATGGCTAGAATGAGTACTTTGTTTTACTGCTTTAAAGGAAATCTGCAAGTAAAATAAAATGTGTTAAGTTCTATTTTTGCACTTTTCGAAAAGTCGTCTTACTCTGACTTCACAAATCTAACCTCAGGGTTCATCTTTCCATGCTTCTTCAGAAACATCGTGTATTCCTGTTCCTCCTTCTGTGTGCAGTAGGGATCTGTACATTGATGTATGGTTAAAGCAATGACTTACCAGATTCAGCTTCTTTCTGCTGGCTGAGTTCCGTACATGTGCTCCTAAGGAGATGTTCAACTCTGTGTTTGTCTGGCCTGTTGTGCCTTTAGTCTCTTCTTGGGAAGAAACTGATACCTACACTTCAGATGGCACTAATCTCTCTTTGAAATAAGTTGCTATTATGTGAAGAATTGAATTATTGAATTCAATTGAATTGAATTATTCAGCTCTTAGACGTGTCTTTGAAGATGGAAGGAATAGGAAATGTTTTGTAAACACTTCTTCTGTGTTGCAAAATGCTTTCTTCTGTAAAACAGTCTTTTTATGATGAATATTTTCGGCTCTTAGAAAACAGTATTAAGTTCACGTGATTTGTTCACTTGCAAATGGCACACACATCAACTTAATGTTAAAAAACACCTTCAGATCTTTTTTTGCTTATGCAGTGTACTGGTTTAGAGTATCGAGTAACTTGTTGTTTCTCTATTGCTTGTGGTGTATGTTAAAATAAATTAAAACTGACATTTAGCTGCTTACATAAGCTCAATTTCCAAATGTAGTTAAATAGGAAACAAAAGTAGTTGAGCATTAAGGTGTAACTTAAACATGCCTTTTTGGTTAGAGATCTATTCTAACTGGTATTCTTTTGCTCTTTGCAAAAGGCAGCCCCAGAAACTGATACTTCACTCTTTATTAGGCACTGACTCCAAAATCTGAGTGTGTTTTCAAATTAATAACATTGTAATGAATAACCATAAAGCAGTAGTGCCCTGAGTTTGGTAATGGTTGCATATAGAGTGGGAGGAAAACCTAGAAGGTCATGAGTGGTATGATTTTCTGTTTGCAGTGTAGCTGCTGTAGAGTGTCTCAAAAATTGCCTTGAAATATTTGGTTGTCATAAAAAACAAAAAAAAGGTAGTGATCAGCTGTTGCAGACATACTGCTGATATGAATGATTATTTCTATTACTTTTGTTTTTTATAATTCCCTTCCAGACTTTCAGGAAAATGGCTCACCTACCATTGGCCTACCTCAAAGCAGTTCATAACCATAAAACAGGCAGCAGCAGAACTATAGGGAAAACCAAATAGTGTGGGGCTGGATATGGGAATTTTCTTTGTGGAAGATGTTTCTATTTACTGTAAACAGGGAAATGAAGGAAGAATTCCCTGTAAAAGTAATAAAAATGTCAAAGTATTTTGTTCAAAAGTAATGGGGACTGGAGGTAGTTTTTTCAGGTAGAGTTGGTCTTGTGATTGATGCTTGTGGCTTTTAAGGGTATATATGGGTTTTTGAAAGATTCAGTTCTAAATTCTGAGCTTGTTGTTTCTCCTGTTTCACCCCATTTTAGCTTTTCTGTTGAATTTCCAGAAGATTGGCTGTTAGGAGGGATATCTGAATCAATGAAAGTTTTATGTAACTGTATTTACTGTGCAAGGAATTGATAAATACCTGTTTCATGGATTCTTTGTTGGTTTGGTTTTGTTTTTCTTTTTTTATAGGATGGAGGACAGAAGAGATTTGGTGCTATTTCCTGTAATATTTGTGGAATGCTTTACACTGTGTCAAATCCAGAGGATGAAACCCAACATCTGTTATTCCACAACCAGTTCATAAGTGCTGTTAAATATGTGGTAAGAAAACCTTCTCTTTTGAAAGACATAAACAGTATCTTTTGTTTGCTTTGTATAGTTAAAATTCATGTTACATTAAGTTGTGATTCAATAAATTATTATCACAGTAGGCCATAAATCATCCACTTTGGGAAATAAATGTTTTTAAGAGCCATGGTAGACAGGTTATATGATAAGTATAAAAATAGTTCATACAATAATGGTGTTTCATTTGCCATATTATTATTTCTGCTACAATTACCTGATCTTGGGGAGGTGTGAGGATAGTCATAGGAAAACAAAGGACTGTCACTGTTCTGAAAGTATTAAATACAGGTTTCTGTACAACCGGTGTTGGGAGCAGTTAACTTAATAGTCAGATGAAGGGCTGATTGTCCTGTTTTTAAAAGTGTGTGATCTTAGATGACTTATAAATTACTTTTCTATTAATTATGTGCAATTTGAGGAGAGACTGCCTAGGAAGTACACTGATACAACTTCATAGCGTATTGAAGCTGTACTGAATTTATAATGAGAATGTGATTGCTAAAATACAAAGTATTTTCTGAAAACTTCATTATATATGCTGTCTCTGAGTATTTCATATTAAATCTCAGATTTGAAAAATTCTGTATCATTTCAAGTTTTATTGTAAAATCAGCTACTTCACACTAGCTGATATTACAAGGCATAGGAAATGCCTGTTCACATGTCTGAAATCCAGAATAGAATCCACAAACTCTATTTTCTTTGTCATACATGTTACCTTCAGTACTCTACACTCGAGTAGATAAGACCTCCAGGATAACTGAACTGAGGCCACCTCACTTTTATCCCACTGTTTGCAAATACAAAGATACAACCATACCCAAAGTGCTTGAAACTCTCTGGTTAATAGTTCTGGTATTTATTCTATCTTTAGTTAGTTTTTGCCAAATAATCTGGACATCTTGAAAGATCTCTTAGCTACATCGTAGGGTGGGACTGGGCAGAAAGTGTGATGGAACTCAGAACCTATAATGGCAGCATAAAATACATTTCCCCATGTTATTCCTGTTTGTCCTCCCTCTCCTCACCCAAGTACTTTCAGATCTTGAATGTTACCAAAGGTGTAAACATAATTTACAGAAGATTTTGTTTAGTTCTTTTGGACAGAAGCTGACAGATGAGTTCAATAGCTACTTAAACCTGCTATGTTCATGTAGGTAAGAAGCTGTACTGAAGGTTTGAATATTTTGGGAGTTAAAAGAGCTGAAATTTCATACTTGCATGTATGTCTAGGGTAACAATGTAATTAACATAAAGATGATTGAGCAGACTGCCTTAAAACAGATACAAATAATTTCATACAGAGTTAGGTATGCTTTTAATTTGAGAAAAACTTTCTCTATTGTTTTCTCAGTTGCTGGCTATGTTCTTCTAACAATGTGTGCTTAAGCCAATTATTTATATTGTCAGTTAAGTGAGTCAACGGTTGACTCTGTTATCTTTTGAGGCTTTAGTTGTGTTCTGTGCCATTGTAGATGACTGTAGAGCCATGGAGCCATGATTTAGATGGTTATTCTGGAATGGAAACTGTAGAGTAAGAGGTGAAAGAAGAACTCTTATGAATCTTCAAATTCCCCTCTGATATTTTTTTCCTCATAATAATCTTAACACTGTTTTCTGCATGGATGAGTAACTTCTGCCATGCTAAATAGATGAGTTTTTACCACTAGTCATTTGATCTGGAGTCAGTGGTTCTTGGTTGATAGTATTGTGACAGAAACATTCTCACCTCCTCTTAGAAAATAATTTCAATTTAAGATAAGCCTTCTTGTCAGTGAATTAGTACACCAAGTGACTACTTGTTAATTCTTAGTCATCCAGAAATACCGGTATGATTGCTAATTATCCTGGTTTTGCTAGGAGATTTTTAGTGGGGGTTATTGGGAGGATGGCTCATAGGTTTCTGGATATTTGAATGTAGTTACTGCATTGAAATTTTAACTGTCTTACTTGTCCTGTCAGTGTTAACTGGACAGTAGCATCAGGGGATGTTAAAAAGTGTGCTAGGGAAAGTCCTGGTAACTCCTTGGTTGGACTTCCTGTTCCAGGAACACGTGGTCTCAGTGACCTTGGCATGTTACTTTATCAGCTCTCCAGACACTCTTTATGTGTAGTTAAAATGTTTGGCATTACTTCTGATTCAGAGGCCATTCTAAGGGGTCTTATAAGCATTTATCATTCTCTTGTCATTCACATTTTCTATGCCATGTGATGAGGTCCCAGTATGACTTGAGAAAACTTTTCTCAGTTTTTTTTCTCTCTTTTAAGCATCTCTTGTTATGGGCGTAGTAGTTCTATGGAAGATTCATTTCACAGACTCAGAAAAAGCAGGTCTATATACATTGTCATGCTAGAGCTTCTTGCTGTGAACTGTTAAAGTGGATATTATTGTTAGTGTCTTGCCCACCTGCCCAGAGGTGCTCTGTGGATTTTGTAAGAAGTTTTAAGTATCCACAAGGTCATTTGCATGTAAATAATAAATTATTTATTGTCTTCAACAAAATAAAATTTTGTTTGGTGGGTTTTTTTAAAGTCCTGTCTTACTTCTTGTAGTAAAAAAGTCTGTTTCGGTCTCTAGAAATATCCTGATATCCCCAAAAGGACAGGCTAACAAGGAGATGGTATTGGACACTTGCTTTGTCATGGATGTCTGATAGAGATGTTAAGGAAATTGCAGGCCTTATGTGTAGAGAGGAAGTTTGGCAAGTGAAATGACAATTTCTAGATTTGGGAACAGAAGACTGGCAAGGATTGATACAGGTTTTCCTAAGGGTGACATTTGCTGTTAATAGAAGCGTGCAAATTAAATTAGCAAGAAGGTAAGATGGCCAAGGATAGCACTCGAGCAGGAATGAGAGACGTCCCTGACTGCAGACAAATGTGGCAGTCTGTCTCACTTTTCTGGTTTCAGACATCTGAAAGTCTCCAGAAAAATGATGCCAGTGTGTTCACTGAGTGGGGATGTACACATCAGGTATTAGCTCCAGCAGGATGGGCAACTCTGGGGGATGGATAAATGATTCAGTTTTGTAAAATCCTCTGGCTGTGATACCACACAGTACCAGTTCTGCGTCTTCTCTGTGATACCACGAGGATCAACTTAGTATTTCTGCAGAATATTTTTGTAAGAGCAAGGCATTTTTAATGATGCTTTGAAGCTGCAAACCCAAAAACATGTTAGTAAATGCCTGTGGATTCAGGTGTCACGCGTGATTGCAGTTAATGAATTTTTATTTCAAGTTCATCTTCTTCTTTAAGAATAGCTTGAGCTTAAGAAAATGGAGGAAACTGTTACTTGGGCTGTGTAATCTTGGTAAGTTTACAGCTATTCTGCTGTAACTGCACCCAAATTTATCTACTTTCAATTCTCACATTTAAAAAAAAGGCATCTAAAGTTAAATAGGATATTGGGATTGAAGATGGTGCTGAACTTCATGTAATTTTAGAAGGATTTCGTACTTGTCTTGATTTGCATTAATTCCAAAAGTAATGCATCTGTAGGACATAAAAATAATATTACAAGTGAAGTTCTTGCCATTAGCTCTTTTCTGCAAGAAGTTTTAATAGAGGATAGTATTTGGTAGTTATATCCAAGGATCTTAATATGTTCTGCAGTCAAAAACTCATTCTCTATATTCCATTCATAGGCAGGAGAGGCAGAATATCTGAGCTTGTCAGGAAGAAGAATGCAGTAGACCCATTTCTCTGCTGCAAATTGTCAAGGACAATAGTTTGCAGAATTTCACACTGGACTTCCTTACTAGAGGAAAAAATTCATTAATGCTTTTCTTAGTGAAGGCCAATAATTATACAGCATTAGCCATGTTTTCTTCAATAGCTTGGTATTTTTGGGGAAAAAACTTACTAAGAAAAAAACACCAATTTTTTTTTTTCATGTATTTGTATTCAGTTGAGACATAGTGAGTACAGAAAGGCCAGAATTGTCATATACAGAAAGGTACTGGCATTGCTGTATCATTTCCTACTCATATGTAAGAATGTCTGAAAAAATGAGGAAATACATGGGAAGCAGGCCATCATGTCTACTAACTTCTGCTTTTAAAGCAGAACATAATTCATGAAAAACAGAGCACTGAACGTTTAGTTAGTGTGCTATTAATGTTGCAGCCATCTTTACACCTCTGTTGTGCCTCATTCTTTATATACATCCCTCATATCCAGAGAAAACAATGCACTACACTCTGTAGTTGCAAACTGCACTATTTCATGATGTGGTAGCAGCTGCCTGCCTCTGTTGCCCTTTTTGTAATGATGTCTTTCTTTTGTAATCCTATTGCCACTGCATCTTAATAATCACAAGCAGAAGCAGCCTTTATTTTTGTTTGCATTGGGAGGAAGTTAAGGTAGACTAGAAAGGAGCTAACTGTGCATTGCAGAGTTGGCTTATTTTCTCAATTACAGATACTTGTAGGATAAATAGTCCCAACATGGAGGGGAGGAGGGTGTTTGCTGCAGCTTTTACACATCCCCCTTACAGCACCAGTCTGCCCAGCTGTGGTGGAGCAAGATTGCTGGAGGCAATCTGTTGGTGGGGAGTAGACTTGTAGTATCAGGGAGGAGTGCTGGTATCTTGTGCTTTTACTCCAAGCCTTGCAGAACACGTTTCCCTGTGGGAAGAGTTGCTTTCCTTTTAACTTCTTTGGTCATCACAGGCGATGTAGATCAACACTTGGGCACCTGATTTAACAGTAAATAAATCTTAATTTCCTCAAGTAAAGTGAATTGAAAGGAAAGGGAAGGCAGTTTTTCTGATGTTGCAGTAGCATACTGTATATTGCAGACAAAAGACTTACTCTGCTGAGGTGTTCTTGTCATCTGCCTTCTGAAATATCCCACTTTAGTTCTCCGTGATTGAAATCCCTTGCAGGCTGTAATATTTTAGTAGTGTTAAAATAGTGGGGATTGGTTAAAAAGTGTAAATAGGTGTGTTTAGGAAAACAATTTTCATGAAAATGCTGGCACTAAAGCATATTTTGTATACTGTAAGTATCTAATAGGATTAGTCCCAGCTGCAGCTGTAGCACTTCCCTTTAATGTTAGAATATGACACAGTTGTGAACAGTCTTGTGCATTGCTTCCATTTGTCTGGTTTAAAGCAAGAAAAACTCAGCAATAAGGGTACCAAAGTTGCAGATAAATATATGAAATCATAGTTTTTCTTTATAAAATTATTAGAGCTGCATATGACTTTAAAGGCTCAATATGGCTTTAAAATGGCTACAGTAAAAATCTGGATGAGCCTAGGGTTTGCAGAAACTTTTTGGAAAGCTGCATCTAAAAGATGCATTTCTGAATAAATTCCAAAATAATTCAATTTAGAAACTACTCCTCCTGTGAATGAATAATCAGTCTCCATATTAAACAAATCATTTAAGAAAATGAACAGGTGGACAGTAATGAAAATAATGAGTTCTGTACATCTGAGAATCAGTTACTGCATTTTTACAAAATTATTTTTAGGCTTGTGCTAATATACTATTGCTTAAAGGCATAAATACTGTGATGTTGAGAAGTGTTCTGTTCTTTATTGGATTTCGTTTTGTGGAAATACCTGTAACATTAACAGGATACCTTGACCTAAAAATTAGTGTTGAATTTTCTGCATTAGGCTTGCAGCGGTGTGGATGCTGTAATGGCAGGAATATCAAACACATTGCATGTATATCCTGAGTGGTTAAAAGTAGTGGTTTAAAATAGGCTATAAAAAGCTCTTGCAGAGCAAACAGGTAGCCAAAAGGCAGAAAAGGGCAAAAATTTGAGAGAGGTAAGGTTTGAGGTTGGAGAGTAGTAATCCTTGCCTGATTTTTGATGTCTTTCCTGGTGCCAGTCTCAAAAAGCATGTCACGATCCCACAGATTGTGCTTTCCTGCTTCCCTAGATAAGATGATGCTGCTGCTTACTGCCCTTTGTGTTCAGACCATAATGTATATAAATTCAAGCAGGATCTTCATTTGTTCAATTACTACTGAGAAGAAAAGCAGACAGGATTAAAATGATGTCTGTGTTGCAACCATTGCCATGCTGAGCACTAAGCTAATACTTAAATAGTTTCAGGGCTAGCAGTGAATAGATACATTTCTTAAATTATTCTCTTCATGTCCTTCTTGGGGTAAGAGAGTAAAATCAGTATGAATAAAATGAGGTGCAGATCAAGAATTTAAACTCTGAAGTTTAACATTTTTTGTGGAGGTGTATCTGGCATTCATACAGTGCCAAATTCCATTGCTTGGTCTTTAGTTATTTTATGGGAAGGTACAGATTTCAATGAGAATCACTCCATCAGTATTGTTTCTTCAAAGATTTTTTATTAAAAGTTGCTTTGAAGTAAGACTTGTAGATCAGCCTTTTTAGTGGCTGAAGTTACTTCTGCATTCAGTATTTTTAGGTCCCATCAAAGCAACTTGAGTTCTAATATCTACCAGTCCCATCTTGCTAGATTTAAGTGGCTTTTTTGTTTTGTTTTTTTCCATGCAGGTACTGCTCATTATTCACCACGAGTGTGGATCTGAAGAAGAGTTAATTACCTCTATTTTTTTGAGTATGTTTATACTTCAGATACACACAACGTAGTCTCCTTCCCTATTAGATTCTTAGAAGGTAGTTATAAATTTTTTTCTAGTATCCTTCTTGTGGCTTTAACAGTTATGATCAGTAACAGAATAAACTATTCCTTACATTTTGGGCAACTGCATGCCAATCAGTTCACTTAGAACCTCCTGGAGGTCTTTCGCATGCCAGACTTTTACAACTGAGTGTGTATTTGTGGAGGTAACTATGTTAAAAAGAAATCTTCTAATAAGACTTAGGGCTTTCTCATTCACTGGACTTGGAAAAATAAGTATTTGCCTAGGTTTGGAAATCAGTTATGCGAGCTAAATTTGCTGCTTCGGTTCTAAAATTGAGTTTGCACTGCAGTTCTGGGGGAAAAAATCTATTTTGGAAATTTTAAGATACTTTCACATTGTTTTTAGATATAGTTAGGTTACCATATAGAATATTGTATAAATAACATCATGTTTTATTTGTTGTGCTCATTTTAAATAGCTAGCTGAAGTTTCCTTCTCTAGCAAAGCAACTGCTAAATTGTGTGATATCTGCATAAATTCAGTGTCTAGAACAATAATTTCTCACTTCTGTTTGTAAAAGTACATCTTGTATATGGTTTAGATAAGTGTTTGTTTTATTTAGGGTTGGAAAAAGGAGAGAATCTTGGCTGAATATCCTGATGGAAAGATAATAATGGTTCTTCCTGATGACCCAAAGTATGCACTTAAAAAGGTATGGTAAGAAGGACTGGACTTACATGTCTTGCTTTGTTTGATGTTTTCATATAAATAATGAAAATGTTCGTAGTAAAGGCTGTGTAATTTACATGTGAACAGTTGAAATTGGACTGAAAACTGCAGTGGTTCTGTTCCCATTTCCACAGACAGGTCAGGTACTTCACTCTTAGGCACTGTCTCTTCATAGAGAGGCTGGGCCTGGGCAGGGGTGGGAAAAGCATCAACCAACTGACTTTTTCAAGTTTGGTGTTGGTTTGTTTTTTAACTATCCTTGCAGAATGTCTGAGAGATACTTTATGTAACCTAAACTTCCCGTAATATTTAAATGAACTGAAATTTATTAACTTTGAAATAAAACACAAATATGGCACCATTCTCTCGGTGATTTTGTGATAAAAACAGAATTAGGTGGGAAGAGTCACCCAGTCCATTGCCATGTCCAGAACAGGATTTGCTCTGGTTATGATCCATTTGACAACTTTCTAAAAATTCTACCACTAGAGGTTTTTCTGACATCTTCAGACTGTATTATAGTGCTTCACTATCCAAAACATTTGGGAATTTTCCATAAATGTCTTAACAGAATCTCACTACTGCAATTTAAGCTCCTTACTACTTACCACACTGCCACAGCTATAGAAAACATCCTTTCTTTCCTCCTTGCAGCAGATTTTTCATGCCTGGGCAAATTTGACTGGATGTGCTTTTTTTTAGTTTATATTCCTAAAAGTTTTTTAGAGATCCATTCATTGTCATGCTGTCTTCTAGCTTATCTCCATTTGTGCCATAACTCATGTCTTTCTTGAAGCTCTAAAACTGGGCCCAGCACACTGATGGGGACTTAGAGCAGTTGGGTATTTCAGTGCCCTGCTGGCTGCCCTGTGTTCATCCATCTTAAAGTGTCATTTCATGGTAGGATGTGTCACTAAATGATTAGTACCTGAGGGTTAGGTGAGAAAAAAGAGAGTAACATACCTGTTAAAAATTCTTTTCAGAGTATTTTAAACACAGTTTTCTTTACTGTGTGGGTGCCTGTACACTGGAGCAGATTGCCCAGAGAGGGTGGAGAGTCTCCCTCGCTGAGATACTCACTCAGAATTGTCTCAATGCAATCCTGTGCCTGCACTTGGATGGCCCTGCTTGAGCAGGGGCGTTGGACCAGATGTGGTACCTTCCAACCTGACCCATTCTGTGATACTCATAGCATCAATAATCCTATTTCTGTATTACTACTGTAACTACTGCATGCATTCAAGAAGTTTGTTTCTTTTTTTAATGCACCACATAGGCAAAGGCACCTTATTTGTATTACCAGAGATGAGGCTGTTCCAGTGTCCAGATGTAGGTTCAGGAATCCCTCAATAAAATATTAGCTCATGAATAAGCTTTCATTTGTGTTCATGCTGGAGTTTCTGTTTCTTCTAAACTTGGTAATACTAAACAAAAAATTTATTTTTAGTTTCAGTTACTCTTTCCAAACCCAGTGGAAGAGTAGAAAGCTGAAGTAAGGAGACAACAGTTATTAGTTTAAAACAAATGCCTGCATTTTCTACCTGCCTTGGCACTGTGCCTGCTGTCATCTGCTAAAACCCTTAATGGATTAGTTCTTTCAAGACTTATAAGATAACAATTGTAGGTCTAATTTACTTCTACAGTATTGAATCTCACGCTTTGATTATCTGCATTGTGCCTATTAGCCGTTGACTAATGAAGTTTGGACTTAATGGAAGCTGAGGGGTCTCTACTTTTCCTGTCTCCAGATGAGTATTGTTTAAGGAACATTTACCTGGATGATATGTTGCAGGTTACTTAGGTTAATCCTTAACTTCTGGAATAGCTTTCAGTGTTCTAGGTACCCAAATACATTTTGCAAATCCACGATTTTAGTGTAAATTTATTAATATATGCATTTACAAGTGTTTCTTACACAGCATTTAAACTTACTTTGACAGGTTGAAGAAATCAGAGAAATGGTAGACAATGACTTGGGATTTCAGCAAGCTCCTCTCATGTGCTACTCTAGAACTAAAACTCTTCTTTTTATTTCTAATGACAAAAAAGTCATTGGCTGCTTAATTGCAGAACATATCCAGTGGGTAAGTGATTGAAGTGGAGAAAGATATTCTTTGTCAGTGCTTAATAACTGTTTTTCACAGCAAATTAGTATTCTGTGTATGCCTTTGCCACAGAGGAAGAGACTGGGTGGTTGGACCATTCTGAAATGCAGTACTCAGTTTTGTGTGGTTGACACTGAGCTGAGACACGTGGATGGTGTTCCACTTGGCTCAGACAGACCTGATCATCTAAAAACTTGCTGCAGCTGAGGGGTGGAATTCTTCCTCTGCTTTAATGCAACTCTGGCTGTGTTCTTGCTTGTCAACAATAAGGTTTAACTCCCTACCCAGGGAAAATCCAACATGGATGAAAGAGTGGATGCTGTGTATGATTAAATTGAATCACCACAGGGTCAAACAGCTCCACAGGAAATAGAAGCAGAGGACAGAACTGCACAGGAGGGCAGGATAAGAAGTCATGCTGCCCATTGGAGTACACTGATCTTACATAATCTGTTCCATTCCTAACTGTAGTGTTTCCTGATGTCCCTTGGGAGTATCAGACAACAAGCAAAACAATCCTAGCCAAAGTCAGAGAAAGTGATGCGAACACTTTAATACAGTTGGTAATAAGAATTGGATTATTTGTTGCTGTTATTTCAAGGGAGATAAACTTTAGAGGGTTTTTTGTTTATTTAATCTTTTATGATCTGCTTGATTTTAGAAACTGTTATGAGAAATTAAATGAGATGCAAATATACAGTCCTTTTGGTAAGGCATTTTAGCAGCCAAATATGTTTAACTGAAATAAATGAAACATTAATTATTTTCTTTGGTCATTAGTGATGCTTTTATAAAGTGACAAATGTTTTTGACGTCATCTGCAGGGCTACAGAGTTATAGAAGAGAAGGTTCCAGAAGTCAGTTCAGAAAATGAGAAAGTGATATTTGAGAGACAGAAAGCATGGTGCTGTTCAACCTCTCCAGAACCTGCAATCTGTGGGATCAGTCGGATCTGGGTGTTCAGCATGATGCGCCGCAAGAAGATCGCCTCTCGCATGATTGAGTGTCTTAGGTAAGCCAAAAACATTCCTCAGCTACACAGTTTAGACAGAACTCAGTCCAAGGCACTGATTGCTTTGTGTGTCTCAAGCTTGTATTTCCAAGGTGCTGGTGGTACTGGCAGGATGGATTTGAGCAGTTGGCAGTTCCAGTAGTAGGTGGAGTTCAGTAAGAACTCAGTACTCAACAGTACTTTGTCTTTCACAGAAATCTTGGAGTGCAGTTGTAATGAGTCACCCTGGCAGATTGCCAGGGGGAAATTCCTCCATAATAATTGTGAGTAAGGGACACAGGACTGTCCTTGGTCAAAGTATGAGATTACCCATGGACTGGGACTGAGCCATTGGCTGATTGTCCATTCCTTAGAGGTACAGAGAGGGAGGGAACAGAGACCCAGTGCACCAAATTATTGGGTATAGTCTGGTGGCTTCCAGCTGTTCTGTTTTGGTTTTTTTATCTATACTCGGGTTCACTGAGCCTTATGGATATTTTCAGTTTCCGTGGAGCTTTAGTAGCTAGTGGTGAGTGTGTTCCAGCTGAATGCTAAGTGCTACATCCATAAAAAGGACTCAAACATCTGTGCTATTGTCTAGATAAATGTTAAAAATGTTGAATCTCCAGATCTTAGGTTTCCTTCCAAGAAGTTTAAATGTCAGTTCTGAGTAATGGCAAGAACTGCTCAAATCTCCTGATTGCTGGGTTGTCAGGTTTGTGCTAGCCTCCTCTTGTTTGAGTTCATAGCACAGGTACTGCTGTCTTTGCCAGTCCTCCCCTCTTGGGTATTGGGGAGCTCAGTAAAGCTGTTCTGCCCTGCACAATTCATCTTGCCCAGCTGGTGGAGCAAATCATGATCAGGTCATGTTTTGGTTGACCCATTGACAGTAAGGCTGTATTCAGATAAGCATATTTATGATTTGCTTATGTTTTTGGCAGATTTTTAATAATGTGTTCTGTAGCTTCTTAGGAACTATTTCTAAAGGAAAGATTTGTCTCCCAAAATGATGCTGGAGTTACTTCCTCTGCTACAGCCCTAAAGGATCTTTAGAATCAATATTGATGATTTGTTGCAGCTAGTGAGGCCTCAGTTTTCCTCTTAACTGTGCACTACACCTCCCCTTTTTCGTGCTCTGGTGCTTGTTTGGCCTTCCAGTAGTTCATTGCTATGCTCTCTAAAAAGTTTTGCATTATTCTGGTGCACCATTGGTTTGTAGAAAGATCTGATGAGCTCTAGAGCTGGGGCAGGTGAGGGAGCCCAGGAAGTTGCAGAAGGCAAAGGAAAGGAGTGAAACTCTGGGATGGCAGTAAGCAGTCAACTGCCAGTGAAACTTTAAACTCAGTGTTTTCCATAGCAAAAGGTACTTGGAATGGGGTGATTTTGGTAACCAGCTAAATCCTGACTTCAAAATGTTGAAGGCATCGTAACAGACTGAGGTCCGTTTTGAGAATTTCTGCCCCATTTCACTCAGGCTTTTACAGTACAGTCACAGAAACCCAGTCAGACAGTCTTAAGAATCTTGCAAAATCATCTTCCTGAACACATGAAAGAGAAGAGAATAAAGCTGGTAGTAATTAAAAGGATTTTGTTCATTTTATCTTTTCCTCAGTGTTTAATGGAAATGATTATATGACTGAAGCTAATGCTTGCTCTTCAAGTACATTTATGATTATTTTATAAAAACTAAAAAAATTAGGTTTAAAGGGAGTTTCTGCTGTTTCTAAGGATAAACATTATCTCCTCCTTCCCCCAGTTAAGGTCTTAAAGCCTGAATTCATTTTTCTAAAATTGTTCACATAGCCATCCAGGGAAGTAGAATGGTATCCCTTGATTCCCACTCTTCCTTCAAATAAGACTAAAACATACAGAAAGTACTCTTCATGAACAAGTTAAGCAAATTGATTTTTTACTTTTGTATTACTTTATGTGTATTTAGGAATTATGCCTTGAGGTTGGTCCCTTGGGGCTCCTCCATAAGCACTCCAAACTTGTTTTGTAGCTTGTTTTCATTCCTAGTGATTGTCGTCACAGTCCAAGCAGTCTCTTTTCTATTAAAAAGTATTTGGAATTAATTCAAAGTTTTTATTTTAAACTGTGAATCTGAAGTCTTGGTGCAATTGTTCTGTGCAAACATTCCTTCTAAAACACCAGACCCTTATAAAACTCCTCCCAGAGCAAGTGATCCTCCTTGCTGTTTGGAAGGAGGAGATAAATCCTATGAATAGAGCCATCTCTTCCTAACAGAACTTCTTCCTTTTGAATGTCTATGCCACTTAATTAATGGTTTTATTAATTCATTAATAGCATAAATATTTTTCATTATTCCCTGAGGGTAATTATATTTTTTTTCCTTTTCCGCTCTTTTTAAACAGGAGCAACTTCATATATGGCTCATACTTAAGCAAGGAAGAAATTGCTTTCTCTGACCCCACTCCTGATGGAAAGCTCTTTGCAACACAGTACTGTGGCACTGGCCAGTTCCTGGTATACAACTTCCTCAATGGACAGCACCAGACTTAACTGCTCTGCAGGAATTCCATTTTTTTTGGAGACTTCTGCCAAACTGCATTGAGTGGGTGCAGACCTTCAGCAGAAGCCAGGGCCATTTTTATAACAGTGAACTCAGGACTGGTAACAACCAAACGGTTGTACTATTTTATTAAAATTGTAAACAATGCAGTAATAGGCTAACTTTGTTTTTTTAAAAGAAAAGATATTTTATTAACTTTTACAAAAGTTTGATTGTATTTTATCTAGTTAGTCATGTTTACATGCAGCAGAAAATTGTTCATAGTGGACTGTAAACTAATGCAAAGACTCTAGTCTGGCTGACGAGTACCTGCTGAAGTTCTTACTGAGGTGATATGCCAGTGCTTCCCAGTTCTGGAATGCTGGGCTCCTGCCCCAGCTCCCACTGCCAGCTCTTGTCTGACAGAGTTCCAGGCTGTGCCCAGTGGCATCGAGGCAGAAATGTTACAGTGCAGTCACTGTGGGCAGCATCCCTCACAGGCTGTGCGGTGCCTTCTGGGGTGCCCCTGTACACTGCTCCATGGCAGCAGCACTGAAATCTTCTTGTGGCCCCTGTCCCCTTCTCCCAGATTAGTTTTGGAGTAAAAGGTGGAATGACGAGCCCAAGGATTGGTGTACTTGGCATTCTTCAAGTATTGTACTGAGTATACACCTTTGTTAGTGGACTTCACTTTGATACTTGTCACTCCTTCATAAATCTCTCTTCTTTCAAAGGGTTTGTATGTTGAAAAACTGCTGTGGCCTTTCTTGATCTGTACATAATGTAGATAGATTAAAAATAAAATACTTGATAGCTTTTTTAAAGTTACTCTGTATAATACTAAGTGTGTATTAATCTTTAGTGTATGTCATAATTTTCTTCATGGGAAAAATCTAACATGTCTAAGATCGGTGCCACAAGAGCTCTGGATCAAGACCATCCTCATCCAAGGTTTATAGTAAGGTGAGGGGATATCTTTAGCCTTGAGTAACAGTTAAAAACCCTTATGGAAGATGGAAAAGATTTAGTTAAGATTAAACTTAGGGCTTGTTTCAGTTTTGGAACCTGTGTGCAGTCAGGATGTACTTAGCCTGATCTAGAGCTAAAGCAACACCTCGCACCACATGCCAAACATTGCTCAAGAGTATTTAAAGATGGAGTAGCAGAATGGGGAGTTCTGGGCTGCAGAGAGTTTGTTTCCAAGCTGCCCCGTGTAATTTTCCAGGGGATTGTGAGCAGACTGTAAAGGGCTTTGTCAGAAATGTGGTGCAGGTGCATAGGAAAGCGAGACACAATCCTCTGTGGGGGGCTCAGAAATAAAGAGCAGGACCCATTAGGAGAGAAGCAGTCTGAAATGGTAACTTAATATATTCAAATTTAATGAAAGCACATTATAAACATACCATAGCCACAACTTCAGACAGTTTCAGTTCATAAACAATAACATGAGGTAGACTGACTAGTGAAGCTAAATTCACCAAGTTTTTGGTTAAGAAAACTTTACACTAGGAAAGCAACGTTTTTAACCCTCTTCCAAAAGTCACAAAAAGCAATTACATAAGTTAAGCAAAAAGCATCTGCATATGATTCTTTAAATCTTAGTTTACATTCAGTTTTAACCTGTGAATAGACAAGAACATCTACAGGTAAAATATAACGCTGGCCAATTTTCATACATTCATAAGAATGGCCTTAATGGCGAGGCTTAAAACCAAAATGGAATCGTTACCATGGCTGTCAAACACGGCTCTCCTTGCCAGGAATTCACAGGCAGCCAGTTAAAGTGTTCCGTGGGACAGGCCTGTGCTCTTGGGGCTGGTGTAGTGCACTCTGGCCAGAGCATCACCAAAACTCCTTGCTTCCATAGGGGACAGCACTAAGGAAATGGGTTTACTATTAGCTGGTAAAGGCAGGCAAATACACTGATTTTTGAAATGCACTCTCAGCCTTCAGGCTGATTTCACTCTGCTCCACCAGCGGGCTAAGTCCTCCTAGTAGTCTCAGCACCTGGACTTTTAAGAACTTAGTGCAAACATCAAATACACGAACAAAAAGGAAACAGTTTCTGAACATGTAATACCTGACACTTCTCTACACCATGCCAAGACTGGGGGCTGGCCTTAAACCTTCTGGTAAAACCAAACCTACTGGAATACATTCAGGCGTGCAGCAAATGCTTCAAGAGTCATCTTTTATATCCCTACTTCTTCCCAGTGTTAAAATAGATAAGGCAGGTTGTATCTGAAGGAAAATAAAAAATAAATTTACTGAAGTGGGTTGTTCATGTGAAATTTGTAGATTTACAGCATCAGAAATAATGCTACTTCAACACATACATATGCAAACCGTTTTCCTTTGGCCTCTGTCAAATATATTATGTTTATTCATCTGTAAACATCTCTTCACAAGATTAAAAAAGTTGCTTAATTAACACTATGCGTTAAAAAAAATGCAGCTTTGGCAGGTCCTTCTGCAATGACTGCAGGTCAGCTAAAAAGATGCATTAATTTCACTGCTTTTTTGGGGAGTAAATTAATATTCCTGAATAGCCTTTAAGAACACTCTGCAATTTCCTTATTGATAAAGGGGGTCACGATGTGCAGAAGGATGATTGTTGGGGTGTGTGTGTTTGAACCTTGCTGAGGCAACACCTAAGTGTGAGGGGAACAGAGCACCCCGACAGCCAAATGCTACTGCAGGAGTTAATCCCAAGGATCAGTATTGCAGCTGGGAACAGAACAGTGTGCAGCTGCTGCAGAGCCAGTATTTACAGAGCTTCATGGACGTGTTCACACATCTTTGCTTCTGGAGAGTCCCTCCTGAGCAGTCCCAGCTCCCTGGCATTCCTCCCCTGCTCCCCCTTGGAGCTGCTGTAGAACATTTTCTGTTAGTCTTGGATCCAGCTCAGGCACGGTTACTCTCCTGCACATTTCGTGGTGTGTTGCTTCGTACACAGGCACAGTTCAGACCTGACCTCAGCTCTGCAGCCAGCTGGAGTTGAGTGTAAAGGAAATGGTGAGTGAGTTGCAGACAGTCCACCACAAAGGCACGGGACGGACAGGAGGATGCATTTCCATACGCAAAGGATGGACCGCAAGTTTCCAAAGCTCTGAGGGAGAAACTGAGGGTGATTTGCTGGGAAGTTATTCTGGCCTCTAACTGAAGAGAGAGCAGCTCTGAGAAGCCTTTTGCTTTGGGCCCTGGAGTTGAGAAGAGGGTGCCTACTGGGGCAAAATACCATTGCTAAGGGTGCACAGTGCCTGCCATGCGTTTGCCCATTTGTTCAGGTTTAAGTAGTAAACTTTGAACACCTGTGGAAATTTTGCCAAAGATAATTTCAATACATACACAATTACACATTTTAAACTAACACTGCACAGAGGACAAGACTATTCCTTGTAATACAAATTATCTACTTTATATTGTAGTTTCAAACCCCTGAGTATTCCTGTACCACAGCACAGAGCTGAAGAGACTTGGTGGGCACTCCTCCACCTATCTTCGATAAATTCCACATGCTGGGGTGCATTTCATGTAACACATTCAAGCTTGCAGCTGCAAGAGGAGAGCAGCTTCTTCCCCTAGCTCAGCTGAATATAAAGAGGATTCTTCTTTGACAAAACAACATCCTCTTCCCAGATCCTGCAGCTTGGTTGGCTATGGGATTAGTGCCGGTGGTTGTGAATGATGTGAAAATAACTGGAATCCGGGATCCTTTAAATCATAACTGATGTGGTAATTTAATCCCAAAGAATAAAGCTACTTCAGAATGCACGGAATCCTTTAGAGCAGTCTAGATAAATATTGGTTGCACTTTGCTCCACAGTGATTGTACTTTTTTATTTAAAAAAAAGGTTCTTTTTTATTTTGTTAGCGGTGTCTCAGCGAAGCTTATATGTGGCGTCCCGTAAGGAAATAGAGTGGTTCATCATCACTGCTGTTTGCAGTTTGAAACTCATCCCGAAGCCGGAACTGCCACTCATCCTCCAACTCCAGCCGCACTATTGTCTGCCGTAGCGAGCTTCTGTCTTGGCATATGACACACAGGGTGGCACCTTCAATTGAAAAGTGTGTTAGATTCTCAGGGTACAATAACAACTCATTTCCTTCATGGCTCAGCTGTGCCACCACAACTGCACTGGAGCTCTGCAGCACACTTCAGCATTACTGAATACCTGTGGCAATTTGCTAATTGTCAGCATTAAGACAAAAAGAAAGATCTGGGTGAGGTTTATCAATTTCTGGTGGGGCAGGCCAAGTCACCCTCCAGCTAAGAGCTGTCCTTATTTACAGAACTGAATATTTATTGCCATTATAGACTGATTGCTAGAACAGAATTTTCTGTCCTCATCAGTAACATCTATGTTCACAACTCTTAAGTTGCTGACTGCACAATTCACTGCCCGATTTCCACAATCCTGGTTGATGTCACTTTAAAATAACTCAGTGAATGCCATTTATCAATGCTTACCTAAGGTTCAATTACCTCCCAACAGGAAGAGAAGTTTGATACACCCCTCAAAAACCACTCCATCTACTTCTTTTGAAAACAGGGCCAAAACAAACTGTGAAAATAATGAAGCTGTTTAACAAAGCTGGTTGTTCCTCTGCCTTTTCCTTTTCCTCCATGCTATTATTAGTTGGTGGGAAGCACCCAGGATGCCAAGCAGAGCAGTGAGATTACCTTTGAGAAACCTGAACCGCTTGAGGAGGTCTGCACCGACGAAGGAGTCACAGAGATAGAGGAGAAGTCCACTGAAGAACACCCCTTCACAGTTGACATTGACCGAGTGTGGACGAGAGCTAATGTAGCATATGGCCACCTGAAACACAAGGGGGAAAGAAATGCTTTCTGTCTGAGAAATGCCTAAGGATTACTTAAATGGAATGGAATATAGCAGACAGAAGTACTGAGCAAACTTCCCCAAAGCAGTAACACACAGAAAAAAACTCTAGATTCAGATCTGGTCACAAGTCTACAACATGTTCATTCAATTTGATTTTCTGTTTCTCTACTAATTACCTGCTTATAATGACTGTATAGATTATATAGGTTATTCTAATAAGGATATATTTGTCAAACAAAGTCAGTGCTTCCATGAGTAGGGAAACAGCTGATGCTTGTGGTTCCAAGCATTCTCATGGCTCAGTGCTCTGATGGCTGTTATTTATCAAAGGGTTTCCTCTCTATCTTACTGCTGACCTCCATAAAACTTGTCTGAACAACACCCTTGTTAGACACTGACCCTGCTCCAGACCCAGTTCAAACTGACCCTTGAGTTCAGAAATTCTAATCTCTCCACCTACAGACATCTAGAACAGATTTGCAAAAATCTAATTTCCTTGAAACTCAGGTTCATATAAAGAGAAGCATCAAAGGATGAACACCAGATTTTGTCAAGAATGGCATCCCTTTTGGGTTTTTGCTTTATATGAAATATTATTTCAGACAGACATGCCCAATTCCTTTGCAAACCACAGAAGTATTTACGCTCATCGAGATCCCACTGTTATCATGGACTCATGAGATCCAAGATCACTGACTCCAACTGTTAACCCAGCACTGCCAAATTCACCACTAAACCATGCTGCCAAGTGCCACATCTACACATCTTTTAAATACCTCCAGGAATGGTGAAACCACCACTACTCTGGGCAGCCTGTTCCAATGATTGAGAAATCTTGCCACGGAGAAATTTTTCCCAATATCCAATCTAAACCTCCCCTGGCACAACGTGAGGTTGTTTCCCCTTGTCCCATCATTTGTAACCTGGCAGAAGAGGCTGACTCCTACCTGGCTACACCCTCCTTTCAGGTGGTTGTAGAGAGTATTAAGGTCTCTCCTGAGCCTCCTTTTCTCCAGGCTAAACAACCCCAGTTCCCTCAGCTGCTTCTCATCAG
The DNA here is from genome assembly GCA_025920805.1 of Petroica traversi. Lineage (NCBI taxonomy): Eukaryota > Metazoa > Chordata > Aves > Passeriformes > Petroicidae > Petroica > Petroica traversi. Next base: position 10,254,183 of record JAHLSL010000019.1, read on the forward strand.
ACTTGTGCTCCATACCCTTCCCCAGCTCCACTGCCCTTCTCTGGACACACTCCAGCAGCTCAATGTCCTTCCTGAATTTAGGGGCACAAACCTGAACAGAGAATTTGAGGTGTGGCCTCACCAGTGCTGAGTACAGGGGGATGATCCCCTCCCTAGTCCTGCTGGCCTCACTCTTTCTGATCCAAGCCAGGGTGCCATTGGCATTTTTGGCCACCTGGGCACACCGTGGCTCATGTTCAGCTGCAGTCAACCAGCACCCCCAGGTCCTTTTCCTTTGTGCAGCTTCCCAGCCACTCTTCCCCAGGCCTGTAGCACTGCATGGAGTTGTTGCACCCAAGTGCAGGACCTGGCACAGTCCAGCAGTCACATTAATCCATCACAGACCTCTGGTCTCTAACACATCAGCCAGCTGGAAGCTTCACCACCAGCTCTCCCAGTGGATTGGTCCTTTAATTCCAGCAGCAGAATCTGTTTGAGACCAAAGTCTCCAAACATTACCCTTCACGTGAAGAAGGACATGTTAACACAACAAAAATATTGAAGTAAAGGTTGCATTTCACTGTCCCCATAATCCCTGCAAATATTTTGTACCTCGAGCCCGATGTTCAGGTAGCAGTCAATGGCCAATACCGGGTTCTTGAAGTTGTGGATGGCCTTGGGGAAGAGTTTGTAGGTTGCATGTTGAAGGAATTTCTCCAGGAGGAACTGAGATGGGGCTGCCAACAATGTGTGCTCGCTGTCAGGGGCGCAGACGTACTGGAGAGGCATTATTGGTGCCACACTGTCTGAGACCTGCAGTGAAACCAAGGGGAACCCCTTTAACCCACCTACTCTGTGGATTTCTCTGCAGGAATTCCTCTATCTGGGAAAGGGATTGCCATGACAGAGCAGGAAGAGAGAAAAGAGGATCCAAAGGATCAAAACTCCCTATTCGATTTTCACATAACACCAAAGCACAGAAATAAATGAACTGCTTGTTCTGTGCTTGCTAAATACTTCTGTGGATATCTGCTTGCCTAAAGAAGGGACAAAAAATAGGGAGTTCAAACTGTCATGGTGGTCTTCATCCTGCCTTACTCCTGGGCATTATATGAAATTACATATTCCTTGTGTGGAGTCATCCATAGAAAGTGTTTTCTATTGAGTTTTCTCATAGGCCAGTCTGTCACTACAGATTCCACTGCAACCATGAGAAAGGAAAATGAGAAAATGATCCTCAAAAATACTCAAACCCAGAGTTTAGTCAGTTAAATTGTGAAGTATGGGAGGTGGTTTTTTTTAAAAATGGGATGGCGTAGGTAGGATGTGTTCAAAACCACCAGGAACACAACTGTAAGATTCCTAGATTAAAGACAATTCTTTGAAATACACTTCCATTTAAAGCTAGGAGAGATATAATATACTCTGTAGAAAATATCTGGCATATTTTTATAAATACTTGGATTTCCTGAGTGGCTTTCAGAAGGTTGCAGCTTTCAGAGCCTTTCCTCAGGCCTATTCTTGTTAAAAAGTGCAAGGACTGACAGTCAAACAGGCAAACACCAGAAACTTGTGGCTGTGCTACTGAATCTGGTGCAACTTGCCTGCTTTGGGTCAGAGTCTGCAAATTCTTCCTCCATCAGAGATACAACTGAAAAGCTACACCAAACTCTTCCCAATCTCAGTCCATCTTCTAATAGATTAGGAGGATTTTTGTTGGTAATTTATAAATAGCAAAATGTTTCTCATTTTCTATTTTTGATGTGGCAACGCTACCACGGATTAAGCCATGAATGTCAGATGTCAAATAAGCATTAAATAAATCTAAAGAACTAGAAAATTCATTACTTCTAGGTCCTGATTTTACCCCTTAAGCATACTTCCAGACTTACCATGATTTTTGGCTTAACAATAAAGTCCTTTTGTCCTCCAACTTGAATATGTTTCTTCATGACACTGAAGTTGTTGAAGCGGCAGATGAGGAGGCCGCTGCTGTTGGTCCGCAGGTTGAAATCCACATCTTCACAGAAATACCTGCACATCAAACACAAGATCACTAAGCCAGCTGTGTGGCTGCTGTGCACGAGCATTCACCCACCCCCTGCTGAAATGCACCAGTATGGGCTCAGCAGAGATTTCTGGAGATCATCTGATATGGTGCCACTATGAATTTTCTGCAGAGCTCTGAAGATTCATTCCTTCAATGTGCTCCTGGTCAAGGAAAGCAGCTGCTGGCCACCCTAAAACCAAACTAGTCTTCACTTTTCAGTGTGCCTGTGTGCTTCTTCCCCACACCAAATCTGCACTCTCACCCTCATCACATACTGGCATCAATAATTTCCTCCCCACCTTTTACCTTTTTTTTTTAATTCTTTTTATGTTTGGAGTTTTTTAATTATCTCTTTTGGACTTGACAGAAGCTCTGCAATGACCAACCTCCACTTCTGAACAGGCCAGTTCCATATGCCATGCGTGCTTTATTGCAAGTGCTTTAGGATGAAGTTAGGTGAGGAAGGGGCAGGGGAAAAGGAAGGAAATAGTAGAAAGTGATTCTTTTCATCTGTTTTTCTTGCAAACTCAAGTGGCAACAGGGAGGACAGCTAACTCTGAAGGAAATACAAGAAATCCCTCCTCCTAGGCACTCTGGAAACTGCCCATTCCTCCTGTAAGTGATGCCATTTTGCCTTCTTTTTCTACTTTTGTTGTCCCAATTATTTTTTCTCCTAAAGTTTCTTCTTTCTTCATTTTTTTGGTCCTCTGAAGCCATTCCTTGCCTTTGGACTGTCTCCCCCAGTCTTGGTTTTCTTGGCTTATGGCAGGTTTATTTAATACCTTATTCAGATGAAATGCATCACACTGTGTTTTATTTTTGTGATTGTGCACTCATTACCTTAGGCAGGACCTTTCTGTTTATCTCAACAGCATTCAGAAACATTGTGACAAGGTTCTTATCAAGTCAATATGCTATTTTTCCACAGATAGGTATATACTGCCTACCTGTTTAGATCATATTGCACATTCTGGGTCAGGTCTATGTTGAGCAGTATAAAATCACGCACGTGGCACCTGGAGAACGGAGCCTTTGCTTTCCTGGTGTTCAGTTTGCTGTTCCATTTCTGAACACCCAGTATTGCATAATGAACAATTTTGGGGGTGGCTTCAATGTGCTGCAGGACACTTTTCAAAGACACATTCTTGCTGAAACCCCCAGGCTCCAGGGACTGGCTGCAAAACATGATCATACACAACATGCAAAAATATTTTATTATTTTTATATAACATATACTGCATATGTCTGCATATATGTGTATAAAAAGGACCAAAAACTTCCACTGACAATTGAGAATGTTTACCCCAGATGCTGTGAAAATATATACATAAATGCAGACTTTTAAAACATTTTTAAGGCAACTAATCTTACCCTATCAATGCAGCCATTCAGAAAATGAGCCTTTCAGCAGAATAAGTTCTTACACAGCAATGTAATTTGTGGAATACTATTTTCTCTGTGCTGGGTAGTGTAAGCACTGAGAAGGTTAAGAGTGTAATGCCTTCTAAGTTCCCCAAATAAGTTGCTTGCACTGAGAAACATAAATTGAATCAAAGCAAAGTAACATACTGAAAAATCACTCAGATGCTAGAAACAAGAGTGGCTGTAGGCAAAGAACAAACACAAGCAGAGGACTATTGGTGGTACTGACACATATAAGGGCACAAACAAGTATTCAGCAGCAGGTGGTTGAATGATGGTGATCAAGAAGGCACATGCAGAGCTTCCTACTGCTCTGAGAGCCAGATGTTAGAGATGAGCCTCTGTCACAGCTGTGCTGCTGGCAGTGCTGGATCAGAGCAAGGACCCAGCGTGGTGGGTACCAACCTGGACTGCTCGTGGGGGCTGTGCATGTTCCACAGGACACAGGAGTCGTCCATGACCACGATGAAGGGCCACACGCACTGGCGCTTCACTCCCAGCTCCTCCAAGCGGTTTCGCTCCAGCTCCAGGTTGTGGTAGGAAAGCTCCTTAATGAGAAACCTGGCAGCACCTGAGGAAGTACCAAAAAGAAGATTGTACAGACATCTTTATTAGACTTTATCACCCTTTCCAGAGAAAGGTCACACAAACATCTGTAGTCATCACCCTTTCTGAACTTAGTGCTCATAACACCTTAGTTTAAGAAGAAATCTATATATCCCTTTTTTCAGTGTGATGATATCTAAAAGGCAGATTCCAAGAAGACTGGATGCTTTAAGACACTGCAGAACACAATGTTGTGTGCATTAATGAAGTAACTTGAACCAAGAAGGGGCTAAGAATCTAAAACTGAAGCTACCTAAAACCTCTTGCAGAATAAACTCAGCATCCATGAAAACAAATTCCAAAGTTCAAGCCCCCAGTGTTCAGCTGCAATTAATATTTACCTTCTGCTAAATAAAACGTTGCAATTTGAATACATGTAAAACATCTAGAATGAACATTCACACAGCAGGGCTGAGTAAAATGAGTGAATATGGCCCATGAAACATCAGATTTGAAACTGAGAAGGCAGTGATCCATGTAAACACATATTCCGTGCCTCTGATAGCAGTTCTTCCACATTTTTGCACAAACATTGCTGCTACTATCAGAGCAGGAATGTGAGGAGCTGCTGCAATTTTTTCTGCAACAGCATGACCCACATTGTCCAACATAGATTTGATACTTTCACAGCAATGCATTGATGTCTCTTACCAACTCCAGCATTGTTGAACATGCCTGGCAGGACAAGCATGATGTGGTTGGGCCAGTATTTTCGGTAGAGTGGCATTTCATACTCCTTGACTACCAGGAGGTGCAGGTGGCTGATGCCTTCCATGGCATGGTAGAGGTTCAAGAGTCCATGCTCATGACGTCCACTTGATGGGGTGAAGATAGGACTCTTGACTGCATTCAGATTCTGCTGGAAAACAAGATGTTTTGGTAACATTAGGTAAAAAGCAGGTTATTCCTGACAGGGATTTTCATTTGTGTATTTTTTTTATACCAGTTTTTAAAATCACTAATTATTGCAACATATAAGAACTGGATGCTAGGAAGGGGAAAAAGGATGTTTGCCCTCAAAGAACCCATTCTAAGGACAGTCAGGCAAGAATTACACAAAGGACTGTAAAACAAAAAGGAAACAGAAAACACCTCCCCCTATTAATTTGCAAATGTATGTCAAGCAGAGTGCATGCAGCAGATGGGTAAGAGCAGCACACGGACCTTGTCAGAAACGAGTGGGAGTCTCATGCTTTCAAGATGTTTTCCCTGTTTGCTGAAGACAAAATGGTTCTCTTTGGACTTGGGGATTATAAAATGCAGCTGAACTTCTTCTCCCAGCATCGAGGATGAAAACGTGAATGCATGCAGAGTGGAGTCAGACACCTGAATACAAACAAACAGCAAAAAGAGATTTCCAAGCAGGAAGTCCTCTCATAAAGAGGAGTTCTTACAATCAGAGCACTGGAAGCCATCAGAGAAGAACATCCAAACCACTCTCTTTCAGTAATAATTTTCCTCACAATAAGGTACATTATTTAGGCCTTGCTATTAAAAGAATCAGCTTTTTGTACCAGTAATGGTCTTTGGCCAAACTGGACTCTTCTGAAGTCTATTTTAGCTAAGAATTATTTATCAGTATTTACGAAGAGAAGTCAAATACACACACACACACACACACACAAAAGGAGAAAAAACTATCCAAATAAATTTCCCCAGAAGAGTCAAAGAGCAGTGCAGCATGTGGGTGTGCCTCCACAGTAGCATGCACTGTCATTCAGACACCTCAGCAGGAGCACTATTGTATTTGCATGGTATTTTTCCTGTGGCAATACTCTCCTAAGTAGCTGTGTCACTAGAGCAGACCACACCATTAACAAGAATATGAAGAATTTGGGTGAGCTTCAGTTTGCACAGCACTTCACTGTACCATGTAAGCATATACAAATGCCTACACAGCTGATAGATTTCATCATACAAAAGCATATGTCTTAATACAAAGTCAAATCACTTTGATCAAATCACAACCCATGAGCTTTCTATAATCTTTGCTAAAAATTGAAATAATTAGCCTAAGATGGAAAATGAAAGGGACTTTATTCAGGTTCTGTTTTAAGACTCTCTCTCCCTTTATAATGTTTGCCATCCAATGACTCCCCTTTGAAAGTGTAATTTTCCTGAGCTTAATAATCTTAATTCTATATACACAGCTCACACTGGCACATACAAGTAGATGTTTATATTTATTAGCACTAGTTATGTTTGACCACATGCACAAAGATGAGTGGAGGGAACAACAGATGTCCTTGGGGAGGATTTGCTTCTGTCAACGGACTTAATGAAGCATGAGGCTCAGATCAGACCTGCTGGAGCTGCTCTGAGGGAACTGGCATTGTGCACTGCCAGGTCAGGGGGTCTACACTGCCATATCCTAATAACAAGCTGTTGGAAAACATTAGCAAGCAAGGAAGGAATCATTTGAGATAAGAAACTTTCAGGTGAACTGCTACTGGTGGTTAAGAAATAATGTGTGAGCTATTAACCAGGAATAATCTTACTTGCCAGTCTCCTGTGAGCATAACTGTTTGCTTTAGAAACAAAAAGTTTTTTAACTAAACAGATTAAAAGTTCATTTCTGTCCAGTGACTCATAAGCTGCTGCTGAGAAGGGTGCACAGTTATATACAAAGGCAAGAAGAAGTAGGCCTTGCCATCTCCCATCACAGGTATGGATGGCTGGCATTTAGGTTAGACAAGCTTTTCTCTGAAATTTTACAGTCTTCTCCTGTGAGACACTGCAAACCCTCTGGGCAGGCTGAATAATGCTTTGGCTTGAGACAACTAATCATAATATTCATCCTTTGCCAGAGGCAGCTGCACAGGAAAACTGCTCACTCAGAACTGTGGTAGACTCCCTTGATGCTCCTGGGTCTGCAGCTCAGTATCTCTCCTGAGAATGGAAGAATTAAATAATTCCATCTCAGGGAAGGTGAAAACATGAATCCTGAGATGAGAGCAGTATGCTTGGAGATACCAAAATAAAAAACCAAGGATGCAGTTTACACTTAGACTTCGACACCAACCTGTGCAGCAGGATTAATGTCCATGTACTGATGGCACTGCTCACAGTGATGGAAGGTGTTGTAAGCTGCATATTTAGTCAGCATCATGGACACGGTCTCCCTTTTCTTAGGTTCCTCTGATTTGGTTTCTTTGCTTGTTTCTGTGCTCAAAGAAAAGAAGTAACAGAAATTTTAGTAGCATTAAATATCAGAGATTGTGATCCTGGTAAAAACTGTAAAGAATACATAAATTATTCTTTTCCATTTTGGAGATTAAAGGTTCTTGCGAACTTGTGTTCAAATGAACTAACCAACACTGAGTCTCTGTAGGAAAGTATTCCTAAAAAAGTTACATTTTACTTACCTTGTTTCACTCTTGAGAGTTGTTCTGTGTATACAGGACTTATATTTCTGTACTTAGGGTCATGTACACTCAGGTCAAAAGATATTTTGCTGAAGATCTCAATGTCTGGCCAGTGGTCGTTGCTGGACTGAGTAATTTCGCTGTTTTCTGTATGATCTGTAACAACACACTTCAGGTAAGCAGAATCAGATACTCACCAAATGATGTTTATGTGATGGTTGCTGCTTTACAGTTGCATTGGAACTCATACAGGCACACAAACACACAGAGCAACATCTCTGAACATCATAAATGTTACCAGTGAAATTACAATCCACACAAAGCCATTTCAAATAAATGGCAATTCCTTAGAAACTGTGTGCAGGTGAAGGAACCTCCTAGGTATCTTTCTGCACTGTTCCTCATCCTGCTGCTGAGGTATATTTCACTCTGGTTTAAGCATAAAATGCTCAGATGAATGGTCCTACTTGTGCAGAAGGCATGGGTGCAGTAGTTTTGAGCCTCTCTGGGTGGAATGAAGAGCACTGGGTAAATGAGAAGCAAAAGTATCCAAAGGCAGAAGGATGAAAGCAAGGAAAGAGAGGCTGTATGTATTTATGAACCAGTACCTGGTGGTACATGACAAAGGAACTAGAAGAAACACTCCTATTACAGAATGGGATGTGACCAGCAAGGATCAAATGAAACTTTTTTGCTTTGATCCAACAGAGGTGAAGTCTAATGGGAATGGTAGAAAACACTGGCCAAAGAAAACAACTTTGGAATGCAGCTTGAAGATGAGTCAATGCAGGTCAAAATTAGATGGAAGAACACACAAAAGTAGGTGTGTAACTGAGGTTACTGTTTTTAGAAAAGTGAATTCAGGTGAGATCAAGGTTGGGTCTATGGATGAGCAGTGCCCACCCTACCCTAATGCAAGAGAAGAGACAGTAATCTACAGAGCTCTGAGTCCATTACTTTGACCTTGGTAATATCCAAAATTTGGAGAGGGTGAAGAAGTAATTAAAGAGGTTGAACTAAATAAAAAATGTGATACAATAGGTTGACTAAAGAAATCCTGTGTTACTCTCATTATATGGCTATGAAAGTCCTATTTCTCTGAACAAAGGAAATGCAATGAATCTTAACTTTCTGGACTCAAGTATTTGGACAAATTATCAATACAGCTGAAGAAAATGGAGACAGGGAATGTAAATTGAAAGAGTTGACTAAACAGAAGATGGCAGCATGTAACATTGCAAGCATTAAGGAAGGTGAGATTACCAATGAAGTTAAAAGGTCAGTAGAGGGGCACACTGTTAAATATTCTCACTAATGTCACCAGCTTAAACAAAAAAATGGCTTAAGGTTGCTGGTGGCACACTTCTAAGAAAACTCATTTTCAACATGGAATCAAAGATCAGCTGGAAAGAATTCAACTCCCTTGAAAATGTAACCACAAAAACTTGGTGATATTTAACTGAAAAAAATATGAGCCATATGAACATTCAAGGACTAAAAACAAGCATTTCTGCTGCTGGTTGGGAGCAGCTTGGTTGGAAATTACCAAGTTACTGAGAAAGCTTGGAGTACAAGCTAAGCATCAATGCCAGTGAAAAGGAAGAATGGAAAAGACCAGTGCAATCACAGGTTCCAATCAATCATGGGGCTTTCAGTGGGGGCAGGGGAATACATGAGCTGTTGTAGGCTGGGTTGGCTAAACATTCAGTTCTCCTCACCTATGCACCAAAGGGATAAATTTTAAATAGATGTGCAGGCCAGAGTACCAAGCTGATAAGGAGAATAAAGAGCCTGTCATTTGTGAGAATCCTGTAAGAAGATCCAGGCTACCCAGATGAATGCTGAAGAGGAAGTAAGACAGCTGCCTGACCAAATCTCAAAGAGGAAAAAGTATTTTAATTTAAATTAGTATGTGTATAAATGAGAGAGAAACATATTTGGGTTGGAGAGTAAACTAGTATTTAAAATGATGAGAACACTAGTGCTCTGGAGAAGCATTCCAACTTCTCCCAGAAGTAGTGGGAGAAAAAAGCCACAGCCAAAACCCCAACTAAACCCAAACTGCTCTTTTGCTGGAGTTCCATGCATTCCTGCCAGGGGTGTGACACACTGCCGTGATCTCAACAGGCCAGTCAGCATTATACAGAACATCTCTTACATTGTGATATTTCATCCTAAATTTTTGAGGTACTTTAGTTCAAATAATCAGGGAGTAACTGCCCCCAAAGCTCCAAATCAAAGGAAAATATTTTTTCTTTTATTTATTTTCTTCATGTAATAGTGCTGTATGAAGAGAAATACAAATTAATCTTTTCAAAGGTTTGGCAACAACGACATTTTCAGGATGCCAGTCTAATGGTCATGAGAGTTATGCCACAGACATTTTCCTAAAAACCACTGAGTTATGTAAAGAACACCACGAAGAGGGCTAATTTTTAAAAGGATTTGCTCTTCTCAAGGCAAAGTCCTGCTGTGGCAGTCTGTGAGATCTGACAAATGAGGACAAATCCATAGAGGATCCTGCTCCCCTTTATCCTCAGCATAAAACCCGCAAACTGCAGACAGGAGACAGTCTAACTGAAAATGGGTATGTGACTTATAAATAAACATAAATAATAGTTAGGTTTCAACCAGGAACAAAATGTTCTTGAATGTCCTGCCTGCTTAAAAGCAGCCAGCACTTAAAAACCTGCAAAGAAAGACAACATGGGCAGATGTGGCCCATTTACAGTTTTGTACTCACTTTCATTTGAGTGCTACACAAATGTATCAATCCAAAATACATTTAATAGTTCTCAGATATGCCCATTATGAAGTTTACATTTTTATCAATCTATACTGAAATATATGCAGACACCTACAGTAAGTCTAGCTACACACCAATGGAGAGGACATGTAGCAGATGCAATTCATAGTTTTTCAGTGAGCCTAAAAACTTCCTTGCTGAATAATACACAACAGAGGCTCTTTATGATACATCTGAAGAACACAAACTAAATACTTACTGGCATTAATCTCTTCTTCATCATACACATCTACTTCCAGCAACCGGATCAGCATGCGGAAGAGAATCCTAAGGAACTGCAAGTATGAACCAGTCTTTCCAACCTGAGCCAGAGATGGAAAAAAGTCTAAATGCCAACCCAAACTACTACAAAGGAAGGGTCAATTTCAGACAAATGCCTCTGGGCTTACCCCTAAGCTGTGTGTTCAGCTCTACCTGAAAACACTGAAGATGTAATATTGCCCACCATGCTGAAAACACTTTTACTGAGCTGGTCTCTGAGCTCAACTTGGCCACAGTCTGTGCCACTTTTGTATGCAGGGAGATCAGCAGTGATAACTGCTTCTCTCCTGACATGCTCATGGCAGTGCTAGGCCCAGGGCCATCCACATGTGTTTCATTTAGGCTAAAATACAACATAAAGCATCACTCTTCCTCTCCTTACCACCTTCAGCATGGGTTTAGCCATAAAATTTGACTTTGATTTTTGACCTCAAAACACATCATTGCAAACTTGCCCCCCTCAGACAGCTAAACAGGCAGGAACTGTACTCTTACTTGTGGTGGTCCTGTCAAAAGCAGCCTCCTGGGGTGAAAAGTCCTAGTGCCAGAGGGCTCAGCCTGACTGCTGAAGTCCGCGTGGTGCTGCCGGGCTGTCGTCCACTGCCTGTAGTACAGAGACTGCTCCTCACTGCTCATGTCCTTGTGAAGCAGAGGCCTCAGAGAGCTCAGCCAAGACACATCAGCATGAGGCAGGAGGGAAGAGGAGGAAGGCAAATTCCCGTTTTTCTGCGAGCTCAGGAGGCAGTAGGCAGCTTTGGACAGGATGACGATGCGTGGCAGCGCCACACGCAGAGCCTTGCTGTCCTTAGCTGACTGGGCAGGCCACTGAAAGGTCTGGGAGACTGAAGACAGTGAGGAGAGTTTGGGGGTGGTGCTGCTTGCCATCTGGTTGCCCAGCGAGTCACACTCCTGCTTCAGGGTCTCTCTGGCTGTAAAGCTGGAGTAAGCTCCCTCGTCTACTGAGCTGTGTGCCACAGCCTGGAAGTTAAGGGATGGTGCCTGCTTCTGAGACTTGTCTGCAGCACTCGAGGAGCTCACACCATTGTCAGCCAGGGAACCTGGGAAAACAAAAAGCAGGCAATGAAAAGCTACTGACTGACATAAGAAAATCATTAATTCATTTGATCTATGCAATAAACCTAACATACAAATACTTCTGTTCAGTGAGTGCTGCTGTGGCTTAGGTCAGTGTTTCACATCTGTCTGTCCCTTTGGCAGGAGAGGCAAATGCCCTGCTGCAAAACGGCTCAGTCTCCAAGTATTCAATCCTAATGAATGCTAGCTATCATTTCCCATCCAGGATTTGGAATTTGATGGTACAGCTTTCTGAAAGTCAAGTTTAATGAACTACAGGATACACAGATCAACTGCATCTTCCTTTCTATGAATAACAGAGCATTTATTTCACTGCAACTTGGACATGAACTGGGCTGTGTCCCCTCCTCCATACAAGTCAGGTTTAGGTAGTGTTTGGGAAGACCTGGTGCATAGCAAAGACCCAGTTCAGCTGTTTTAACACCTCAGACTTATAGGGAAACAAAGGGAAGGACCCAGAAGTGTCTGCCAAAAGCAAAGCAGGGAAGACTTGGGGGGAGTTGATGCCTGAAGAGGAAGGACAACACCCAACTACTCTGTTGTTCTTGTCAAGGAGGCAGATATCCATCCTCACCTATAGGCACTCCCAGAGCTACAGAGCATTTTTATATTCCTAGAACTTTATACTAGCCCTTTTTGCATTGATTTTTAAGATCTTTCCAGGTTCCACTGAACAAAGCTAGCAATGAATGTGAAATGTAAGTTTGAAAATTAAAATCACAAGGGATGGCAAGCTTAGCTATGGCATACCACGCTTCTGACTGAAACACTGTCTCCTTTCAGAAGCAGACAGGAAAATTGCTCACCGTGTGAAGAATCTGCAGCTAACATTTCATTGTCTAGCCTGCAGCTGGATACAGCTAAGCAACCCACATTTGAGAAAACATCTCACTGTTTGCATCCAAATTCCAGTGATGCAGGAATAAAGGCTTGTTCCTCAGACCAACAGCAGAATAACTGACCTGAGGTTCCCGTGACGGCGCTGCTGTTGCTCTGGGGCCGGTCCAAGTCGATGAGCAGCTCATCAGAGTCATTCTCGCTGCCATTTGCCTTCTCCTGCTCCTTCTCACTGAGGTCAAGAGCTACAATAGGCCCTCGAATTGCCTCCTTGGAGACGTAGCAGCACGCCAGGCCTACTTCTTGCTCTAACGCAGTACGAGTTAAGTAGCTGGAGTCAATTAGTCGAAGGTCACAGTATTTCAGTGACCTAGAAAACCCAACACAAAAGAAAAATGAAGTTTTTGTTTTCTCTGACTTTGAAGAATACTCCCTATCTTTAATAGCTTACTAAATATCCACGAATAATTTTATAAGCCCAAACATATAAAATAATTTTAAAATATTCAGCATGTAAGTAGTGCTCCTTGGTACTTTGCACAGACACTTATTGACCCACACAGTAGAGTAGCATGACTTTTCACAAACTGTATTTCCCAAAACTTTAAACAGTTCCTAACTAAATGCTTCAAAAATACACTTCTCTTATGAAAAGACAGCTAGCCCAACTTATCTAAACATGTTAGAGAGCAATCATATTGAAAGAGTAGTCACAGCACCTGGGGAAGGTCTCTCCCAGAGGATCTTTGCCAGTTAGAATAACAATACAAGGTAGACCTTCCAGATCCTGATAGGTGCGAGGAACCCAGTCATCCTGCTCATTGCCCCTCCAAGCCTGTGAACAGAGAATATTCCAGTCACACCTAAATTGCATCTTCTAAATCTTCACCTGTCTTCTTTTTTTCGTCAGTTCCTGCTTTTGCTTTTTATACAGGGCTTGCTTACTCAACGGCCAACAGGAAGGAGACCGTGGGTGCAGGCATGCATTTTTTTTCTGGTAACCAACTGTTAGCCAAGCATTAAATGCAAAGAAAACAGGTGTATAGCATATGTTATTCAGAGCTGAAAACATTCACCTGGTGTGGTATTAGTGTGGTCTGTCAGAGAAAAAAGCAGTTGATGCATTCAGTTTGGAACAGATAAAAGGTATTATGTAAAGCTAAAATAAGACTTTAAAGTGGTGTACAAAGATGGGCCAATGAATTTTGTTTAATTATTTCATACAATGAATGATTACGTGAAAGGAGCACATTTAACCTTTCCCTGGAGGTAACCCCATCTGAAAGAACACCTTACCTACAGTCTATCAAGGCCTGAGACCATAAAACTGCACTGTTTTCTCTTAGCACTGGAAAAGATGGGTAGCATCAGTCCCATGTCCTTACACCCTTCAGTTCCCCTGGTTCAGCAGAGCTTACTGAAAAAATCTATTTCTCCAATTACCTAGCAGTATCTAAAGGCTTGGTAAAGCAGCCTTGGCAGCAGAGAGAGAATTTCTGGCTCAGCAAGGTTAGTCCAGCTGTGTGTTCCCCTGCCTCTCCAATGACAGAAGTTTTTGTGAAAGTGAATGACTAGAAAGTGAAATAGGGGAAGACAATTTTTCTTTAGATTTTCTGTGATTTTCCTTTCGCTACCACAAGGACCTAGAAAGAAGGAGTGCCTGGGGCTTTGAGCTGTAAACTTTCATCCAGAAGATGTATATCTTGACCATCTTTCTCAGGAAAGTCAGAGAGGTGCAACCCTCAGGGCTCCTCACTTCTGAATGTCTCCCAAACAGTTTGGTTCTTGTTACACTTCAAGGGTATGCCATGACAGCATCCCTGGTTAGTGAAATAGTTATTTAAATTGTCTTCCATCGCTTGTTTCATTCTGTACCTCTGGCTTCCTGATGGAGAGGAATGGCCTGTCTGACCTGCAGGCTTGTCTGACAGAGAGGGTAACAGTGCATCCACCAGTACTGCAGAGGCAGCTGCCCACCCTCCCTGCCCTGCTGTGGCACCACAAATCCTGCTAAGGCTGTCTGAGAGAGATGCTAAATTAAGTCAAACTTTTCAGCTGGGTTCACTAACACCTATAAAGTTTCCCTCCCTTTCTCTGAAAGTGGTCATGATGAGGTCTCTCATCCTTCCTGCAACCAAGAGTATTTATTGGTGGGACCACATTTTGAGCCTCAGCACTCAAAATATTGCTCTCTTCCCACACACAAAAAAGGGCTGGGGTGCTTGCAGTGAAAGCAGCCAATAGCAGCTCTCCACTGGCTCTAGTCCTTCAGCTTCAGAACTCCACCTATTGTCAGAACAAATGCCCAGCAGCACGGAGACTAAACCAAAATTGTCTGCAATAAGCTAGACTCAGCGGTGGCTGATGAATTTTATAATGGGAATCAGTTCCCCAAACATATGCTCACACCATGTCAGAAACCTTGAGTTATCCCAGGCACCAGACCAGCAGGTATGGTAACACAGCACCAGCCTCACGGGTGACCTTTATCGTTCTGAAATACTACTGGGACACCCCACCTAAAAAGACACTACAGGCTTGTATCTGGGCAACTGAATTCCTCTCCTCACTCCCTTCATATGCATGGTTCAGATTTGAGGACTTTTCTTCAAGCAAACTGCAAGAAAAAAACAAATCCAGAATCCTAGAGGTTTGTTTACTCCAAAACGCATCTTATGTTTTGGAGAGAGAATAAGAAGAATTGTTTAGAAGGTTTTTCACTCGCCATCTGAAAAAATTCCTCTATTCCAGACCAATGTTTACATGGATATCCACCTGCAACATCTCCACAGTCAATCCTTATCTGCTCTCAAGGCTGTTTCAGCACTGTGTAAGGGCTGCAACTCACTATGGCAAAGCAGTGTTAACAAGGCCTCATAGGACCTAATCCAGAATGATTTAAAGTTAGAATCAATGTGTCTCCCAAAAAAACCCATCAGCACAGAGCTGCTATCTCATATGTTTTTTCATTTATGACCACTTTCTAACCTCTCCTGCTGCAGATAAAATTTGAGAAGCAAGAGTTGTAGCTTCTTTAAGGGACATTTTATCTGCTTTAGGCTGTAGGCAAGCTCTTCCAGAAAGGCTCACAAAATTCATTCCTCTTTTCTGTGGTTTTGAATACGCTGTATAACTCATAGTAGAAGCAGAAAGTTAATCTCTCTATGAGACTTCTCTCTAGAGCAAGGATCAGGACATATAACCAGTACTACTTTCAGGCTGATACCAAAGGCAGGCAACCCATCATCCCTTTGTTTAATGTAGTGAGGTCAGTTCAGGAAATGGGTTTGGCCACTTGAACAATGCTCTTGTTAATCCATGCAAAATTTTAGGCTGTGCATATATGCATGTAGCTTCTTCAGGCTTTCAGCATGCAGGGGGTTGAGGAAAGAAATCTGTGACAAACAACATACTTTACCAGTTATCAGGAGGGCAGAAGATGGATGGACAGAGCAGACAATAGACACACTAGACAGACAGATAAGTTGGTGGAAATAATTAGTTTGCCTACAGAGATCTGAGCTCTGCTTCTAGAGATGAACCCTATCTGATGCATGCTGTTATTCAACTTTAAGAAGTGAGATAACAGCTGGTGTTTGACTCCAAGGACCAGTAACAATCCAGGTTTGTTCCAAGTCCCTCTATCATTTATGCTCCAAGTATAGAAATGCATTCACAGCGACAAATACAGAACACATGCCCTTTCCCTACAGAATAATTAACCTACAAACACGTGGGAACAAACACAAAACAACTACAACAGCGAGATGACTACAGTGAGCACTCAAACATTGAGTTTCTGCCAACCTTCAGCCGCGTCACGAAGTGTTTTGCCACGGTGAGCTCCGAGGCTGGGTTCCCAAGGAGGATCTCAAAGCGATACTGCAGCCCCAGCTTGTCCCTCACTTCCTGCAGCCTCTCCTTGGCCAGCATGGCCAGCTGCACCGACGGCACCCGAATGACCAGCATGTGGCCACAGCCATTCTTGTCCTTGCCCGGAGAAGTGATAAGGTCGTCCATTATGCTGAGAGTTTCAGGGGTGCTGTGATCCCTCAGAGAGGCCATGGTGGTGAGGGCCATCAGAGCCTGGGAATACTGCTGGATGAGGAGGTAGCAGCGGATCACCATGCTGTGCAGCCGGGGGTACCTTGAGGAGGCCACAATTCTGTATTAGCATGTGCAAAATCACAGTAATGCCTGAAAATCAGACAAAACGCAGGACTGCCTAATAAAGAGGTACCTGTTTTTACCAGTAGTGCCCCAAGAATGAAGTCTTCCATTCTCACAGACGAAAATTTTGAACAAAAATTGGAATTATAAACTCCTGTTACACTCATCTTGTCCAAAATTCCAGCTAAAGATAAGGAACACCTCAGATCCAATTTATTCCAAGAGCACATGCTTACAATTGCTTTGCTTTCCACAAGCTTTTTCTCTTACAAACATGAGGACCATCGTGGCTTCAAGTGGTTTGTGGGAGAAGTACTCCATAATTTCACATCTCTCAGCTTCTCACCAGAAAGTTGGACCTACCAACCAGGAATTGCTGGCTCTGAGCCAAATCTGAACTTCAATTTTGCCTTTTAACTTACATTGCCAATATCTTTGCTTTCCTTACAGCTACAAGCAGTGACAACAAATATGAAGTAAAATTTTAAGAGAAATAAAATTTAAACCTACTCAAGCAAAAAAACCCACTCAATTTCTAGACATTTCCCATGAACCTGCTCACCACCACAGTACAGAAAAACACTACACTATTATGCCTTGAGACCTGGTCTTGTGCCACATAAGTCCAAATAACTAATCCAAATTGCTTTGGTCTCTCTCTTGAATAATCTAATAGATAATATGATATCCATTTAAAGAAAGTTTTGGGTTTGTGTTTAACCAGTAGATATAGTAGTTTGTTCTGGATAATGTAAGTCAGTCATTAAATCAGTAAGTTTTTAAAACACTTTTTACTCTTCCTGCCACGAAAGTACCCACTGCACTTCTGCTACTAAAACAAATGGAGCCTTTCATGTAATACAAAAATGTCTGCAATATTTTCAGCTTGTAAGCTGAAATGGCTCACCCACTCAGACAGAATAGCCCAGTTTCTTGAAAACAGAGGCTAAATTGATAAACTAAATTGATATAAAAAACATATCCTGGTTCCAAGGTAGAGATTCACCTGGTTCCAAGGTAGAGAGGTTCACCTGCCCTCAATTTCTGGTCTTATCCTAATCTCATATGATTATTTGCACATACAAAAACCTCCTTCATCCTTTTTCCCTCACCTGTTTTAAGAGAAAGAGACTGACCAGAAAGAATAGGAGAAGCCTAAGGAACTGACCTTATTATTATTGCTTATTCGTAGATAATAACAAATATTAAGTATTAATGATGTACTCAATTATTAATGTTGCTAATTTAACACATTTGATACTGAAATAAATACATATACATATAGAACAATGTTTACTTAATTAAAACAGAAAACACACTACAGAACACAAAACAATCCTATTCAAGAAAATATAAAAACATGAGAACTATTATTTGAGGTGCTATAAAGGATCTGTCCTGCTGATACGCAGAGGATGTTAACTCCACATTGCTGGAAATGACAGTATTCCCTTCATTCCTGTAATGGGCACATTTAATTGTATCATAGATAAATGCCATGAAAGTAGCTTTTTCAGGCAGCTGCAGGAACCAAAACAATGGCCAACTATTGAAATAATAAAAACGACATTTTTGAAACTATGTCCCTCTCCACTAACAAAAGAGACACGAGAAGTGGTGAGGTATGAAACCTCTGGTACCTTCTGAGCTTAGTGAGGGCTGAGCCAAAAGAAGAGAGCAGCACAGCTGAGCCCAGATTGCTGCTGAATAGACCTGATCTCTTCTAAAAACAAATGAAGGATATCCACTCCCTCCTACAACTGCACTAAACTTGTTACAAAAATAAAATTGCACATACTTCATGTATTCCAAGATCAACATCAAAGGTCCTCATCCCCCATAATGGGGCTCATAAAGATGTATCTTTAAGATCCCAACTGGGCAGAATCCCAGGCTTCCATGTTATTATTTACCTTTCTAAAAGTGTGTTGACCATTTTTTCAAAGGTTTCATCACATCTCAAAAGGGGACTTGTGACTCCCCATTGGAGGGATTTGCTGTATTCATTCAAACCAAAGTATAGTTTGTCTTCACTCGCTGCATCATCCTGTTTCACACACAAACAGCAAAAATTAAAAGGAAAACTGGAAAAAAAATTTATTTCTTGTGTCATTTAAAAAAAAAAAGTGGAAAGCACTTTGCAAACTGAAGAATTCTTTTTATCTGTTCCCCCTAAGTGATGCTGTTTACTTGTTTCACCGATTACAATAAAATGTCAATTGTTTTTTACTTAACCTATTATTTGCCTACAGCTAGGAAAGATAGGTGTAGGTCCTTGTGAGTTTTTCAGAATATCTCCTGCCTGTGACTGCAGGGGGGTTTCTAGAATTCTGCTAATTATTTTCTGATTCCCTATCTCTGGCTTTTTATCTACTGACAACTGTCATCTCATTTCCATTTAGAGTAGAACCTGAAGAGAGAAGAATTATTAATTTCCAAAGCTGTTCTTGATTGTCAGAGTCTACACACTTTTCTAATGGAAACGAGGAATTAATTTTTTTTCTGTTGGAATGTACATCTGCAGACAGCTATCAGAAAGGCAGAATATTTGGGTATCAAATTTTGTGAGCCTTAGATGGAAGCAAAGCATGTTCTCCAGTCTATTTACATCAGCAGTAATCTCTAGGAATGTAATTAATCACCTACAGTCTTTCCTTTTTTTTTTTGTGGGTTAATTTTTTAAATCAAAAGACTGGAACTTGTTATTTTTTTTACTTTTGGGAAACTAAAAATTGTCAAGATGATTTCACAGAAGATTACCACATGGTTTTATTAACAATCAACCAAAAAGCATGTTAGAATGTTCATTCACTCCCTCATTTTACAATACTTATTTTTTACAGCTCCCACTCTAAGACACTTTGCAGAAACTAATAGTCCACTCAACACAGTAAAGTCAAATCTAATATATATATATATATACACCAAACAAGTAATAGGAGAAAATACTGTCTTTAGCAGGTGGTTTACCCAAAACATCCTCAGAATCAGCTGCCTGAAATGATGAAAGAATTAATAGTACAGAATATCCAACAGGATTTTTGCACTGCACAATGACAGCACCTACAACACCAAAATTTGTCAACCACACAACTTTAATTAGGACTGGGAAAGTAATGAACAGACTTGACAGACTATGTGACATATAACTTGAAGTCAAAAGTCAGAGTGCTTGGAAAGGAAAAGCCAGCTCTGGAGCTTCATGGCATGTCTACACAGCTTTGTCTGACCAAAGCACAGAAAGGGGTTTCTCATCTTGCATGACCGGACAAAGGAAACTGTGACATTCCTGGTCCTAAATATCAATGCTACCTCTACCATCAGTATCCCAGGGCTGTCCATCTGGAATCTGAGAGAATAAACTCCAGCAGAGAAAGAGCTCCCTCCTAACACACACATTTTCTAGATTCTGTTGGGTGTGAATCCCACATTGAAGTTCACAGTTTAAATTTAAAAATAACAGCAAAACACTTACCACAGTGTCAGATTGTATCCAATGCACCTCATTGCTAGAGCTGATCCTGGACTGCTGCGTTTGCAGGGCATAAGGGAAAGAGCTGACCTGAAGAACAAGGAGGTTGAATGCTTCAAGCACCTCCCTGCAATTAATAACTCTATCAGCCAGACCATGATTAGGCTCACCATGTGACAGGGAACTTGAAATGGCACTGCAGAAATAAGAATGCAAAGAATTGCCTTACTGACATCCTGAAATTCAATGGATCACTCTCTTCCTGCAGAAAAATCTCTAAATGACCATGACACAGAGAGAGAATCATAGCTCAAAAAAATCTCTTTGGAAAGGTAAAAGACTTCAAAAAATGTTTGACTGTTCTCTGTGGGTAAACTCAGGAAAACAAGGAAAAACAACAAACACCTAAATAAAGGATCAAAATCTGTTGACAGGGACAAGGTGGATTAATGTGACAATTCAAAAAAGCATCACACGGAGGAACCCAAAAATAAGCCAAAAATAATCCCTCTCATTAAGAAACACTGTTCCATGAGCTGTGGGGATAGGATACAGTAGCAATTTTATGAAATCCAGTGGTTTTTCCAGTCAGAAATAACAAATTTCTAAAAGGCTGGGAAGCCTGAAAAGCTGCTGATGTTCTGATGTTCCAAGGAATTCCAAGTCTGAAGTATAGCAAAGACAGTAAAAACATGTGATGGGGAAGACCATGTAGAAATAACATTGCTTTTATCTGCTTTCAGTTGTCCTTCAAGGGGAGTATCTTGCTTATTATAGAACCATAGAATGGTTTGAGTTGGAAGGGATCTTAAAGTCCACCCAGTTCCAACCTCTCTGCCATGGGCAGGGACAACTTTCACTGATTCTGATATTGAAATGAATCCCACAACCTTATACATCATGTTTAAACCACATTATTCTCCCTAGTTTACTCATGGAACAAGAGCAGAATAGTTAGCTTTACTTATTTCTTTCTTCTATCAAGATAAAGCTGTGATTTGGTGTGAAGAAATGTTTTTGCATGTGTGTACATGCTGTGTTTAGACCTAAAGCTGTCGAAATTCAATAGAGCTGATTTTTAAAATCCTTTTCTTACAGAAGCTATGGCATCTCTGTTATGTTGTAGACTTAAATGTCTTTAAGCTTTCTCATATCCCAAATAACACTACTGTCAGGGATAAAAATATAAATTTAAGACTGATCACCTTGTGAACATTGGAGACATTCGGGTTTGAGTTCAGAAAAAGAAGAGGCATAGGAAAAAAGACAAGAAGAACAAAGAAAGTTGCAAAATTCAGCATTTTCCCCTAAATTTCAGCACCATAGCACATAATCCTAAACCCAGTCTTGTTAGGCATCCAATAATCTGAAACTAGTCTCACCCACCTTCAGCTGAATCAGAATTAGTAAACAAATATCATAGGCAACCAAAAGAGATTATTTCCGACTATAAGGCACAAAAATGCTTTACAAATGCCTAGAGAAAGCAATAGGTGTCTAAGATGGTAAATCTTTTGAAAGATGCTGGGAGAGGATTGTTTTCCTTCAGCAGATGGAGGCAGCTACCTTGTTAAATCCACATGGGCATTGTCATGAACCAGCACAAAGAGCGTGTAGGGGTTCTGCTTCACTCGCCTCATGAACACTTCAAATTTAGTTTGGATCTCATTGTCCAGCCGAACCACATATTTCTCAGCTCTCTGGTAGGCTGACCCATTGTCTTCTAGGCCCAAGTCCACAAGCACACCTGTCAAAAAGAAGAATACAACAAAAATCTTTTCCTCCGAGTGCATCCAAAAATGAAGGGTCAGTGGGAAGTTGCCACTTGTCTGCCAAACCACTGACAGGCCCCAGTAAGAAGATGATTATCCAAATGCAATTTCTCTCCCAATGAAGGCCAAAATATGTTCCTTGGTTTCTGGATTTCCTCCAAAAAGTGCCTGAAGACCTTTCAAAGACTTGTCACATTATTAAAAAATGGGGGGAAAAAAATTAGGCCTCCACAAAGATTTCCAAAGCAGCACTCACTTGGCTATGCTTCATGATCCTTGGCTTGCCCACATTAAGCTAATATGTTAATAATATTTGAGTCAGAAAAAGTTATCCTGATTTTTCCATTGCAAATACCATCAATTTATATAAAATCGATTTGCCCTAGTATCATATCATACTTTTCATGCTCTGTTTCAATGTTTATGTCAATACAACTATTCTTTGTAAAGATATATTGCTGTCATATTCATAAAGTAGGCAGGTGCAATGTATATGACTTTGAACATCATTTGAATTAAAGAAGTAGGAATAAACTACTCTGAAATCCGGGTCAATTACATATTTTCCAGGGTCTTAATGATTCTGTAGAATTATTTTTTAAAAAAGTAAAACAAAATGCAACCATGAGGACAAAAGTTATATCGGAGCAACCTACTTTCCCCCTTATCCCAGTAAAGATGTAATAACATCACAAACTCTGATTTATCACCCTGTTTCCCCTTCTCCCTTTTACCTGATTGTCGGATTCTTTGAAGGGTCTGCTGCACCAGGACCTCTGAGCGGGGCACAATAACAATGAAGTCCACCTTGCTGAAGTGGCCCAAATCCAGGCTCTGGTTGCCACTGTCTGCTATAGCACAAACCTGGGACAAGAGCTTTCTGGCAACTGTGAGCTGTGGCTGGTAAATTTGGAAGGTATCAACATCCAAATCTAGAGCGTGTTTGTTTGAAAAAGAAAACAAAACACAACAAGAAGCATGTTTACTTTCCCACCCCCCCCATCAAAACATGACTCTCCAAACAGCCTACCCTCTATTATTAGGAAAAAAAACAAAAAACCACACTCACCAGAATAAATCTCAGCATTCTGGAGAGTTGGGTCCAGATTACAAATGCCAACTTTCTTTGATCAAAATGTGGTAATATATCAGATGACCTCAAGGCCACCACTAACCATTTTTTTTTAATGCCCTAAGTGTTTTAAGTATTTTTAACATTGCAACCCAAGGAAACCTCAATGTCACCAGAGTGAAATGTATTCTGTTAAATGAACCAACACATACACAATATGCATGCACATATACATAAAGACATCCATGTGTACATATATTAAAGAGCAGACAGAGAGAGGTCCAGAGCTCTAATGTTCTCCTGAAACTCAGATTTATTTGGACCTAATAAATGTCAAAATCACACTAAATGCAGAGAACTGAGGGACTGACCAGAGCACTCGTGTTTCCTCAAAATAAAAACAATTTTCTATCTCAGTATTTCCATTAGTTAAATTCTATGTCCAACAATCCATGCTTCATTAACCACTGAGTATTTTCAACTTGCAAACTACCAGATTAAATCTTAAGAAGGTATTTCAGTTTTTGTTTATGCCATTTTTTTCCTACTGTGTTAGTTTTACACAGGGACATGTGTTTGCATGTGTGTGCACATGTGCTTTTCTCCTGTTCAAATATGCTGTAGTGTCCATTTCAGCAGATCTGCTATGGAAGAAAGGTCTCTGTCACTTACTTCTTTATTTTTTTTTTATTCAGGCAGTTTCTCAATGGCTTCAACTACTGTACAGCCATATGTTAAAGACAAAATGAACTCAGAATAACTGCTTGAGAAAATACAAAGGTTTAAAAAGAAGTACACAGTAAGAAAAAGAAACCCCAGAATCTAGAGATCATTCTTCCTTCAAATTAATCCTCTGAGGAAGCTCCAGACTTGTATTTGTCCTTCTGAGGGTGAGAGAACAAAGCACGTGGCAGCCCTTCTAGTTGGATCTCCTGATGCACGTGGAGACAATAAAGCATTTTGCTTTCATTCAGATGTAACACCAAATAGGTGCATTTAAGTTAACTAATATGACCCAAGAGCACACATTCCTTTCAGAGAACAAAGCGTTACCAGAGGCAGAATTTGCTTTGATACTAGACCTGAAAGAATCTAAGTGTATCTTTTGCCATTATTGTGATATGAAAAGGAAAGTATGTTTAGAACTCTGAATAGCTAAATAATTCTGAAAATTAGCAATTTTACACAGGAAATCCTATCTTAGCTTTTTCACCTAAGCATCTTATCACATTATGCTGAATAAGACACATCTCTGATCCACAAATTACAGATTACCCTTGCCTAGCACTTTTAGTCCAAGATCTTAAAACACTTTCTCTAAAAGTATAAACCTCAGAGCACAAGTCTCTAATTCGTATTACAAGGCAGGAGGACACCTGAGGAGAAGGAGAACACAATTTCCCTCTGCCTTAAACTCAAGGTTACATTCCTTTTCTCCATGCAAAAAGATGAAATGAATCCACACTGCCAGTGTTACAAAGAAACATCTTCTCCACTGCCTGATGCCTAATAGAAGATCACACGCTTTATCTTAGAAAATATAAAAACATCAGGGGAAAAAATTTGCTGAAGGTAATTACAGAGATTTTCCGTCTGAGAAACTGCTGTGTTGCTACATTTAGCTGGCAGTATTAGTATTTTAAGGTTGGCACACTGGCTGCAAATGTGGCCTCAGATCCTTCTGAGGTGTATGCATTTTGACATTTAACGTAAGAAAAAATTACCTGGTTCTTGTGTAGAGACCATGGCAATTGCCTCCTGAGATGACACACACTCGCTAACATCTCCATTAAAAGGAATAATGACACTTTCCCCTCGCTGCTGTAGCATCTTCTCCAGCAGCTTGTCCAAATCATCACCTAGATCAGAATTAGCAACACCAAATTATCTGGAAACCATTTCAGAGAAATGACATGGAACATTATATACACTCATGTTCTCACACAGCTGATGTCAGATCTGCTCTGGGGTGAGGGACTGAGATACAGGGAAGAGAGGAAGGGAGAATACTTTTCTCTTTTACCTACTGATTTACCAATTGGATTAATTAAAAAAGAAAAAAAGGAACCACAGTTGTATAAATTCAGCTCTGTGGCTTTACAGCTATTGGTGACATCTGATGATTACAAAGAAACACACTCTATACAACAAGCTCTAAAACCTTGCTAAGAGCAAAAACTAGAAAACACTTGTACTTATGGGTGCTCTGCCATTACATTCAACAGTGCTAAAAATGTTTTGCCAGAGGGTTAGGAAGTGCCACAGGTGAAGGAGACAAGCACTCCTTTATACACAAGGAATGAAGAACAGAATGCCTCTCAACGGGGAGAGCAGAGCTGTATCCATGTGCATTTTAACTGCTGAACAGGAGACACACCAACCCTAAAGACAAGACTGTCTTTGCTAGAACTCCTGTTTCTTAGAACCACTCACCTAAAGATGTATTTTTGAAATGTGATGCCAGGAAACTAACTTTCCCTGTGATGAGCTCATAACTGATCTCTTTTAAAAATTCACTGGTGGTCAGCATGCTCTCTGCAAGTGCCCGAGACTGATACTGACCTGGAGAAGAGAGAGGGAAAGAGTGAAAGCAAACATTAACACAGTTTACTGTCAAAATAACCTTTCCTTCCTAGAAGTGTGGGGCACTCTGATCTTCAGTCTTGGATCTCCACTGCCTTTACCCAGCAGACTGGGAGAGTAGTCTCAAGTCTACTCTGCTAGTGACTGGAGAATTAGTTGATATAACTAATTTTAGCAGGTGCTTTGCTATTGCACATCATTTTGCATACTTGTATGACAAATGAGACTCAAAATAAGTATTTGTACCTTAGATGAAATGGAGGGTTCTGGATAAATATGAGTAAGTCATTATCCTTAGTGTGGGGGAAAAAAGGTAAAAAAAGTTAAAAACTGGCATTACTGATGACTAGTCAAAGTTCACTTCCATCCAGATACACTCATTCAGACACAAACAGCACAGCCAGTCATCAGTGCAGAATAAAAAGGATAAAAATAAGGATGAAAAGGATTAAAAGCACATTCTGTTTTAAGCAGTCTGCAGAAGACTCTGTGGTAAAATACCGCAGTTGTTACATGAAACAAAGACAAACCAACTATTTTGTCACTGGGTCTCTTCAAGATATTTTCTAAGGTAATCTCACAAACAATAAAGTCTTGGGCCTCTCAAGAAGCAGTAATGACTAGCATAAAGATATTCTTCTAGATCCTCATGGACCTCGGTACTCCAAGTCTTGCTGAAGATACAGTAAACTGTGACATTGCAGTACATTGCAGTACAACAATACAAAGGAGAATAAAAAGAACAAAGGAAATTTAAAAACCGAATCAGTAAGTCAAGAAAATTAATTTGGCATTTCCTTTTGAAGCAGTCTGCAATATACTCACCTAGAACCACTACACAGAATTCATTTCCTCTAATCTTTGATGCACAAATAGCAACTACATAATCTGGCAGCTTTTGCTGATGTTTCATTTCATTGAGAGACCTCAAGGTCTCCGAGATGCCCTCTGCCAGGGAATTCTGGGTGACAACCACGTGCACGAGATCCCGGGACACACTGGCGATTAATCTGGCAAGCCAAGGGAGTTGACCTGGTGACACAGAGATACACTGTGCACTCATCTGCAAGGATCTCTCCCTCAGAGTGAACTCCTGCATAGCTTTCAACATGATCTGCTCAAATTCTTCCCTCAGGGGTATCTGGTCAGGACCTACAATGAAAACAAACAAACAGGAGAACAGTGTCTCATATAAAAATGTTATTGAACCAGGAATAATTGCACGTCTGTCTTGATCTGACAAGCTCCTTTGCACATTTTTTTTATATTAAAAAAAGACAAACCTGGCACTCAGTGGATATCTACCCACATGGCTTATTCTTGGTTTTTCATTTTAGAAGCCTTTCTCTTCCACCACCACCTTTTTTTTTAAACTCCTTTTGATTTGGCTTTTTTTTTTAACAA
This sequence comes from Petroica traversi, assembly GCA_025920805.1. Classification (NCBI taxonomy): domain Eukaryota; kingdom Metazoa; phylum Chordata; class Aves; order Passeriformes; family Petroicidae; genus Petroica; species Petroica traversi. The sequence continues at coordinate 10,281,077 of JAHLSL010000019.1, forward strand.
TGAGGTAGGTATTCCACCTCACTCCTGGCTTTTCTACCTTCAGCAATTGGTGGGACAAACAAGGGAGTGGGAAAATATGTGCCTTTTGCCTGGAGGAGAAGGATTAAGCATGCAGCCATATGTTTTTGCAGCAGAAAACCAAAATGCTCATCCTTCCAGCTTAATCACAGCCATGCACCCTGAGAAAGCCGGTTAAGTGCTCTTTGCTTTGCTTTTTCTCATTATGCGTATTAATCAACTAAGCATGAATGCAAATAAACACGTTTAACCTCTTCCTTAGCTCAGTTAAATTAATCCAGCAAATCTGCAAGCATCTAACATAAAGAAGAATATGCAACTTTAGATCTACATTCTCCAGACTCTGTCAACTGTACTGTCAGCTTGAACTGAAAAACATATAAGCCATCTTATCTTAGCATCAGTCCTCCAACTGAACTTCAGTTAACATTCTGTTCAGTTAGCTTTGTCTCATTGTCAAAGATATTCAGGAACAGTTAAAAACATTCCTGAACACAGAGTAAAAAGTAACCATAGCTTATATTGCCAAGATCTCATATCAGTGCCAAAGGAGGCAGCTTCACACTTCAGCAGCTTGCTTTTCTATGACAAAACAGGGGGCCTTAAATATCAGAGATATGTGAAATACTGGGTTTGTTTTTATTTCAGGCCAGGAAACAAAAAGGTTGTGTGAGAAACAGGGTGTGGGTAAATAACCCACAGAACATAATCTGTATAAACTACCACCTGTTGTCATTTTTGCCTTTTTGAGAAGTAACATATGGAAAGTGCCACCATCCAATTACCATAGGATGGTAAGGTAACTACAGTTGTAAGTGCAAGGTTGTTTTCATTTTTGATGCAAACTGAAAAATTCTGATGAGTCCAACTTAACACAGCATAGGCATAATTCTCTCTTTAAGAGTTCTCTTTCGGAAATGTTTTTTCTTTTTCCTTCTAAGAAAGTATCACTCATTCTAGTTCTTGAAGATCTCAAAATTTAAAAAAAACAAAAACCCTAGGCACGTATCTGTAGAGAACAATGTTTTTCTGCAGAAATAAAGTTTACCTAAAATATATCAACTTCTGAAAATTATGTCACCCTTTAAGAGAAATAAAAGTAAACTTTTGCTGATTGAGGAAGCTACTTAAGGGACAGGCTCTAAACAAAAGGGTCATCATGAACCCAAGATTATTAAAATATTGGTACCAATGGAAAAGCAGATTCTCAGTATGAGAATACACAGAATTTCCCTCAGATTACTTTTAAGAAAATATAGCAGTCATTCTCCACAAGTATCCAGAAAAATAATGGAACTAATATCAGATGAGATATAAGACAAAATGATAGATATCGATATTGATTGTGTAAAATTTCCTAAAATTAAAAGTCAATGTTAAAAGGGAATATATAGATGTTTCCATCAGAAATCAGCATGAAAATTATCATCTTTATTTCAGAAACAAAACTGCAAAATAAACAATATCATAAAATACTAATATCTGAGTTAAATCCAGTTGGTGTCCAGTGACAAGTGGTGTTCCCCAGGGCTCAGTGTTTGGGCCAGTCTGTTTAATATCTCTGTTGATGATATGGACAGGGGGATTGAGTGAGATTGGTTCTGTTGGTTAGAACACAGTGATAATAATGGCAAGGTAGTAGTTTCAAACTCCTTATGGGCCATTCCCTTAAGAGTTGGACTCAATTATCCTTATGGGTGCCTTCCAACTCAGAATAGTCAGTGATTCTGTGTGAGAGCACCCTCAGGCAGGGGAAAGAGAGCAGGAAGTTTCTGCAGAGGGATCTGGACAGTCTGGATCAGTGGGCTGAGGACAATGGTCTGAGGTTCAACAAACCAAGTGCCATGTCCTGCCCTTGGGTCACAACAACCCCCAGCAGTGCCACAGGCTTGGGAAGAGTGGCTGGAAAGCTGCCCAGTGGAAAAGCACCTGGGAGTGTTGGTTGATGGCTGGCTGAACATGAGCCAGTGTCTGCCCAGGTGGCCAAGAAGGCCAATGCCTGGCTTACACCAGAAATAGTGTGGCCAGCAGGAGCAGGACAGTGACAATATCCCTGTACTCGGCACTGGTGAGGCCACACCTCAAGTTCTACGTCCAGTTCTTGGCCCCTCACTACAAGAAGGACATCGAGGTGCTGGAGCATGTCCAGAGAAGGGCAATGGAGCTGCTGAGCACAAGTTCTGTGGGAAATGGGACCTGGGGCCGTTTAGCTTGGAGAAAAGGAGGCTCAGGAGGACCTCGTTGCTCTCTACAATTACCTGAAAGGAGGATGTAGCCAGTTGGGGACTGCTCTTCTCTCAGGTAGTAAGTGATGGGACAGATGGAAATGGCCCCAAGTTGTGCCAGGGGAGGTTTAGATTGGATATTGGGAAAAAAATCCTCTATGGAAAGGTTTCTCAGTCACTGAACAGGCTGCCCAGAGTAGTGGTGGTTTCACCATTCCTGGAGGTATTTAGAAGATGTGTAGATGTGGCACTTGGCAGCATGGTTTAGTGGTGAACCCGGCAGTGCTGGGTTTATGATTGGTCTCACTGATTAGGTTTTTCCAACCTAAATGATTCAATGCTGATTGATTCTATTCTATTATTCTATACAGTTTAAGTCAACATATTCAAATGTCATCCATTTCTAGATGACACTCATTTCTGTTTAGACAAACTTCAGGCTGCATCCCACAAAGACGACTACTCTAACCATCCAAGAAAGGAGAATTGCTGGAATAAGCTCTCGCTTCGAGTTTCTGACTATCCCTTCCACTCAAGACAAAGTCTTGCTCTTGCCTTGAGTCTGGATGTGCATTTGGATATTAAAACTACAAAACACCTCTGGCTGTCACAGCATACAACACACACACAGTCAAACTTATTCAAATGTACCACAACAAGAGAAAAGGGAGAATGATTTCAGAATTCTAAACAAGTGGTGTAACAAAGGTCCAGAAACCTCCTTCAACCAGAACACAGACCCCCTCAGCACTGCATAGGCTGAGATTGTGTTTGTAGAAATGGCAGTGCAATAGTAAAAAGCTGACAATTACAGATGATGGAATGTAACCCATACTGCAAATATGGGCATTCTGATGTATAAAAACAAAGCTCGACAATACTTCACCATGAATGCTGCCGAAGACAACAAATGTGAAATCCAAGTTAAGCCCAGGAGGTAGACTAAAAAAACCCACTAAAATTAAACCCACACCTTTATAATTTTTTACTTATCCCTTTATCACAGTCAGTGGAATTTATTTACAGCAACACTATGGCTCACAATCACAGGTTTAAATCTGTATAGCCTTCATAGAAGGTTTAAAGAATCAGAAATGCATTTGGTTTTTTGCTTTGATCTGTAATATCATCACAAGTTGCTCAGCTGGTTTCTGAAAACACAACAGCATCATCCTACAATTAATACTGTCATAATTTTACAAGAAAACCGATAGAAATTCTCACCTATATCCTATTTTTTATTGAAAAAGCACTTACACAGATAATAGTCTTATAATCTGTGATCACAGTCATCTGCAAATATATTTTATACAAGCAGTGAAATCTGAAAAAAATTGGGCAAGACTCTTTCGTGCTTTTGCCTGCTTTTTTATCTTTGCCTTTATCTTACTCTTTCGCAATATACTCTGGAGAAAAGAAAAACATTTTAGTCCTATTTTCTCAAGAAAAAATAAAGGCTTATATCAATAAATTGTTAATTTATATGTGTATTTGTCTCTTCTTGTCAAAAACCTTTGAAGCTGGCTGCCATCCAATCATCTTTAATCTGCTTTGATTTAACAAAATGGGACAAAGGCTACAGTTCAGTGCAGCTGTCACAATTCCAGCAGTTTTAAGTTTACAGCAATATTCAAACCAGCAACATGTTTTGATCCCCTCCTCTACAGAATGTTTTTACTTTTCTCCTCATAAGGCTCTTTCATGTTTCAGTACTGGCACATGTCTCCACATAAGGTCAAATAGGAAATTATTCAGCTTTGCACAGCTAAGAACGAAAGCCAAACAGGGAACTGCTTTATGTTGAAGGCACAGTGCTTGGTAAATAGAGCTCAGCTACAGAAGCTTTGCATGAAGCCTCCTCTGGTCTGCAGCAAGTACAGACTTGCTGTGTCCCATCTAAAGTTGTACTTGCTCATGGAGCATGATTCACTGACTCACAAGTTTCAATAAATAGTTTATCTTTAATTGGAAATGCTGTAATCAGCTGGCCACAAATTTGCAAGCTGCCTCTATCAAGCCAGAGCTGTGTGAAGCAGCTGGTTTTAACATGCACTATCTACAAACTTTCCATTAAAGACAAAAATCTCAACTAATTGAAGCCCACTGAAAGAAGGCAACAGAAAAACATCCAGTAAAAACAAACAGTAAAAAATTAAGAAACCCTCTGTCAGTTGTAACATGGCATCCAATGGATTAGTGAGGCAGAGAATGATAAACAAAGCTAACAGGTCACTTAGAGAGTACAACAGCCCAGAAAATAGTTTCCTTCCTGTCTGTTACAGAACTGCAGCAAAGTGTAAGCACTCATGGGTGAAACCAGCATGAAGCATGTTTGCTCCCCAAATTGTAAGGTTTAACTGTATAAGCAGCTATGCTGCTCTTGGAACACCTGCATATTTCATACCATTGTGTATTACAGATGCACTGTGTTCTTCACAAAAGTAACTTCACACTCCTCCATGATAAGCAGCATCTTTTCAAATACAAAAGTTAGGGTGAACCCAGGCTGGGAAGTTTCCCAACACTATCCTGCATTAACTTCTAAAACTTTGCTGTTACCACAGCTCTTTTTATTGTAATGTAGGAAAAATGACTGGGACTGCAACAAGAGAAAAAAAATTAGCTTGTTGGTTTGCTCTTAAACTTGCAAAAAGTCCATTTCAAAAACATTTACAAGAATGAGATATTCACTGAATCACTTGTCTTAGTCTGAATAACAAATGTGGTTTTCATGTAAACAGTGCTGTCACCAAAACAATGCCAACCATCACACATCTGCCAGCATTTGTCACAAAACTGAATAAAACAGACCGAGTGTCCTCAAAAAGGGCTGTGATAACTGATGGTTTGATACCCTAAGCAAATGAGCTATCTGCAATGCAAATCCATTTCACAAAGGTGACCTGGTCAATCCCCATATGGAGAGCAGAAGCAGCATCAGCCTTTAAATTCACTTCACTTCTTCCATTTCAGAACGAAGTGGCAAAGTCACACACACTAGATGGAGCCACTTGCCTCTTCCAGGCACAAAAGTAGCCAGAAAACTGGCCCTAAAAGGGACATAAAGAAGGCATGCCTTAATAAATAAAAAAAGGGCTAACTCAAAAAAAAGGACAAATTGCTTACCTAGCTGGACAAGATATTGAATAGTTAAAAGTATCATATTCTCCACACTTAGCAGCTGACTGCTGGACAAACCCAAGAGATCCAGATCCTTGTTCTCCAGCTGTGGAATCTTGTAGCAGTTCACCAGCAAGGGACTTACAACAATATCACCAACATTTCCATAGAAATAAGGTAAAGTGCCATAGCCTATAATAAAAGAAACAAAAAAAAATAAACCCAGAAATACACAAAATTTGCCATTACTTGAAATCTTGCACAGTGATGCATTTCCAAACTTCTTGTTAAAGCTGTCTGGCAAAATATATGTTCCTGGCATTATAATAGCTTAAAACATAAATGATAGGCCAGGGATCCTCTGCTGTGCCTTACAACAAGTGATCACATCCATTTGCAAGAACTAATATTAAATGCATGCCAGCAGGATAATAATTATTGTTATCCAAATACAGATGAGAATATTATCTATTTAGGTCTTACCCTGACCTTTAAATACAGCTTCTCCATAATATAGTGTACAAAGAAGAAAAATCAATGAAAGCAGAAGTACATTGATCCTAACATTATAAAAGCAGCATAAGTCACATTAGCATTGATTCAGTCACTGTGGTACTGCTGTGATTGATTTCACTTTTCTGCCACCTTCCCATTCTATTTTCATTAACAGGTAAAATAAACATCAACAACTAAATATGCTATTCTGCAAGGTAAAACACATGAGCACAGGCTAACTCCTCTTTTCCTTCAGAATGTTTTTCGTTTCAAAAGAAGCATTTCCACAGAGATTTTGCCAAACCCATCCTTTTGGGTACATCTGGTTCTGTACTATTAATAGGATGCTGTTTCTCAGGGCCACTAACATTTAGCCTAACTGAGGACTTAATGGCAGCTCTCCAAGAGCCTAAGGGCTGCATTCAATTTGCACTTAAGCTGATGGCTGTAGGCACCCTCATCTTTAATAAGGAAGTGTTTCTCTGAAAACCATTAGAGCACCGTGCTGGAGCTTTATAATCGGCTTCCAGAAAACAACACTAAGCAAAACAAACCAGAAGTGTAACCCTATCCTTGACAGATTTACTGGTGTAGATGGCCCTGTTAATTCCCCAGGAACTGTGTGTATTAAAATTAGCTGTTCAAGGTGAGGACTTGGAGAACTTCTCCATTTCTTCTGGAATGGTAAATTATTCCATGGACTGTATTGATAGGCATGTTCTGTTGACATTTAAGCTACTTTATATTACCATCTATATTATATTGGACCTAAAAGAAATTTGGAGTGGGAAAAAAAAAATCATTCATCAAAATTTTGGCAGCACTAGCCGACCCATCTTTTTTATACATATTATGCCCAAATAGCTCAGGTTGAAAGGAATATTCACATTAAAAGTCATACTCTAAACGTAAAAGCAATGTCTTTCTAAGGGTTAACAATGTACTTTATACAGCTAAGGATTTTAAAAGCCTGAAGCCTGATCTGTTATCTCAATTGCTTACAAGAACTATGGACTATAAATGACAAAAGTTAGTATGATTTACTTCTGTTTAATCAGTGCAAATCAATTTTCTGGTTCCCATGTAGAATTCTGGGGCTTCAAGATCTGAACTATAAATGCTACAGGAAATATTTGCTTAGTTTATAAGTTGTTTATGCCGGAAAGCTATTTTCATTACTTGGAAATATTTTTCTTCTTGGGTTTTACAAATATCTTATTTGTATAAAACTTAGATTTGGCCCTGCATATATCTGACCTAGTGGTGACCTGTTTGCAAAGCAGGTTCTCCAGAAATCGCCTGACTCTCGGTTTTAAATATTGAGCAACTAAGGGAAGCTATCTGTGATAAACCAACTTTGTATTGTGCTGAATGCTAGAACCAACAAAAAGAAATAAAACTCTTTCTCCTGGGGAGCATGTATCAGTACAAAATGCAGCATTTGATTCCCCAGGGTAAGACTTACCTATCAGAATCACTGGTCTGACTCCCGAGTTATTCAGCAGGTTTTCAGGAACTATTACAGTCTCCCCTGCTGGGATGGGTTGAGGCTGTAAAATTCCAGTTAACATGGATTGAGGAACTGGGACTGACAAAAGAGGCTCTATAAAATAAAGAAAAGAGAAACTTCCATTACTAAAAGGCTCATACTGTGATTTGGCCTTATGAACAAATAAGAAAAAAATTACTGCAAATCACTAACTGTAATAAAATTCAAAAGGTCTCTGCATTTCCTGCTATAGTTTTAAGTAATTTAAATGAAGAGCCTATATCCTCCTGTAGCCCCACCCCTAAAATAAAACTTTTTCTGACCACTGTATTGTTGGTGAGAATGAGAGAGCAAAACACAGGTTTGAATATGCATCTTTAAACAAAGCCAAGTACTAAGGCAAAAGGCCACCCCTCAATACTGGCTCTCAATACAAGGGAAGAAACAGCTTCAACTTCTGACCTGGAATACCTGAAGATAAGAAAAATAAAAGCAGGCCAAAATCTCAAAGCTGCCCTTAGATAGCTGCTACAAGAATAAAAATCAGGCTTTACTCATGAAAGAGCAACAGCAGCTTTCATAGGTAAAGGAAACCAAATGCAAGAATTTTGCAATCTGTAATCAGGTTTCAGAGTGAGGCCTGCTTCACAAGTTTCTTAGGCTTCATTTGGTCGTTTGCAACCACTTTTTCAAACCATGCCATCAACAGAAAAACATCAAAGGCAGGATGAATGAATGCATATGTTTTGCCAGGGGAAACTGTTTATACAACAGAAAAAAGTACTACTAAAGCCTCATAGAAAATGGAGAACACAACAGAGGTAGCAGATTACTGGAGACAAACTCAACAAAAAGAGAAAATTGCCTTAGATCATGTCTCTTCAGAGGGTTTCTGAAGATAGAAAGTGACTAAAGCTGCAATTTGAGGTGTCCAGGTAAGCAGGCCTGCACTACCATGCAACCTTTTTTCCTATGATGACTATGCCTGAAAATAATTCCAAAGTATCTCAAAACCAAGTCCTTAAAAACAGAGTTAAAAATGCATTGTGCATATTGATAAATTGTTTTTTTCATTCCTTGGATGCTTATTCTCTTACTTTCTTGAGAGAATAATAAGTAACTGTTTATTCCCCTTTAGAAAATATACTCAATCTCACAACTGAAAAGTACTCAACTTGTGAACAGTTTTGTTAACAGTTATGAATAAAGAGGTATCTACATGGATATTGGTGAGTACTCATAATTAATTCTATTTCATGTCATGATATTAAGCTCCTACAGCTTTTCCATGCACAACTAAGATTTGGTCTCACTTTCTGCTTTTAACTGAAGATGACCTAGTGGATATCAGTGTCTTTTGTTAGGCCAAAATTATATAAAGCTGTTTTTCCCATGCACAGTGCACAGCTCTGTAGCATCCCACTCCAGAGTGAGGCACAAGTCAAGGTGAAGGCTAATGAAAATCCTTTAAATATATTCATATATCCACACATCTGCACAATTTTAGAACAACTGATTTACAGCTGAGGGGATTATGGATTTCTTTTAGCCTTATATTTTTAATAATATTATTTGCATCTTCCTTTCCTCTCTCTCCCCCAACAGTTTTACTTCCCCCGTGTTGCATCCTAGGTTACAACAAGGACCAAGCAATTCTATGTACTTTTCTGGGGCACACAAAAACGCTCCATGGTGTGCTTAAATACTTTCCTGAGATCAGTTATGTCTGCTGTGGAACATGCAAGAGGTGCAGCACAGGGCTGCTGGGCTGGCTGAGTTCATGTTTTAACAAATGACATCTCTGAGTCATTCAAGTTTTACCTGTTCTTGTGGAAGGCCGGATTGCAGGGACAGGTACTGCCAAAGCAGGAGGCGGGACTGGGGACCCAGGAGACCATCCTCGGTGACGTTTCTTTGGTGGTCCAGAACTGGACATAGATGCTGGAAAGAAAGGAAAAACTAATTCTAAACTCTGTCCTCCCGAATGACCAAATTCCAGCCCACACTGGGCTCCATTTCCCACTGGTGTTGAGCAGGTGTCACATCACAGAGCACCAGAGGCTCTTACCTAGATTTGCATAAAACCAGACTATGATGTGAAAAATATTGTTACCTCTGTTAGAAAGCCCAGAAATTACCACTAATGGTCATGCCAAAAAGCAAAAGGATCTGTGAAGACTGAATGGTAGGAACAGCTACCATCGGGAGAAGAACAAAATCACGGATTTCAAGCTCAACATCCAACGCAGCTTAGAATAAAAAAAAAAACCAGAGAGGTTTTCTTTACCTTGGTCTCCAGCTGCACAGCCAGGACTTGGAGATGTCGAGTGAGGCATTGGCCGAGAGGCTGCAGAACTCAGGGAGTTATTTCTTCCTCCATTAGCGTTTCCATTAGCAACATCCGTGGCACGCAGTGAAAGAGGAGCTGAGTATAATAAAACACAGAGTGTGTGGCTTGAGACAATCTTGAAAACAAACAAATAAAATAATACAGCCACACACAGACACAAAAGAATAGGGCAGGATGCATGACTGAAAAAAAGCATACTCCAGGGAAAGCATGAAATGTACTCTGCAGGGAAACATTTGGGCACAGATTGCAAAGTCTGAGCCTTGAAAAGGTGTCCAGATTGCAAGGTGGGGAGGGGTAGGTGGAGGAAAGAAAGCAAAAAAAAAAACCCCACCAAAATACAATAGAAAATTACACACACGTAAAATTATTGGGAAGTTTGTGACACGCTTTTTTAACACAGTGAAATTATTTTTGAAATATACATTGCAAATTCAGTTTGTAAAGATTTCTAAGCTTGTGTGTATCTACATTGTTTTTCCCCAGTCATGCTGTGCACAGTAATTCACTACAGGGCTAAAGCCTTAGCAAAGGACACTGGGCAGGGGAAGGCAGGGCAGTTTGCTGCAAAGTGTCCATGGCCTGAACATTACTGAGGCAAACTATGCTTAATTTTGCTGCCTCTGCCTCGGGTGATCCTCCAGTCCCAGCAAGTCCTGCTCTGGCAGGACCCGCTATATCCAGGCCACAGAAGTAAACTACAACGATGGATGACCACCAGAAGTTATCATCACTCATAGGAGCTCATTTTCCTTCTTTCTCAGAACCAGTTCTTGCAGAAGGAAAAAAATGGCACCAACTGCCAACAGCTCCTTGCTGATATTGGCCAGCTCCACAAGGATTCACCTCCCAGGAACACATTCCAGGAGCAACACCAGGTGCTGCAGCTTGCTGATGGCAGCTGCAACTGGAAGTGTTAGTGATGTGGGTATGTGGCTTAAAACAATGCAACTCTCCAGCTGCAGGCATCCAAATAAATTCTGGAACAAGACTCTCTGGTTGCCAATTACCAAACATGAATAACCTCACTTGCCCATTGTGAGCTCCCCATTTGCACTCTCAGCCAATAGTTTTGTATGGACAAATATGGTGCACCTGGGTCAGGTACAGAGGTGGTTGAAAAGCTGGGAGGAAATTTCAGTGCAAAACAAAATCACACAAGTATGGAGGAGGAAAAGGTATTTTACACAAAGAACTGTTAATGATTCAATAGATACAATACAATAATATTATGCACCATAACTCTATATATTGTATTAAACAGCAAATGTAATACATCATGTATAAAGTGTAATGCTCATGTGCATATAAAAACCAAATAAATGGATATGTTTTCTTATTCAAGCATACTGCCCTGCAATAAGTGTGATGAGTTTTTTAAATTACTTAAATACTAACCAGCTAAAGTAAAAACCAATCAGATTATCACAACAGAGTGTCAGTGAGGGACTCAGATATCACACTTAAGGGTTTTAATTTATTAAACACACAATATTGACATAAGCAATTGAACAGAAGAGATATTAAAACTTCTTTAAATGAGACTAAATTCCACTAAATATATGTTGAGGAACTATAATTGCTAGAAATGCAGAACTACACACAGCTCTCAATTACTGAGACAAATCAGTGTGATATCTCTCCCTCTGCACTTCCTAAGGTATGCTCTCTTACACACCTTAGGAAGTGCAGAGAGAGAGATACCACATGCACTCCTACCAGGATATTAAATTTGAAAGCCAAGGTGTGGCTCAAGTTTGGGGACAGGACTAATTGCAAAAATTTTTGTGTCAAAGACTGCAAGAATATGAGAGTTCTGGAGAATGCAAGTGAATGTTTTCCTTTCCCTTTTCCACCACAAAAATTACACTCTCTTTTCATGGCTGTTAAGCTGATGATTCCCTTGGCTCTCAGGTGTTCTGGAAAGCAAGGCCATACCTGCAGTAAATGCCTTTCCTACAAGCTGTACTGACAGAGCCAGAGGTTTCACAATGTTCTTGTTCCTGGATGGGTCTTGTGTTCCACTTAAGTTAACAGCAGCAGAAGATGATTTTGCTGGACTGAACACTGAAGAATCTGAGAACAGAAATTGTTTAATTAATTATTTATTTTTACAGATACATAATTTTTATTATATACACATTTATCAAAACTCATCTCTGCATAAACTGCAAACATTTTTTTTTTACACTCCCAAGAAATTACCATATATCTTTCAGGAGTTGTAACATTTAACTGAGCATTTCTATTTCTTATAATCTACTGAACCCATGATTGATCTCTTCCATGATATTTTGGATTCAAACACACTGAAAAAATATTTGAACTGTAGAAAAGGCTATGTCACTGCTCTTCAAAACAGCCTCCTGGGATAGGCAAGTAAATGCAGTTATCTCATGGTTCACATGAGGAAGCTAAGACAAAGGGCTTATGTAACTTGCAGCCAGCAAGCATAGGGAATAAAGCACTGGAATAAATTGCCTAAAGAGGTTGTGGCGTCTCCATCACCTGTCATTTTCAACAACAAGCTACTGAATCTCTGTCAGACATAGCTAAGCTTGACTAAGGGCAGAAAAAACCCAAAAACACCCTCCTTACAGCACTACTGTCTATAAAACTATAAAAAACATATCCCCATTTATAAATCTGGGGAAAAAAAATTAAGGATATCTGAGCCCAAACTCTTTGCATGAATTAAAAACTTCTCTAGAGCACTTTACCATGGTTAAAAATTGTAAATCTTATTTTATAGAAGGATAAACTGAAGAACAAACAAATTTTAAATATTTGCCCAGTGTAAAACTGATTCCAAACCTCTCAGCATGTAAGTCCCTTTAACATCAGGCATTTCATAGCTGCAATTTACTTCAAGAAGGAACTGACATTTATATGCCGGCACACCAGCAAATCCAAATCCTTATAACCAGAGAGAAAGAGTATTAACTCAGCATCAGACCACCATCAGAACCACCAGAAAGTGGTTTGCAACAAGTAGGCAAAGGAGGCTAAGTTCACCTTCAGATGTCCCAGTAAAACAGCCAGCTAAAGAAAACAGGAGACAAAGACCAACTTGATCTGCCAAACACATTCACCCTCAGGCCACACACCATTTGGTGAAGGAGGGTGGGAGGAAGCTCTGCTTTGCCAGACAGAGTAACTGACATGAAAAACAAACACAGAAGCCTCTGCTGCTGCCCCACCAGAAAATCTTGTCCATGTTCACAGGAAATATGCTGAATGGCTAACAAAATAGACCACCAGGTCAGGGCCTCTGGAGGGAGATGCTGGTCTGTCATTAAATATGATGCAGCAAATATACAGTGTTAAAGGTTTCCTCATTTTTTTTCCCCATCTCTAGTTGTAATACATTTTCTTGAAATTTTATCTGTGAATATGGATGTGGCTGGTATATATTTAAACACCACACTGTTACCTAAGCAGGACTTGTAGTTATTGAAATAGTAGCTATTAAAATTCATCATCTTGCTCTTGTAAAGCCTTGTTTCTAGTTGCTTAACACATGAATTTAATTTTTCCCTCCCAAGTGTCTGCCCAAAATTGGATTTTTGAAACTGTATACCTGTAACTACCTACATGTGTCTTATCGAACTCAGAGACTGAACTGCTTACCAGAAATATTTACACAACTTTTAAAGAACAAAAAGGTGTATGAGTTGATGATGAACTGAAAACAATTTCAAAACCAGCCTGCTAATAAGTTCTTTAAAACAACCAAGAAGCAAACACCAGTAGAAAGAGCTATGCAGAATCTAGAAGAGAAAGTCAGAAAAGCTCTCCATCACAGGTGACACGTCAGAATTTATGCCACTGAATAAAAGGTGGTCTCTCTCCCCTTCTTCTCCCAGTCACAGGGGATTCATGTGCATGAATGTGGCATTATCTTCACTAGAAGATAACTGCAGCAGGAGATGAAAAGGTTTTGACAAGCATGACCTGGGAGCACAAACAGTGACACACAGAAACACCAAGCAGACTGAAAATGGCAGGGAGTGATAAGGAGAAAGCCGTATATAAAAGGTGTATCTATTAATCTGGCAGACACAATAGAAGACAAAGCTGTGTAAATATGAGAATTCTTGTTGTTCCAAATAAATAGGCTCTCATGCATCTGCACAGTTCTCTTGCTTGGATCTGGAAGCCAAGGGATCATGCAATGAAATGCAGATGTGTTTAAACCACACTGTCATTTAATTTTACCCAAAGCCTGAAGCATTTAACCTCCTCATCAGAGACAGGGGCAACCACCTGAGGGAAGTGCCTCTGAACATACTGATCAGTGATTACAATTTCATATCAGTGCCTGTGTTCAGCTTTTGTTTGTTACCCCTTTTAACAAATTTTCTAGGTATAGAAAGTATTTTAACCATCTTGATTATTACCTGCATTTCACACTCCTTTAGAGAAATACATGGTTTTGGGCATTCATCTAAATTAATAACAACAATTAACAGGCCACCTTCTCCTGTTTTTTATTTTTCAAGAAATAGCACAAGCAGACACAGAAACATACAACAGCACAGATGAAGCTGCAATAAAGCAATGAGGAAAAAAGCACAAACAAAAGCATTTTGTCTACTTGCACTAAATAAATAGATACATTAAATCAATATGTTGCTTCTTTGTTAGTCAATGTCTATTTGATTTTTATAGTTTCTCCTTATTTAAGGATATCATTCATAGCTTTCTAGAATAGTTGTGAGACACCTGTTAGCTCACATAACACAAACCCACTGTATGTATATGGGAAAACTGCAATTCTAAGTACACCTTCAGGTGCAATAAAATTTAAATAAGTAAGGAAATAAGCAAGTAAATAAAATAAAACCTGGCCCTGCCTCCCTAAAAGGAGATCATTTTCCTTTTTCAGACAAATAGCCTAGTTTATATACTAAGTAAACACTCCCCTGTAAATGTGTAATTGAATTTGAGATCCACAAAAAAATTTGATGAAACAAAGACAGGGAGGCACAGAATCAAATAAATTAATCAAAAGATAGTTTAATGTGCTTTTACATCAACTGTTGTTTTGAGACTAATCTGACCTTCAGCTTCACCTGGGTCTTAATCTTTGCTAAAGCAAATTCTGAAAGGCATCCTCTCCGGTGTAATCTATACATGGCTCAAGGTAAATACCCAGTTGTTTACAGCATCCCTGACCCAGCAGTGTCTGAGGTAACTTACCACCCCCAATGGTTATCTTTACAGCACTTTCAGCTCCTACCTGTCTGAGTGAACCCTGATTTGTATCCATTAGCTGATCCACCCTCTGGGGTCGTGGACGGTGACACCGAAGGATTTGGTTTAGCAGGGAGGCTAGCAGCAGATGATTGCCTGCTTCTACACTCTGCAAACGAAGCAGCTACAGTACATATTAACAAGGCCTGCCTTCCAGCAGCACAGTTCAGCAATGCAGTGGCGAGAGGTGACAAAATGTTAAGAGCACACACAGAGCACGTACAACAAACAGCGGCAAATGGCAGCGTTCAACCAAAATACGCGTTCGCCCTTCAGTCAACTTTGTCTTCTAATTAAGAAAAACTCCCTGGGGGCCACTCAGGGGGCCAGGCAAATACAGACCAGATGCTGCAAAATGGCAAGGGCCCTCAGATCGCAGCTTCCAAGAGATTTGGAGGTGTTGGACATGTCCCAGAAAACACTCAGTGACTTCTGTGGCACAAACTGTATACAAACCATCATATGTTGCCCTTTAAAAGCATGAATTGTGCTGAAACCCAGGCTCTTAAGAGGCCTCCACAAACCTTAAGGGAGATCTCAGCACTGGGAGTGTCTGTCTGGATGAAAACTGAGTTGAGGGAGGAGAAAGTCACCTTGAAAATCACGTATTAATCCATTTTTAAAACTGAGATCTAATCAGGATTTGTTTAAAGAGAAGGGCTTAAGCGTTTAAAAGCACTCTTCTTCTAATTAGACCTACAATGTAAGTGACGAGTGAAAGGTTACCAGATGGAAGGCAGCAATGTGGGGATAGAACCTATCAAAGTAATGCACATGAGGCTGACTTTTGGTTGATTTTCTAACTTTTATGGGTGTTCAGAACACTTGTAATTAGCTTATAACCAAAAGTGAAACCCGTATCTGCTTCTTTCACATGTGCATTACTGCTGACTGCATTTACCAGGGCACACACCAATCCCAACTGCACGAGCATCAGGGAAGGGTTTCAGAAAAAAAGATTCCAAAGGTAAAATAAGGTTTCCTTAGTCTGTATTTGGAATTTCACTACCAAATTAAATATTTGTGTCATTTTCGTAAAAAATACTGTGGCAAAGCCACAGAGTGGATACTCTAAAGCAGTAGTTAATTGTCCCTGTAACGGAGAAAAGCAGCTGAAGCCAGGATCCCTTTGAACCCCTAACTGATACAAACTATAATCACTCATACAGCTCAGTGATAACCATCTCTTTCTGGTGTCATGCTGCTATTCACATGAGGATGTGACTCTTCAGATGTCTGTCAGTCCTCCTGCAGAGCTTCCCCTCTCCTCACATCAACCTTTTCGGAACAACAGGGACCAGATCAAACTCTGCCTTCACTGAGTGAGACTGCAGATGACAAAGTCAGGTACTCTGCACATAAACCAACTTGGTAGACAGTGAGTAGGTAAACCACTCTTTCCTTGTGTCTTTGCATGGTTCTAGCTCCAAAAACCTGCATCCTCCAATAAGAGACTCCAGGCTACCTTGCCTTTGGGCCATAAATGTACTCTCTTGTAGCACATAATATCACACAGGCTGCTCTGGCAGAGGGTAAGACCAAGTGTACACTGCGAATGGCAGGAGCATCCAAGTCTTTTCTCTTTCCCTGAGATCAGTGACCTGAGCTTTCTTAATCTTATGGCATGCTAGCTATCCTCAGGCATGGTACAGATTGGATTGCACCTGCAAAGATGAGTATCAGTGGAAAACCAATGTTGGAGCCCTGGCTGTGAGTCACTTCGCTTCAGGCACATAAAAGAATCATCAGACCTCTTTTCTTCCACCAAGAGGACTGCACACTCTAAGATGGGCAGATCTAGGCCTCCCACCAGAAGTATGGGGAGATGGAAGAAGAGTGTTTACAATCACATGGTTACTACTAAGATTTAAACTTCTTTGGCAAAATCCAGACTTCAGTGAAACCAGTGAGAATTTTCCCTTCAAGCAGCTGCTTTTGAATGCATAAATTTCCAACAGCAACTTTCAGTTTTTCATTCAACATCATAAAACACCCCTAATTGAATGGGCACCTTTATTACCTTTCCAGCAAATTAGGGGTCCCTTTGACAGTACACCTTGGGAGCTTCTTACTAGGTAGTACTTTAAGTGCTTCTGCTTCTTTGGCTGAGTGGTTAATTTCAGGTTGATATGATTGGAAAACTCTGTGAAGTACCGAAATCCTCTTTCTCCACAGCCTATACAATTCCCAGAAAATCCTGGAGGGATAAAGCAGAAGATACACAAACAGATTAAATGTCTTGTACTATCAGCTAGGAATAAGACCACCTATTGCGCCTGCACATCCAGTTCCAAGTGACTGGAGGTCTCCAGCCAGCCAACTTCTGTAGACACAGCACATGTGTGTCAGTCTTAGCTCTTCTTAAACTCCTCCATCTTTTTGGGGCATATTGACTTATGCCAAAATCCTACCACCAATTTTATACTCTACAAAGTGCAGAGAAGAGTAGACAGGGGGAGAACTATGTTGCCACGTCAGGAAGTTTCCATGAGAAAAGGAGAAAAGTGCCATTTTTCCTATATTAAAAAACCATGGGTTCCAAATCTCTCAAAACAGTGGCTTATCCACAGGAGCAACTACATATGACTGAATTTAACATCAAATAAATCTTCCCTGAGGCTTCTTATACAAAGCACTTTCCAAGTAAACTGAACCTTACATTTTATTAAAGTCTTGAAAGCAACCAGTTCATGTCAAGATTAGCATGGCCAAAGTGAGGAGTGCTTCAGAATAGTTTATAAAACCTACAGTTTCTCAAGAAAGTAAAAAAATTACGAACAAAAGCAGATATCTGTTTGTCTGCAACATTCCCAAAAGGTTTCACAGAAAGAGGTGAAATTTTGAGTTGAGGCCTGGAGAACAGGGTCCAGACTAAGAATTACAATCACCCTTGATTTCCAGTGCCATTCACAGCTATGTTAATGGAAATCTGGTATAATGATGGCACTAGTCTAACATTTCATAGAACAAAGCTCAGGGCATGTTCTGAAATGGGTCTGGCAAAAACTCTCTGCTGTTTGAATCAGCCCTCTTTTATGTAATGCTGAACAATTAAGCCCTCCTGTCTTACCTGCCATTCCACTCATCTCTGAATTGCTTTCAACCCTTAATGAAAAAATATTTTTGATGGAATATCAACAATGATTCATAAAAATGTTAACATACTAATACCTAGTGGAAATGCTTTATTTTTGTTTGGTTTGTTTGGTTTTTTTTCCCCATTTACTAATCAGTTCAAGATCTGTAAGAGAACTTCATTCTTGCTATTATCATTATTTTCCACAAGGACAAACTCCTTGGAGAATGCTGGTTTCTACACTCACCTGTCAGCCAAATTAACAGGTTTATGACAAAGATATTCAGCATTTTTTACAAAATGCCTTATCCACAAAACTCCTAATATTTAGGCCACTGTCTTTAGCCTTACTGTGCCAGGTCCAGGTTGGACGAGGATACCAAGATGCAAATTTTTTCATCCTGTTTTTTTTTTTCCAGGGACTGAATCATTCTTTCCTTCCTCCTTTTTTAGCCCACAGGATCTACTGGTGCATCTCCACAGTTTTCAAAAACACTCACCAGGGTCTCTCAGAGCTACTGAGTCAGTTCTTTGCTCACAGGTGCCAGTTACAGCAGCGTGGAGGCACTTCAGGACACCAGCAATGCCAGAGATGTGAGTCACCAGGCTCATTATCAAACAACACCAGAGATGATGGATGGATACAGAGCTGGGATGGGGGGGAGGCTTACCAACAAAGACAAGTAGTACCACATTTAATCAGGTTTAAACACCACCTGCCTGTCTATCAGATAGCTCGTGTTGGTCAGCTCCTGACACTTCCTCTGCTGAGCAGGGGAGAAGCTCCTCTAAATCCTGAAGTGTACCCTATTATCCCACATCCCCAGCCATACCCAGTGAGGGCACATCACACCACAGCCTCTGTCTAACCCAAGCCAGTGGCATTTCTGCCTCAGGCCCAAAGGTTTCCAGTGTGCAGTAGCATATCAAATGGATTTAATGGAGAGACAACATTAAAGCATAAAACAAAGCTGTTTCCAATAGTTACACAAAATATTGCTGGTCTGGACCAGAATTTGAGCAGCGCAGTTAAATCAGGGTATTTATCCTTTGTTGTAATTTCTTTCCTGTTGAGAGGTTTTTCTGAATATATCCTAGGTAGAACAAATACTAGAAGGAGAAATGAGAGTAAATTCAAAACAGGCTAAAGGAGCCCAAATACATTAAATCACTTTAACTAGCTTGCTAAAATGTGTACCAGTTGTGACTCAGGCAGGAAATCTAGGTGCACATAGGCCTGTCTTCAATTACCAAGAGGCATTGTTGTATTAAAATTTTAAAGTTCATAAAGGTAACAGATTATGACATAATGCGGGGGAGCTGTGCCTATGTATTGGGTTTTGGGAAGCAAATTGCCCTCAGAACTTCTACTGAGAACAATGATCCCGGTGAAGCCAAGGGCAGAAATCATCCCTTAATCCACAAAAAATTAGATAGTTCATTTTCAATACTTGCCTGAGTATATTTCTTCTTAAATGAAAATGCTGTGAGCTTCAGCAGAGACAAAGAGTGTATGGATACTTCACGTTTAGAATGCCAGGGCTGCAATTGACTTCTGCCCACACAGAAATCCAGGAGATTCAATTGTGGTTAATTGTGGAATCAGGGACTTGTTTTAAAATGGGCTTTTGAGGCAGGTTCATCTACAGATTTGATTTAATTAAATCAGACCTCTCCTCAATGTATTTCTAATAGAAGGTTATTAGCTGAAATGACATTAGGTAATTTTCAACTGCTTTTTTTTTCTCTGAAAAAAAGATCTCTTACCTAAAAGTGCATTTTTTCCATGATCATCTGGCAAAAACCTCTTGTCAACAGCACAGACTAGAATGTGCTCAGGAAGGTTGGGAGATTTGGCTCCTACTAACAGGAAGCCTGCTGGGATATCAATTTGCTCCATGCACAGAGATACCAACCGTAAATCCTTGCCTGCTTGACAAAAACCTACAAAACAAAGCAGAACAAATGATAACTCCTCAAAAGAATTCATTTAATTTTCTTCGGTTTATCAGTTACAAAAGCAAATGGGCTTCACAAATTGATGCTGTAACTGCAGTTTTAATATATCTTTTTTTCAGGGAAATAGAGGAAATTGAGACAACATCAGAACCACCAGCTGAGGGTTTCAGAGACAATAGATAACATTATTTTAAATATGCTGAATGTATACAGGCACATTAAGAAATTTAAGGCTTAGATTTAAGTCCAAACACTAGATATCAAATGGCTCTGAAAGTCAATTTTTCAAAAACAATCAAAATAAGAGGGGAAGCTTGATTTAGTAACAGAAAACTTTGAAACATGCCCAAGATTATTTTTTCTTTGCCAAACTTGAGTTTACAGTTTCTTCAAGAGAAACAATTTTTCTTTGTTGCTTGTAAAAGGCTAGCATTGATACATAAACACCATTAAGTAATACAAAAGAAACATAAAAATTGAGGACTGAAGTTTAGTACTGGCTACTAAAAAAATATTTTATTGTATTAAAATAATTAAATATCTAGTTTTAAAATCCTCTACACACTTTAGAAATTCCAGCAAATAAGTAATCCACTAGTTTTAGATGTGTGAATCATGTTTTCTCTAAGTCTCAGCTGAGTCTCTTGGAGTCTCAGTGGACTGCACAACTTTCAAGGCCCTAATTAAGTTTTTTCTCCATTCAAATACAGATATGCACACAAAATAAGGACAGAGCATTTGTTCTTGGGCTTCTAATCAGTGTAGGGCTACAGCAGCAGAAGTGGGCAAAACTGGGGGACCTGAGAGAGTTTCTGCTATTCTATGCCCTGCAGTGAGCAGGTAGCAGGCTGGGTCACACAAAAAGCATAGCAAGGGAACCCAGAGGAGTGTCCAGGCTAAATAAAAAACAAATAAAGAGAATCATAATCACAAGAATCAAGATTACTGTTAACAAAATTAATTTTGTCAAACTAATTTTGAAATTACTGCAATTAAGACTTCAGCTATCAATACCTATTACTTACACTTGATTTAAAATATAATTCACATAGTCCTTAACTGTCACAGAAATGTTAAGGAAGAAAAAAAATATGCTGGAGAAAGAGACTGTCTAAGCATCTGGGAACACAACGTGATCCCAGCTTAGCTAAAAGCCACCTCAGCAATTATTGATAGATATGTCTGTGCTCTTAGCTCCTGTGCCAAAACCTATAGTTTAAAACTCCAGGAAAAATCAGGGAAGGTAATAGATTTTGGTTTTATCTCAGAACTGTAACAGACACAGAGCATGTGCCAAGTGGAATGCACAGAATCAGCTTGCAGAAATTTCCTGGCAAGCAGCAGCTTGCTGAAAACTGGGTCTAATACAGGTTCAGTCTTGCGCCTACACCCACAGTCTGCTGAACCCGTTTTTGGCTGCATGGTTTCTTCAGTTCTTCAATCAGCTCAGTTCCAGCGGCAGCTCATGGAAAGCCAGCCTGGATTCACCCCTCATACACACCCTTTTCCAGGCAATTAATTAAAACAAAGCGCCTCAAGTTTTCATGTATGAATCAGTGGATTATATAAATAATTTACCAATAAAAACTTACATATGTTTTAGGGGAGAAGTATTAAATTTGCATATTTAAAGCACAGTTAGTTATCTTCTGATTTTAATCTGTTAAATCCTTCTTAAGGCATGTTCTCTAAAAACATATTGATCCTAGTCAAATAGAAAGCTAGGTACCAGGCTAAGTAGCATTAGACTTTTTGATGTAATTTAGAAAGAAACAGTCACAGATAAATCCAGGGGGAAAGTCCCTTACATTCAAAATAAGATTTGTTTATTCAAATGTGTATGCCACTTGGGTATTACGTCCAGAATTTTCAAAACCGACCTTAAATATTTAGGCATTCATTGAAATCTGAGTAGTTGACATGCTTAGAAAATACCACTTTACATCTAGATTTAAAATAGAAAAACTACCCATTGCTGACAATGTGGGCAAACAGGAAATCTGTAGATAAGGATTATGAAACAGCAAGTGCAGTAAGATTTCAATACAGATTTAAACCTGTGCTTTTACACAATTAGCCTCTAGCCCAGTCTCTGCCTAAAAATGTTCAGGAACCACCCAGAAGCACAAATGGTGACCAACAGGAGGCTTTTGGAATAGCAATAGCAATTCTAGCACAAGCAAGGTTGTCAATGTTGTGTGTCAATACAGATTTGCTTTCCAAAGGAGCACAAGCATTGAGAAGGGTGAATGTCAGAGGAGAATCTTCAAGCCCCTTGGAATGTTTGAGGGTTCTGATGCCCCAGTGAAGTGAAGCACTGCTCCATGACATCCCAGGGGAAAGCAAAGACTCAGCTTTATCCAGGCTACGAGCAAAACTGCTTCAGCTACACTTTCAGCAGCTGTGTGTCACCAATCTGCATCAGTCCCCAAGGGAGAAGTGCAGGAGAACCCGAAGAAACATCATCCTTACAAGTTTATAAGCACAACTCAGCATTAGCCTGCTATCATAGAACAGCAGCCTCTTACCTGAGAGGCCATAGATCTGAATATACTTAACACTTCCCACCATTAAGGATTTATTTGTAGAACTAGACTGTAGAAATGCTGCATCCTACCTAAAATGCAAACAATACCTAAGATTTAACCCCAGTATCATCTCTTACTTATCCAATGCTCCCAACTCCCTTACACGTCCCCCCTTCTCCCTCCTTGCACAATCTCCTTTGGCATCCTCCTCTGCTTTGGCTGGCGACATCTCTGGATCAGTGAGGTATGCATGTGCAGACTGACCAGCACATGCCTCTGGGATGTTCAGCCTGGGAGAGAGCTATAATTACTTTGCTGCCCCAGGGGACTTAAGTTTGGGGGCACAGATGTCATCCAAGCAGCTCCTGAACTTCCCAAACCTTGCTGAAATTCACCACCTTTATAATCTCTACCCCTCTGCCAGCAATGGCAGAAAGCAGCTACGAGCCAAAACCTTGTTTTCTGAGGTGGGGAGATAATAAACAGGGCTGATACCAAATGGTTCCCTCTGGCTCCCCTGCTGCAGGGGAATGGGAATGGGATGGGTGGGCAGAGGGAGAGGCAGCACAGACAGACCCTCAGAGCCTCCATGAATTTTTCTCTTGCTCATCCAACAGGTGCCACAGGAGAATCAGGGAGGGCTGCAGAGTTTGGCCAGGTTCAGCCAGGACTTACTTCCATCAGGAGACATGGAGAGGATGCAAACCTGCTTCTGTGCAGTAAAAGGTTTGAATTTTCCTTCCAAGACATGCAGATGGTATCCTTCAAGAGCCATTCATTATCCTTCTTTCCCTTGACTTTTAGGGCTGAAAAGCACTCTTTTGAGTTTCTGCTGCTTTTTGAAACTGAATGAAGAAATTCCACCCAAAACACCTTGATTTGGAAGCAAGTAACTGACTGTGGGGAGACGAAGGGAGGTTTAACCCTCTCTCTGTCACATTGTCTTTTTCTCACTAGCAAGCACCAGAGACCCCAAACTTATTTTCTTTTCTGTTTTGCATGATTTTTGCATTGGAAATTAATTATGTGTTGGAAATAATAATTTCTACATTAGGAAAGACAAGACATAATGTCTCGGTATGAGATGAACTTGTGCTGTCAGTGTCTAAGACTTAGAACATTTAAAATTCATTTACATTTCATAGCTATTCATTTATAATTGTGCTGGCACCTACATTTCTATATCAAACGGCACTAAAACATTTCTCCTAAAGAAGAAAGAATGGCACTTTAATTTACTTGTGTACCTTTTATGAAAATCTAAGTACAAAGAGAAGAAAACATAAGTCTGTAACCCAAACCAACTTCTCTTTGTGAAATCTTTTATTTACATGTAATTATAAAAAGCAAAAGCCCAAAGCTGAAATGCTGAACTACTAAAACAACCCCAAAAAACCCAACCTTCTCACAGGATCTCAGCTTTGTCTCACTAAGGAACAGGCACTTATATTTCAATTAAAGATTTGCAAATACCAGGAGCAGTCACCAAAAAATGAAAATATCAACAGCTTTCACAGACATTATCTGCATTTCTTTGAAAGAAAATTCACTAGTTTTTGATTCTGAGAAGCACATTTGCATTCTCCAACATAATTTCAAGTAACCCAGTCCCATCTTCCTGAAAATATATCCCCACAGTTGTCAACAACTACAAGTGCCGGAATCTTCTTAAAAATAAAATTTGTATCTATCTTTCATTTCCCCACTGCAAGAAGGAGCAGTTTCCATGTGGTAGCAAGGGTACCAGCCCCTTGTTGCACTGTAATAAATGGGCTATTTGCATAAGGAATTATCTTCTGGGAATTACATATGAATTAGGGGTCACTGCCACTCGCTATTGTAACCTCACAGTAACTGATCAGGTGTTAAGTACCTGCTTACCTAATTGCTTCTGAAAGTACCTTGGCCTTTCTTTAAGCATCAGGTAAATTGAGGATTTGCTAACAAAAGAAAGGTGATACTATTGTGCTTCCCACAGCTTGCATAAAATGTCATTCCACAAATTAGAAGCAGCCCCTTTTAAAGCTACAGCAAGCAAGTGGTTCAGAACAGCTCCTTCTAATGCAAGAATTTTGTTGCTTATTTAAGGTACCCATATGAAAACAAATAAATTATTTCTCTTGAAATCCTATTTTCATGGAAGTTTTAGTTACAAAAATTTGTGTTGAGCAGGAAAAAAAAAGCCCCCCCCAAAGTCCCTAAAAATAAGTGAATTACTTCCACGACTAATAGCAAGGCTCAGTGGCAAATGCAGTTGCTCTTTCCAATGGGATAAGGAGAGATTTAAGAGATCTAATACTAAAATCAGCTGAGAAAGAATCTCCAACAAACTGTCACTTGTGAGGCACTTATTTTTTAAGCTGATGACTAAAGGCATTAAGATCTACTTTCTGCACCTATATGACTGACAAAGTCATCGAAATAAAAGAACAACCACCACAGAAAATACTATGATGGTTATGGCACACATCCTGAATTCAGGAAAAGCAAATAGCACAAATACCTTAAAGGGAAAAAGATTTTATCCCACCTGATCCAAAAGGTGAGAAACAGGTTTTACAGCAAGGTTTTACAGAGCTAAGAACTGCAGGTTCTAGTACCAATATTTTGCTCTTGGACAAGCAATCGAATACGTGCTTAATTTAAAATATCCGAACACAGTGAGTTCAAACAGTCTATCAGTATTGTTTAACATCTTCATAATGTTATTTACCTTTGCAATTAAATAACTAAGATAAGGGATGCAAACAATGGCAGTGATCCTGTCTTACATCCCTGGAAGGCATATTCATGAGGTGAAAGATGAGCTCTCAGATTAATATCTGAGCTATATAAAGTCTGCACTGTGAATGTTTGGGAACAAGGGTGTTTTAAACAATTATGTAAAACTGTCCTAACAGATCACCAGAAGTATTTGGAAAAAAATATGTTTTCCTTTCCTTTTCCAGAACAAAACCACTGCTTTCTTAAATCAGTTCCTTGAGAACACTGAAGACCAGGGCAGATTTTGTAAACTCAGAATGGTAAACTTAAAAATGAGTAATGAACAACCCTAAAATTCTGCAGATGTAACAGACGAAACTTTATTCTAGGGTGCTTAGATCATAAAAGACTTATAGATAAAAATCAAAACACAAAACCGCCGCTGAAAGGTCAAATTTTTCCAGGACATACTAGGAAGTTTGATATTGCAGACATATAATATGTGAAGTGAAAAAGGTACTGCTCCTGCTCTCCACAGGGGATTTTGCAGACTTTATTGATACTTGTTCTCAATTGAGAATACATTCCTAGGAATACATCATTTTACACTTCCTCCTTCCCCTTCAAATTTACAAGCCTTCAGAAAACAGAAAACCACACTTCTGTGTGAGTAACAAATTCTCCCAACAATATTCCCCATCTTTTCACAGTAGCCAGCCAGCCCTTCTGTTCTTTGTGCTACAGGGAACGGGCAGTACGCTGTTACAGAGGGCAAACATGCTCATGTACACTGCATTTGGAAGTAGAAAAGGCAAAGATGACAACACAGGCCACTGATGCCCCCTAAAAATGTCAAAGAATTACCAACAATTGGTACTTACTTCTATCACTTCATATAACCAGACACTTCAGTAAGGTACAAATCCATTTTACAAATTACCGCTTTTGATGAACTGGGCACAAGGAATTCCATGATTCAGAGGGACATTGAATAAATGTCAAGAAGGGCATCTGGCCCTGGTAGGAACAGTTTCTTGTTTTCAGGTGCCTGAAGTCAGCAGGGAGACGTTTTAACAAGAAGCACATCTAATAAATACAAGTAGATCTTCCTTTTTTTGAGGAAGTTAAACCTTCAGAATAGAACAATTTTGGGATAAGATGAACCAATCACATTGATTTTTCTTTGGCCAAATAGGTACATGCATAATGACCTGGCCTTTTTTTTAAACATACTTAAACCCAAACAATACAGCATTGTCAACAATTTTGCTCATCTTGAACAACAACAAATCAGGACAGCTCAGGGTAAGGAAGCAATGGCCAGCAGGCACAGGGGGAAGACAAAGCAGACAAGCTTCGACTACCAACCCTCTTACCACCTCATTATCAGAAAGTACACTGAGTGTCCTCTCCATTTTCTCTCTCCAAACCCTTCTGCCCAGCAACTAAATCCAGCTTAGCCAATATTTCTGAAAATAATTTAGGGATAGACTGAGAACCAGACAGACTGATGCCAACTCAGGTAACCTCTTTGAGGACAGCAAATCAATGATAACTGCAGACAAAAAGGAGCTTTCAGGAACTAATAAAGTGCCACAGCCAGTCCTTGACACTGCTTTCAAACAATACATTAAACTTTATGTCCTCAAACAAGCCCTTCTAATCCGTACTTTGTCACATTTAAGGCTTTAACTATAAACTGTATTTTCAGGCTTTCTAGCTCAATAATTTCTAACTGTAGAGAGTGCACATTATCATTAGAATCAGTTGAGAAGATTGTACAGTAAAAAAAAGGGTACCAACCATCAGTAGTGCAAGACCCTTCCGGGGCAGGTTTTTGCGAGTATGGGATAGGTGGACTACTTGAATCTGACATGTCTTCATCCTCTTCTTCATCTTCCATTTCATTAACAGTTTGGCTGGCAGAAAAGTCCAGGTTTCCATTTTGTGAATAGCGATGTACTAACTCTTTATCCAACTCTTCCACCTTTGGCTTCACATCTGAAGAATAAAAATAGGAAAAATAATAAAATACAGTAATAATAAAATTAACCAAGAAAATTCAACTTTTTAACAGTATCTCCTTTTAATACAACAACATCTATTTCCTTTTAAAATAACCAGCATGCCATTCTTTCCCCTTAATGACGCCCCAAGATTCAGATTTGGTGCCATAAAATGAACTGCTGTGCAGTTTTTGTTGTTTTTTTTTTTTTTTTGGTTTGGTTTGGTTTTTTTTAATGAAACACCCCCCACCCTTTCCACACACAGAAAAACAACTGAAATGTGCCATACTTTCATGGTTACCTTCCGGCAAGAAAGGAGGCTGGTCAGGATCCAGGTAGAGCTGAGAGAAGATTGGCCGTGGGACGACGCTGCTGCATCTCAGAGAAGCCTCTATGGAGTTGTGAAGAGCCTCTTCGAAACGGGCAGATTTTAGTTGCCCTGCATATGAATTCCCCATGATCTGAAAGCACAGAGCAAACAGCTGATAAGGGGATGGCAAGGTGCATGCACACAGAATTTATAAATTAAGACAGAGGTCTTACTGCCATCCATGGCGGTGATATGAAGATAAAAAGAAAATATGCTATGGAAACAACACCTCTAACTAGAACTACACATTCATGTTTCTCTCTCAGTCTGGCAGACTGCATCCTTCTGTTCCACTAAGCCTCCAGCACATTTCCAACACGCTGCTCTGTGTCTTCTGCATACATGGTCTCTCAACAGCCTCAAGAATCTGCCTGGTATAAAAAATTAATGGGGGGTAGATAAAATCATTCTTATTTGGGTTTTCTTTCTTTTCGATATTCAGGGTAGAATACAGAAGGAGACATTAAAAAAATTAAAAATCAAGTTGGGCTTCATCAGTTTTTGTCAGAGTGTGTTTACATGATTTCTTACCTGTCAGTGTGCCATTATTTGGAAAAAACCTTTACACAAAGACATCCAAAAACGTGAATTTTTGCTCTTGCTCATATTAACTGAAATCATATGGAAGGTCAATTACTCTGTATTTTCAGAATCTCTTCACCTCCTGTTATCAGTGAAATACTACGATTTACATACAGTCTGACCTATCAAAGGATCTAATTATACTCTGCTAAGAAAAGATATACATAAAAAAGAGAAATAAATAACTTCTAAACCACATGTAGCAACTGCAGTGAAATGTCATTAACTGAAATTATGCTTTACACTTGTAGAGTGGTAACAATCGCTTAAATACCTGCTTTAACAATTAATATTTCTGTTTATATCGATGACGAACTTAGGAACTTAATTAAATACTCAAGCACAAATAGACCTGCAGATCATTTCTTCTCCTTGGGTAGCATTACACAGCCCATGGACTGTTATATTTGTGCACCCAGCACTAGGATACGGACTCTCAAATATAAACATTCAGTAACAGGGTGGCCATGGAAGGTTTTAAAATGAGCTAAGGGAGACTCACTGAAATATGAAATTTTTCACTTTGCTAGATCATTATACCAAATGACATTTGTTCCAATGAAACAGCAGTCTAACATTTTCCAATATTAAGAACCCAAGACTGCACTTTCAGAGAAATTTATTTCAACAGAGAAAAGTTTTCCCCAGTTAAATCAACACACACAGAAGTATAAAACCTTATAACATTATCTTTGTACTTCCCCTCACTGGAATGTCACTTAGCCCTCCAAACAGGAAGAGACCTTGGGCAGGAAGATAAGTTGGCATTTTGAAAACCTACAGTTCCACTGCTGCTTTATCACCAGGCTGCTCAAGGTCCTCAGGGCCACCTGTAAAATAATCATGACAGCCACTTCCAGCAGCCTTTGAGGTCTGCTGGTGCTGACAAATATCTAAGAGCTAATTATTACTACACTACTGGATACACAGGTGTGAAACAAATCAAATTATTCACCTCTAACCTGGGAGAGTTAGTTCAGTTTCCTGTTCAGAGACTTTAAGAAGCTTTGGGAAAATAATTCTCTATCTTGGACTTAGACCGGCTTTCAATAAATTTTGTGGCAAATACACTTCCCTACCTCAACCAGAGACAATACCAGATAAAAAGCCATTATTTAACCTGACACATTCTGCTACTTCAGCAGTAAAATATCTAAGATAAGTAGATTCTCTTTTCCCTTCTGTAAGTTTTCATTAAATTTGGAAATTTACAAACACTTAACTACAAAGTATGTTAGGGAAAAAGTTACACTGAAGCAGTATTAAGGTTGCAGTAAGCTAAAGCCTGTCAGATATCTCAGCAAAAAAGAATTTATGGAAATCAACTAAGTGACTGAAATATTGATTTTACTGAAATCAGTGATGATACATAAATATAAGTGAAATCATGACATATTATTAAATTTCATGCAATAAAATTTAATTTCTCTGCTATTTATGTCAGCTATGATGTGCTTACGGTAAGATTTGAGGAATGTATTCAAATGAAATGACTTTAGTTAAAACACCATAATGAAAATGAATCGATCTTCATGGATCAGAAAATTTGCAATTCCCACGCACAACATCTGCCTGAAATCTGTTAATTCTCCATGCTTTCTACAGCCTACCTGTTGTATAAAATCTATGACAGCTGTTTTAATTTTGATGGGAAGCTATTAATAAAACATATCATGCACACAGCAAAAATGCTGGCAGTTTGATTTGCTTCCCTGGCATCTATAAAGGAGACTCGCCTGGGGATGGAGATTGTCCCAGCTTTACCTGAGAAAGCTGGAGGATGTTTCTAGCTTGCCAAGAGAAAACAAGGTTGATGGAAGTGCTGAGTGAAGAATGCTCAGGAAGCAGAGGTTGTGTGAGCTCCTGCAGCCTGGAAGCAGAGCAGGAGGAGGGCAGGTCAGGGATGTGCTTGTGCAAGGTGCGGCAGGCAGAGGTACCAGGGGCAGAGAGGCTGCTGGGCTGCACTGAGGAAGCCGGGAGCCCTGGACAACAGCATGGGGCAGCTGATTTCCTAACACTGCCCGGGGCCATTAGGGCAGCTGGGCCTCATTTGGAGCTCAGCAGAGCTGGGGAGGGGAGAGCAGGGGCCTTTCCTTCTCCTTCCTCCTGCAGGGGAGAGGAGGTGGCAACACCCTCCAGCAGTGAGCTACTGCCTGGTTGTGCCATCTCGATCCAGCCTCCCCAAAAGCCAGCAGCACTAATTCAAGGGAGTAACTCCTCAGTTTTTCTGAACTTAACTCTACCCCTAAATGCCTGATGGAATTAGGAAGTGGTTGATTTCCCTCCTCACAGCATAAATGGGAGACAGCCTGCAGCGAGCACACACATCAGCAGCTGCAGAGGAGACAGCAGAACATGCTTTAAATGGGCTCAAGTGTGCTGAAGGGTTTGGGAAGGCAGCAGAGCCTGGAGGAAAAACAAATTGATGGAATTAAAGGGAGACAAAAAAAAAGCCCCAAACAACAACAACAACAACAACAAAAACCCCCATTTCTGTCATTAAGACATGTTTCTGCCATGTCTGCATTTAAATATGACCGAAGGCATATTTACCATAACTAAATTAATGGTCATTGTTTAAAAAAATCCCCAAACAATATGTCTATCCAACATTCCTATATGAGGTCACTTGGTAAAAATAAAACAAACCAACCAACCCCTCTTGCCTTCTATAGTGAAATTAAGACAAGGTTTTCTTCAAATTCTGCCCATCTGATGCATCAGTGGAGGATGTGGGAAAGACATTCCATTGTTAAGTTCATTTGAGCTGATCTGACTGAGAGAAAAAAGAGTTGGACTTGACTCAGGAGCTCCTCCCTGATCTCACAAACCTGTTTTTATGGTGCCAACATTGGCAAATTGGGGCTCACCCTGGTGTCCATTGTCCCACACGCAGCAATGCTGAACAGAACTCTGCTAGAACCTACCAGTGTGCACTGAGGGATTTCCAGTGGGCAGGAGGTTTGATGTGAGGGTAAATAAATATTTCCATATCTACAAGCTCACTAATTGTAGCTAGCTCAGCACAGAGCTGGTTAGATTCCCAGCAATGAGCAATCTGCACATCTCTAATTCAGTACTCCAGCCCTCACCTTCCCTTTTACCTGCACCACTGGATGGATACCAGTGTAATTCTTAAGTTTCCCTACCTCTCTTGGCAACCCTTTGGGGTCTGTTTTGGATTGAACTCTACAGAATGTTAGTATGTACAAAGTGTATCTGTTTTTAGCTATACCTTTTCCTTCCCCACCACCCTACCAAGGAAGGAGGTTCAATTTGGCAACAGTCATTCTAAGGCTTCCCCTCTACCTTAACAACCTTCCCACTGTACACAGATGAACTTAACTGAATTTCCTTAAAATTTACTATGGGGATTAGAAGACGTTATCAGAATTGAATAATTTCATAACTAAATCTAAAAGAAAACATTAAATAATATGGGAATTTCCTAAAATTAAATCACCTGCACCTCCAGGCTCTACCACTCTCAGCATTCTCTCTGAAAAGATATAGATACTAAGGCACCACCCTACACATTTCCATTGTTTTTCTGCTTCTTCAAAGCAAACTTCCTAAACCCACTTCAAGTCTTCTTTGCAGTGGCCCATCACTGAACTAGAGAATTAACAATGAGATTTGCTGGAGTGAGAACTGCCTTACAACCGAGCTGGAAGGCAGCCCTCACACTTCAATCTGTCTCCTTACAAAGACACATAAACAAGGCAATTGAGAAATTCCTCTAACCTGACCACAGGTAAAGGAGGATTACTGCTATAGCTTTTAAAAAAACAATTAATGTGGAAA
This sequence comes from Petroica traversi, assembly GCA_025920805.1. Taxonomy (NCBI): domain Eukaryota; kingdom Metazoa; phylum Chordata; class Aves; order Passeriformes; family Petroicidae; genus Petroica; species Petroica traversi. The sequence continues at coordinate 10,313,058 of JAHLSL010000019.1, forward strand.
TTCATTGAGGAAAGAAAAACTACAATTACCATGAGCTTGTATCAAAGCAGAAAGAAATGGAAATAACAAAAGCAAAATTTCAAAGAGGATTGATCTTAACACTGCATCACTTAATTGCGTGGTAAAGGACTCAGGGAAATTCTAATCACTCTTTCATGCCCAGCTGAATTTACAGAAAAACCTTGTCAATTCAAGCAAATAATCTTGTTCCATTTGGTCACCCAGGTTTCAAAAGATCTGTGCAGAAACATGACATGGGATGTTTGAGAAAAACCAGAGCCCAGGTCCAGCAGTGTGTAAATACAGTCAATGCTACCCACTTTTACATAGAAAAAAGGGTGACTATGCTCCTTTACATTAAAAAAAAACCAAAACAAGAGTCACCTCCGAAAAGTGGATCATTACTCAGTAACTCTTGGGAGCCAGAACTGCACATTGAGTCGAAGGCTCTGCTAGTAAAAATATAATCAGATCATTCAGTACACCAGATACCACATATTTGGCCTCCAGGTGGGTCATGACCCCAGAGACTTTAAAGGAGAGGAACCGAACTGGAGGATGAGGGAGGGGGTGAGTGTTGTTGTTATGGCTTAAAGCAATTTCACAATTACCTGATAGCAAATGATGAATCTGATGCAAACACCCTCCATTAAGTCAGCTCTATCAAGTCCTTACTTTGTGTTTAACCTAATAATGTAATTGTGTTCTCCAAAACACATAATCTGGCTTCTGATCTGGCCTAACCCCACAGAAAAGTTTCTCTTCAAAGGAAAAGAAAGCAAGTTCCTCCACAAAGGCATTGCCAGGCCCAGCACAGCTTCTGTATCTCAAAGGGTTATCTCAGGCAAAGAGAGGCCAGGCATCTATTTGTGCTGCAGAATAACTGAACTGGTTGTTTCAGGTACAGCTAGTGGTTTTGATTGTTTACATCACTCTTAGTCATGTTCTGGGAATATTATTTTTTCCCATTAGAGCAACACTAGGATGTACCATGAACATGCACACAGCAGAAAGAATGTCAGTTAATAATGACAACAACAAATATATATACTAATTAAAAGTGCAGACTTTGAAGTCAAAAGTCCATGTACAACATCAACTGTAGAATTCAGTGGGGAAGACTTGTGTCTCCAAACAAGACTGTAAGGTGGAGTACAAGCCTTACTTCAAAACCACTTTAAGATCCCTTCACAGTCTTTTCAAGATCTTGAGATTCTCACCCTGTTATTTGTTTTCATTAGGGATATTCAAACTCAACTGTATAAGAGCTTACAATCTTACATAGCAAATGACAGATAAATAACTCATTCACAATGTCTTTCAAGAAAAAATAATTATTAGTTTGGATTCATCCTCTTTACAGTGCCGTTTCCTCTCACCTTTATTTTTCATTTTATTTTGAAGAAAATATTTTTTGCATCCAATGCCATTTAGAGTCTTACCTTTCAGTCTAATGTTGCCACTACTGTGTAAGAGTAATGGGAAAGATCAAGAACTCATAATTTTTCCTGACAAGATTATTTCTTTTTGCTCAGTTAATGGTGTCTGTACTTGGAGAATTGCATCAGATTATCTGAGATTTGGACAATTTCTTGGACAGAGAGGGAAAAATGCATCTACTACAGAGCCACATGCAGGATGGTGGAACAGGACAGCTGTTTCCCCCCAACATCAAACAGAAAGCAAATCACAAGTGGTCTTAATATGGATGCTGCTATGCCCTTACCTCTCCATCCCCTTCACCTCAAGACTATTCCTACAATCCTCAGGAACAGCTCACAAAACAATAAACATACTAAAGGTAAAATTAACACCTGGATGCAGGATGGTGTTACTAAGTTGAATTTACATGCACAAAGCTATCAACTTCAAATCGCCCCCAAATGCTGCAAAAATTAAGTCTGAATTGCATTTTTAGAAATTCGGTGACCTGGGAGTTTTCAGCTTCACAGAATAAACCAGCAGTGATGCAACACTGAGGCTGGCAAAAGAAAACCACCAAAAAATAGCAACTGAAACACCATCTCATCCTTTTACTTAAAGTTTGAAATGTTTCTTTAGTTCTTTTTAATAGTGTTATCCACTGAGCTGTACACACAAAGAGCAGTTTACATCCATATTCAAACACAGAATACACTGAGAGTCACAGTGGTACAGAAGTCACTGCAAGCTGAGCTCAACTCAAGTTATACAAAACAGCACTGATTTTTTTCTTTTTACTTTTCTCCAGGTTCAAGAAAACAAAATGCTGCATTCTAGAGAGGTTAAACTCTTACAACACAGTGAGAGGAAAACTGGTGCAATCAGTGCACCAACACATTCCTGTAGTGAGGACTGAAGTGATTTAAGATTAAGCATGTTCCAAGCTTAATTTGATGCCATTTCCTCAGAAAACAAATGCAATAAGCAGATGAAGGAAAACATATAAAAGCTTTCAGGAGTTAATTATGTGGATTTAGCCTACTCTGGCTGCAAAGCTTTTGGAGTCCTTTCAAATTATGTTATTAAACGAGCAGATACTGTGAAGGTTTTGTAGGGTTTTCTAACTAAATTTGTGGAAGATGGAGCAAATCCTTTTATGCTGCAGGGTTCTTTCACAGTATACATAGGAAAAGGAACATTGCTATGCACCCTTAATGGAAGGGATACACTTATCTTTCAACAGAAAAACCTTCAGGTGGGTAAAAAAAGGGTTATAAACTTACAAATATTGCTTCTGGTTTTGAAGTTTTGGTATTGTTAAAAGACTTTATTATTTTAAATGGAGCATATGTTCACACAGTCATGGCAGGGATGGCACAAATAAATCACAAAGAAGCACTTTTGAAAACCTCAGCCTGCTTCCTTAAGACATGCATGCTCATACATAGCGTTCCCCACTTACGTATTCTGTCCTAAATCAACAGGACTATTTACTATTATTAAAGCCAGTGCAATACAACCAAATCAACAATGATGCTTAATCCTACCTGTAGGATCAAGGTATTTTTTGCAGTGTAATTTTGATTTTGCAATTAAGCTACAGACATTAATTACAATTTATTCTTCTAACAACTGTTTGCACAGTCAGGCAGTCATGTGTCTGAATCACCTCTGTGCCCAGCAAGATCATGGAGCAGATCCTCCTGGAAACTATGCTAAGGCACATGGAAATAAGGAAGTGACTGGTGACAACTAGCACGGCTTCAGTAAGGACAAACCGTGCCTGATAATTTGGTAATCTTCTACAATGGGGTTAGGGTGGTGGGGAGAGATCCCGTGTGGAGGGATCTCACAGGCTTGAGAGGTGGTCCCATGAAAACTTCATGAAGGTCCTGCATCTGGGCTGGGCATAAACACAGGGTGGATGGGGAATGGGTTGAGAGCAGCTCTGAGGAGAAGGGCTTGGGGTTGTTGGTTGACAAGAGCAACATGACCCAGCCATGTGCACTTGCAGCCCAGAAGGCCAAATGCACCCCGAGCTCCATCCAAAGCAGCATGGCCAGCAGGACAAGGGGAGTGATTCTCCCCCTCTGCTCTGCTCTCCTCTGGTGAGACCCCATCTGGGGTGCTGCATCCAGCTCTGGGGTCTCCATCATGCTAAGAATGATGTAAACCTGCTGGAGCAGATCGAGAGGAGGGCCATGAACATGATTAGAGGGCTGGAGCACCTCTTCTGTGAGAAAATGCTGTGAGAGTGGAGGCTGTTCAGCCTGGAGAAGAGAAAGGTCCAGGCCGACCTCCAGTGCCTAGAAGAGCTGCAGATGGACTTTTGACAAGGCATGGCATGATAAAACAAGAGACAATTACTTTAAACTGAAAGAAGATAAATTTTCAGCAGGTATTAGGAAGAAATTCTTCACTGTGAGGGTGGTGAGGCACTGGGGTTGGAACTAGATAGTCTTGAAGGTCCCTTCCAGCTCAACCCAGTTCTATGAATTCAATCAGCTACCACTCTTAATAACATAGCAGATAAAATTAATATAGTATGTAAGTGATTAACATAATAAAATAAGCACAAATTTGTTCCCCAAATAAGGCATTCAAAATCAGCAACTGTTGCCAAAGCCAATATATTTTAACTGAAACTGTTATTTTTATATACTTTTCATATACTCTGTTAATACACAGATCTTACTGTAAATTATTAGCTAACAACTATATTTAGTAATTGCCAATTAAACTATTCAGAAGCATTAGAGACATAAAATCTATTCATATAGTTTACAATAATCTATGAAGTAAACTATCTTCTCAGATGCAACAGTTAATTTAAAGCTTTGTTTCTAATGAAGATTTAATGTTCATTAGAATAGAACACTGTCTAATATTCCATCACAAAAAAAATTCATTTCTGTAACTGGGAAGCTCAGGGAATGGTGTTTCTAAATAAACACAAGTCTAATTGCTGACTTTTATGAATTATGGTTTTTGTTTGTTTTGGTTTTTCCAGTTACTTATATCCTGAGAAATCAAAGGCAAAGTCATCAATGTTCCAAAAGAGCCATGTAATGCCATAAAAAGAAGCAATTACAGTGACATCTCAGCTGGCCTTGCTCGTGAAAATGGAAGGGATGATCATCTATTAAGCATTTTAGGACTGGGCACTGGCAAGTTGAGCACTTCATCTACAATCCCAGGCATGATCTGAATGCCTTATCAGTTGCTTTTGTGACCAACTCTTCAACACAACTGGACTAACAAAGACCACCATGTGAAGCTAATGATATTGAAGAAATTTCCAACCATTGAGTTTGCCCAGCTTGTTTGTGCTTGTTTTTTTTTTCCTGCAAGTTGTCTCTACACTAGTTCTCCTGATCTGCTTTCAGAACTCAGTACTATAAGTTCATATTCACCTGCCTGCTGTTGCCTTCAATAGGACTACGGAGTAGGACTGTGCTCAGCCAGCCCTGTATGTAAATCCTTAGGCCACTAGGCTGCAAAATTTTTATTTTCAAACATCACAGCTTATGCTATTTATTTATTACAGGCAGAAAGTACCATTTGTATAGGAACTTATGCTTGACATTTTTAAAGACTGCTCACCAAGATGGCATTTAATAGGAAAACAAAAAAAAAACTTCATTATTAAGATACAGAAAATAGAACCTAAAATGTAATCCATTCTGACACATCTCAACATCAGATTGTACAGCATTAAAAAGAAAATCCTTCATAAAGATCATTTTAGATACGTGTATCCGCAACTAAAGTGTTTTCCTCTTTATTTATTTTTTTTAAGTTTTCTCATGTGAAAGTGCAGCTAAATAAGGGAGGCAAAGATATTTTTACTACCAAGCAATACAAACGAATTGCTATTCATTTTGCAGAGACATTAATGGTTCTGAAAGTTCTCAGAACTTGAAACACATACGAACTGACACTAATAAAAATAAAACTTTCTGAATAATAGGCATAATGGTAATACAGATTACATTGACTCTTAAAACTTTCCAAACACAATGACCCAATTCTTCACAAATATCCACTTAATACATTTTTTTTCCACAGTATTCATCTTATCTGATGCCTGTTCTGGTTTCTGACAGCTGCAACAAGCTAAAAATAAAGCACTGGAGCAAAACTTTGTTGACTTCAACCTTTCCTTTGCTGCAAGCAAACTTTTTTCCCCCCTGAAGTTGGCAGAGCTGGAGATGTACCATGGCACTTCTTCAAATATGCAACTTGAAAGTAATTTCAGGGTTACCAATTAAAAAAAAAAAAGTCTCTGCAGCCAGAGTGTGTCTATGACTCTGTACAAAGGATAACATCCTGCATCCAAGTGGCTCACACGTGGCATTTTACCCTTCTCCTTCACCCATAAAGTGCATAATTCTGCCAAAAGCACCATCAAGTTTTGTTCCCCTCTCTCTTTAGATAGGTTATTAAATAACAGATAACACAGATTTCTAGATTTAAAAAGAAAATTTAATCAACAAGAAATAAAGTCAGCCTTAAGTAATTAAGCTAGCCTTCACTAATGCCCTTGGATAAAAGGTTAGGTAAATTGTTGGTTCCTCACACCCTCTGAAAAAGGACTGTTTTTCTCTTTAGAGCCCAGTTTAAAAACAAGCAAGCCTGAACAAGAGTTCTCCTTGGTTTTACAAGGCTTAGTCATCCCTGAAAAGGAAGCAGCAAAGGTGGAAACGAGCCCCTCTTCTTACACAAAGGCTTGTGTCAAAATATTTATCAAATTCCCTCAGAGCACATACCTGCACAGCTCTTCCAAAATTACCACTTTCAAATTAGTAAAAATGATCATGTTTCTGTTCTTTTGAACTCAAAATATGTTTTAGAAAGGAACAAACAAGACTTTTCTTATCTGAAGCTCCCATGTAGTCACTAGATAGGCATATCTAACATTTCTGCAGTCACTTTTAGCCCATGATGAAGAGACAAGGAAAGACCAACAAAGTAAAGCCAGCTGCTTTCATGGCCATTTCTATGCAAAAAATAAACAGGCAACAAAACCCTCCATCAGTCAAAACCATAAAAATCAGTTTAAATTCACAAGTAATGCCAATTTAATATCATACAGACTCTATCTGCAACTTCCCTGCTGCTGGGAAACTGTGTCCAAATTTCTCATAGACAATTTTATTGGAATTGAACTTCCAAGTGCAGAGTGCTTTGTAGAGTTCTTCCTTTTCCTTTTCCACAACATGTGTTTGTCATGTGTCAAAGCTGACCCTACTTTCTCCCCTCCCCAGAATACCACAAATTCTTCTCTAAAATAAACAAAGTTCTGTCCAGAATCTGCAAAATTACCAGAGGCAACCCTTTTTGAGATCAAAGATGCACATCACTGTTGGTCTGTCTGCAATATCCCAGATTTTAGTTTAGGATGAAATTTGCAAGAAACAGGCAATCAACAGAACAACGCTTGAACACCAAAACCAGGGATATAGCTAAAAAAGAAGAGTTTTAACGTTTTCTAGATAGTTAGGCATCTCAAAAGTTATTTGTGGAATCAAAGTCCACCAATGACATTTTTATAATGCCATTTAGGTCTAGGAAAAAAACCCCACTATATCTTTACTAAAAATTGAAATCCAAAAATTCAAAGTAAGTACCATTCACACTTAACATGTGAAGGATATAATTTTCCATTTCTCATGCTTATATTGTTCTGTGATGCAGCTCAACTATGATAAATTGGGGGCAGGAGGAGGGGTTTTGTCCTTCATGAGGAAAAAATTGTAATAAAATATTTGACCTGTTGGAGTCATTAGATGTACTTCTCTACTTTTCTCCCCAAAATCTTAATGATGTTTACAGGCTGAATTTAATTTACCTGCAACATAAACATGCTAGCACAGGCAATCTTGATTCTTAAAGCTGCTATTATGGTTTAATGAGTCATCAACACAGAAAATTTACAGGTTCTATGCATTCTTGGTGGCATGCATATAAAACTTCCAGTAAATCCAAACACTCAAAAAACTAGTGTCCAAAATATTTTTCTGTGACTGCTGCCACAGTAGGATATAAATAATACATGTAAAATTCTCACTATGAGCTGAAATCTGCTTTAAAAAAAAATATCAAAAAACCCAAACACCTGATAAATAAATTTATAAATACAGAAAAATTTTCTCCAGTAGACAAGAAAAAAATAGTAACACATTTAAACCTATTTTACCTACTCTGAGTAGTTACATTCTGAAGTTACAAACAAAATTAAGCATTACAGCTCAAATATGTACTCCTCCAATTAATTATACAGCTCTAGCACTTAATTTCACATAAATTTATGGCACTTAATTCCACATAGATATATCTAAAATGTGACAGGTACTGTCTATAAGGATAAAGCTGAAAATAGACCTCTCATTGAATTCCTACAGCAAAAGCCAGACCAATCTCATTGATAAATAAATCACTTAATCCTTTCTTCATCTGCCATCACCCTATTGCAAAAGAATGGAGCTGAAGCCCAGAAAGTCAAAGCTAAGGCCTGACCTTCCATCTCTATCCTATCTGGCTGCTCCCTTGTGTACCCCTCAAACACATGCCACCATTTCCTGATGAGTTTAGAAGGGGTTATCAGGAGAATTTCAGGACATGTGTCAGTTTTGTGGCAACTCGAATGCTACACAAACATCTTCTGTGCTTAATAGGCGATTTGTATTTTAGGAGGTTTATCCATTCCCAACTTTATTTGTTTAAAGGTGCCTTAACCTTGACATAAATCAATGCTAAGCACCTCTATGGAGTACTTCTGAAGAGTTTAAAAATTAAACTCCACAAAGAGCTGTACTTTGCAAGGAGGTTTCTTTCAAAAATAAACCAAACCAACTTGCCAACTTCTTTGTTCACTTCCCTCTCCACCTTGAAAATTATGCAGTTTATTGTTCTTCCCTCTTCTTACAGAGTTCTTCTAAAGCTCACAATGAAACACCAGGCTGGTCACTATAAAAACACCACCACTGCTGCTCCCAAGTTCCTTTTTCTTCCTGACACAACCAGGAGTGTTTGCGTAAGACAGTAGGGCCAGCGAGGCAGAGCCTGGGGTCGTGCCTTGCAGCAACCCCCCCTTCTAAAGGAAAACAAAAAGCACTGAAGCTTTTCTGCCACATGCCCAGTCCTTCCCCCACCACCTCTGTGGTGAAGACAGCCATTATTACATTTCCTTTCGGGTTATTTACAAGGTCTTGGCTCTGACATTGATTTCTTATCTGTTTCTATGACAAATGTTGAGTGTTAATATGCTGTCCTTTTAGGGAAAGATAATGCTAAACAAATTATAGGAATTAATTGCCCCAAACCTATTCTTTATTTTTTTCTCTTGAGCATTGAAACAAGGATAGTAAAAATTACTCAAGATCAGAAAATAACCCCACGCTATTTTTCCAGCCAATTATTAAGTGTTAGCAGATTAAAGGAAGTTATACTTTAAACAAGGCATTACCCTGAAAATCTAAAGCAAATTTGCCAGGGGATATAGAATAACCAGGCAGGCACAGCTCCGTTATGAAGAGTTTTTTTAAATTATAAGTGAACATTTACTTTTTACATTTTCAGATATTTTGTTCATGGTTTAAACTTTAGGATAAAAGGTGAAAGTTTCAGAATTTTTTTCAGTTTCAGAACCATTAAAATGATAAACATTTGGGATCCGAAAGTACACTTCTACTCTAACTGTCCTTTCAGACCTGCATTGACTGCACTATAATAGCTGCCAACATTTGGTAAGGGTTAGCCTTTCATTTAGACAAAAGCAAGCATTCCTTAGCTAAATCAGCACTTTTTGCCATCAGACTCATAAAACCTTTTCACAACATAGATTTTCAAGAGAATCCTTTAGGGTTTTAGGATGCTGCTCCTTTTACTAAGTAACAAAATACACCCCAGGGTGTCTCATTGACCGCACTCAGCTGTCCTTTGACCTCTGCAATTGTTTAGCCTAACTTCAGGGCCACAGAATCTGCCTCCCCCCCATCAAAAAGCCTAATGTTGCTTCCTCCTAGCACCTGGCCAAGCAAAATCCTAGAGGTTCCCCCCTCTTCCAGATTTATACCCCGTTCCAGATGTTGCCAAGCAGAATGCTTCTGCAGGCAGGTTTTGGGAGCCCACAAGGGCCACTCAGAACCAGGGCTGTGGCCGTGACCCCCTTGCTCTGCTCAGGGCTGCCCTTGCCCCAGGGATGCAACAGGTCATAAAGCAGGAATAGATCTTCAGCCTTCTGGGTCTGCTGGCTATTTAAATGCAACAAGAAACTATGTGAGCCCAATATTGTGTACTGAAGCAAACCTCCCCCCTCTCAGAAGTCCCCAAAAAAAGAAAAGACGTGTGAGAATCTCAGTTGGAAGCACAAATCTACCCCACTCATTGCAAAGATCTGCATTCTTCTTCCCATTTGTTTTAAACCCTTTGAGAAGACAAATAAACAAACAAACATTCAACTCTCCAAGTGCATAAAACATATATTTAGCTAGTTGCTTAGGTATTTGCAGAGCCTCTAAGTAAAACAGCAGAACAAAATTGTTACAGCTTCAGGAGAACTGTCATTAAATAATGAAGTTGACCTCATTGTGGGTATACAAGAAAAAAATGGAAGCACAAATCAGCCCTCTGTTGCAGGATTTTTGATTATATTAAATGAATTTCATTTTTTTTAAAGATCTTGGATATTTTACATGCCTGCAGAAAAATAAAATTGTTATTTACAGTCCACACTGCTTCTAAAATGCAGTTAATGGAAATGAAAGCAGAGATGCTGATCACAAACATACAATGTATTGTCTATTAGGAAAGGCAAGTACGGTACCTTCTCAGATTCCTTTTAACCTATTTGAAATGCAGTCATGATTAAAGGATGCAGCTAAGAGTTTGTGAAGCCTTGCTGCAAAGTTGTTTAAAACTCCTGAACACCTGAAAAATAAAAAGGGAGAAAAAAATCAGAATGACTCATGCCAGCATATAGTTTGTAACAAGACAAAAAACCCTTCCTGTGGAAATCCCATCTAGGGTGAAAAAAGAAGGGCCGATGACTTGAAAAAGCACATTTTTCTTTAGAGGAAGACTTGGTTGAAAGTGCTTGATTGCTTCTCTATATTCTATCAGAAGTACAAACTCGGAATTTGCACATTTTTTGGCGCTGAAGCCACTACATGGAAGATTAGGAATTTATAACATTAATATGATAAAATTAACTGTTGCAGAATCATTAAAAAAAGATGGTAACACAGAAGTAATTATTTTACTATTAGTTTTTAAAAAAACCCAAACTAAATGGGTGAGCAGTTATCTCCCCTAGAGATCAATGTTCAAAATGAAATCAGAATTAGCCGGTTGCTTTCCATAAAAGTATTGAAGTGAAAACATTACTAGTAGAAACTGCAGGTTATAAAAGAAAACACACCTGAAATACCCCAAGGAATGGCAAAAATGGCAGAGCAAGCAGCAAGCAAAAGAGTAACTCCTAAAATAGCTAGGACTGTACAGAACTGTAATTGACATCAGGAAAATATTTAAATTAAGTTATCAAGGAGTGGACTACAACAAGACTTCCTTAGGCAGACAAACTGGTTTGGTTTCCCAATAGCAAAAGACCATATTTTGCCAAAAGATTTAAAGGAATTTTCCCTGTTGTGAGCAAATGGAATTTTAAGGCACAGGCCAGCTGGCAGAACCACAGCACAGCTGCACCCCCAGAATTCAAACCCCAGCTTTTAAAATTGAAGGCCTTAAGCTTCCTCCCCCACTATAAAAATCAGCCTATTAAAGAGAGCAGCTGCAAGCCTCACCTCTGGCTCAGGCAAGGTTTTGGGCAGGAAGAAAGGCACTAAACCACTCAATTGCCAGGGAGCACCCTGGCAATACCAGGAGCCCCGCACGGCGCGTCCCCGCCACGCTGGCAGCTCCTGGCACAGATGGACAGCAGGGACAGCAGGACAGCAGGGACAGCACGGACAGCACTCACACATAGCTCCCCACCAAACTGTAGGGCTCTGCACAGGCTTCAGTGACTGCACAACGTCAGTAATCCAATTCCAACAGCTCCTGCCGCTGAAATTGCTATTTTTCAGACACGTGCTGAACATTTCACCTGCTAGTAATGACATTTTTGTATTTTCTTCTAATTGCACTCAAAGCTAAGACCTTTGGCCCTAGGCCACAGACCTCTATTCAGGCTGCACACATTCTCTTAAAGGCCCTGAGCCTTTGTTGTCACTCTCAGTCTTTCATCTATTATTTACATCCATTGAGAAGAGAGATACTCCACCATTTGTGAAGCTTTAAAGCTTCTAATCATCTTAATTTCTTCGCCTTTCAACCAGTGCTTCCCCTTATGGACCAATGCCAACAGTGTGACAAAATAATTTTTCAAGCCAAGATCCTCCTGGACCCTTCCCAAACCTTGACACACACTGGGCTGTAAGTGCCTTTTGTCCTTTGCTGGCTGCTTTTGCAAACACAGACCTTTGCTCAGCTTGGGGGTGGGGGATATGGATCTGCCTGTCAGTGCATTTGAGGGGCTTTTCTTGGGGTTTATGTGGGTTTTGCATCACTTTCTCTCAGTTAAAAAGTCTAACTCAATTAGTCCAGCTAAATCAGAGATGCTTTAGGGAACTTTACCTCTTTTAAAAATATTAAGTACCCTCTGAAATACCATCAACTATGAATTTTAACTTTACTTTTTTTCCCCCAAAAGCTAAACTGCTGATATGCTGCTTTGGTTTTTATACTGTTATGTGCCCACTTAGAACTGACAGATTATCACACAATATTTAAGACACACAAAATACCATTAACCCTTTTCCTGATTATTGGCAACATTAACTTGTCCTGACTATATAACACAATGTGACAAAAAAAAAATTTTTTTCATCTAATGTTCAGGTCAGCCCCTTCTTATCCTCCCTTATTTGCAAATGAGCTAGGAAAAAAGTCAACAGCATTTTTGCCAAGATGCAGAAGATCTCTTTGGAATTCATCAGCCACCAATCTTCATTACCAAGACCTGTGAGATCTGCTAACATGATCCACATCTTGGCTCTTTCTGCCACTATGGTCTGGCTTACTTTTGATTTCTAACAGTGCTTCCTTGTTGTCTGTCCCCTCTGAAGACCCCCAACCCCCATGTCTTTTCTTATTTTTACCATTTGCTTCAACTAGCATTTCACTCGAGACTCATCCATCTTACAATGCCTAAAGTGACAGATGCTCTCAGGAATGACCATACTGTTGAGTGAACAAAAGATAACATCACCTCTAGGAACTCGGGGAGAAATACAACTTCAACCCTGAGACACGGTTATCCTGGCAGACACAGTGCCATAAACCTCTCTCAAGTGAAAAAACCCAACCACCAACTGTGGGGAAAAGGAATCTGACACAATTAAAAGCTAAAAAAGAATATTCTTTCTATCGTCAGCTGTAGTTAGTGGTGTTGATGGCCTTTTTATTTTCTTTTTTTTTTTTTTGTCCCCTAATACCGCATTGAAGAATTTTTCAGAATTTATCTGTGATAAAATCAAGAGGAGAAGAGAGACTGGAGAAATTTCACACAAATACTGTTTCAGGACCCCTACAGACTGAATGGAGGAAGAAGGCACTTTGGGACAGCTTCAGCAGAAGGTCACGCAAGTCCTTTGCCAAAACACAGACATTACCTTGTTAAAATCTACACATCCTACAGACCAGCTGTTACTTAGTTAAATTCCACAGGAATTCAGAATCACGGTGCAAGTCTGTGCCCTTGACAAATGCATACTGTAACCAGAGTAAGATTATGTTAATGTCACAGCTGCTTGATAAATCTGTAATCTCCAAGTAATGGCCCCTCAGTGTTTTGACATTCGAGCATGCACCACTTAAGAAAAAATTAAATTAGAATGATAGATTTTCCAGCCAACACCCACATATCCAGCTACAGAATGATGCCTGTTCCTAAACAGAAATCTGCCCCCTATGCCTGTAAGACTGAACTAGAAACTGCTGATGTGAAATACACCCAAAATTCTCCATCCAGTTGGTGGAACAGGACTTGTTGAGGACTTCTGGGTGGTGCTAGAAAATATTACTTCAAAAAGAGACATATTTGCAAATGTGACACCACAAATACTGAGAATCCCTTTTTGCAGTGAGATGCAAAGAATTTCTCTGTCTCTCAGTAAAGCTTTAAACAGCATCTCATGTTCAGTTTTCAAACACTACATGAAATAACCATCACTACAGAACATGTGAGTTTTATGGATGTAAAGTTAAAGTTGAAAAGAAAAGATCAAGATAAGGGGCCTGATAACCAAACGTCTCCTGTACAGTGTAAAGTCAGGGAAAAATCACAATGTGGACTTCTTAAGAGTTATTTATTAATTGTATTTAGCCCCATTTATTAATTTCTGATGAGCTATGATTTTAGGTCCCTATTCTTATGCAGAATGTTTCTACTCTGCTCTCACAGCAGATCACATCAATTCACCAGCCTCTAAATACAGAAGTAATGTATAAATACACCATTTTAAATATAGGCCATCTTCTCACAGTATGCCATTTGGCAGTACCATTTTGGACATCCAACACAGAGAAATTAAACTAACAACCAGTGTGGTCCTTCCTAAAGAGGATCCCAACTCTGGGCCTCAGGACACCTTTAGAGTTCCTCTCCCATTCTGAGCCACTGAGTGATCTGACACCGAAATCTTTGATAAAATCCCATTCAGTTGGGAAAAACACAAACAGGAAACTCTTACTGGTACATGTCTGAAGAAGTTAAATACAAGACTTTGCTTTCCAACTCATATTTCAGCAACTGGCGGGGCTCAAGGCATACTGCAACTACCAAGAAGAAAAGCAATGAGAAAATTGACTCTGGGGGATGTACAGGCACATTCTGCCTGTAATCCACTAACTCCACTGTACCTTGAGTGTCACCATGCCCAGAACAACTTTCTGAAGCTCCTTCCAACCCAAATAAATCAAAGAAGCAAATAATAAAGTCTGCGCTTAACATCCTCGCAGGAAAAGTCTTGAAAATATATATAATGCTTTCGCCACAAATACTGGAAGATCTTGGCATGATCAGATATGGATGAAAAAGTAGTAAACTGTATCCTGCCTTATAAAATCCCTACTCTGCACTCAAACGGGCATATTATCAAACAGCCAGCCCTTACACATTTTATCTCCAAATATTTATCACAGTAGAGAGAAGTGTTTGTAGTTGATATGCAATCCATCTTCTGCATGCTGCTGCTTTTAAACAAGACAAAATGTGAGGTAAAAGGTCAAAACTACTAGAAAGAGCCTTGAACAAAAACTCTGATATTACAATCATTTTGCTGGAAGAGACAAGGTGTAAAATAGATTACTGGAGTCAAACTCCCTATGGAATTGGGCAGACCAAGGGTACTGATCCAAACCCCAATGAGTAGTCTCAGAACTGTCAGTATTATTGTGTTTGGTAACTCCAGACTGCTTTGAAAATCTCTCATTTAACGAGAGTCACATTTTCCAACTGTAGCCGAACATTTTTACATGCATGTGTAAAATCAGTTCTCATTCAGCACAATTTTAACATGGAGTGGTTGAAATATTGATATTAAACTTACTGGTAACTTCTGTCATTACCATTAAGTTATTGACACTGAAACATGACCTTGAAATGACAGCTTCATTAATGCAAGTTTTACCAGGGAAGGTTTCAAAAAGCCCTGATTAAATTAACTACTTTTAAACACAATAGGATCAATATGTATGCAGAGAATGTACACCCCCATGGTAAGTTCTGCTTGCTTGATTGATCAAAAACAAAAAAATCCTGTGGTTTTCCAGATCTCAGCTGGTGCCAGAAATCCACATAGAAAAAAAAAATCCATCTAAATGAAACTCTGAAAAGGTTTACCCTTCACCAGTCTATTTGCACTTCAAAAACTCCTTAAGTCCTTCAGCTAAACCCCAGGGTTGAACCATTTCAAAAATCAGAGGGGGATGGCCATGATTTATCTTCCTTCTGTGCTCTGGACAGAGCTGTAAAATCTGCCTGCTGGTGTGCCTGTGTGCTACAGGCTTCTTTTCATGAACCTTGGATATTTACCCATTCTAGAAATAATTCTGCTCAATTCCTTACTGCCCTTTATCTCCCTCAATCAGACACAAGTACCATTTATAAAGCAAAATTTTGATTTTTGGGCACTGACATACAAGCTGACAAAGCTGATTTAGCAAAATGGCCAAGCATCTGAAATTAGCATTTTAAAGGAAAATATAGCAGATCTTATTCATACCTGTAAGGACTGGCTATTGCCTTCGTGAATTTGTGTTCAGGAAACACTTGCTTAACAATCTAATTTATCCCTTATATTTACTAGTATCAAACACGTTTTTAGCAATAAGATAAAATAACTTTTTTAGTGGTAGATAATTGATATTTTAGGTCACCCAGGATGCATTTTCCAGGCCTCTGTACTTCAAGATACATTACCAATAGAAGGAAAATGGAGATTTCATGGGTCACAAACCTCTGCGTCACGAGGACCTTCAGTGCTGCTGTCAGCCTAGTAAAACTCAATCAATACACTCTTGCTTTATAGGTCCACTATTAAAACCCCTGCACCCAAATTTCTACAGTTTTTTTTTTCTGAAGCAAAGATACCAATTCAACAACTTTACTGACATTCTTTGAACAGGATTTAATGCTCTGTTTATATATTATAAATCAGTTTGTATGTAAAAGCATAAATAATATATAACTAAAAACAGATATAAAATAAAATAAATATAAAAGCATGTATAAATCCTATAGCACCAACACCATGGAAGAGCACAAAGCAAGGGCACTGAAACATGTTTGTGTACTTCAACTTTTTTAAAGCTTTCTTCTACTCTTAAGACCCAATCCTAAGAACCACATATCAGTGGCATAACTCTTATCAGTCTAAATTCTTCAGACTTGGGTAAACAGACAGACTTGCTCTCAAGGTAAACAACAATAGGAATAGATTCAAAATTATCTATTTTTGCATGGAAAGGGTCCATTTATTTCCAAAGTCTTACTCAGATTTTGCTTTTATCACAGATTTTGTATCTTCTATTCTACAACAACAGGAATGGATGAAAAATATTTTATGAAAATATAAAAATCTGCGCATCCTGCCGCTGTAGGTTGAATCTTAATTAGACTAGAGTGAAGCTTTAAAAACATTGACATTGTGCTTGTTTTTGTGCAAGCCAAATACTGGTCCTAACAAAACTGCAGGACTAATCTGGAAAAAAAAAAAACCAAACCAACCAACCCTAATCACTCTATTAATCCCCACTCAAATCCACAAGGATACTTAAGTAAGAGGTTGTGGATATAAGAAGGAATGGCATCTTACTCAGCATCTGACATGCTACTCAACTTAACTCCTCAGAGTCTGAAACTCTCCCCTTCTCTAGAAAAAGAGCCAAAGATGTTTTAAGAATATATTCTCTTTTGTGGATATGATCTTCATATTAAAAAAAACCCCTCTCCAGTATAACTTGGCTTTTTTGCAAAAACAGTGATAGAATATTTCTTTGACTATGTCTCTTGCTGGCTCTCATTTGTAAGACTGCACAGAGGGTGTTTATAAACGTGCTCCTTCTCCTGGTGTGTTTGCAAAAATTTACGATTCCAGCTGCAACCTCATTAGCAAAACACTTCAACTTCCCTACGTGAGCCCACATTTGCTATTTTAATAGTTAAGAGTTTTCATGAAGGTGGAAGTTTGTCTCTTTTTACCATATACCCTATTACCAAGAACAAGCTTTGTGTAATATTTATTGTAATAAAGAAGTTTTGAGTATTTGTGTAGCCATCTATTTTCTCCACACTTATTTATAGTTCCTGAGTAAACCCCAAATGGACACACTGATCAACAGGATTTGGTACTTCTATTTCAAGCAAAGTGAATGTCACCACATCACAGTCAGGCAAACCAACTTCAGAAACTGAAGTCCAAGCAGACAGAAGAAAAATACCATAAAACAGAAAAAAAGAACCCTGGAAAAACAAAACACCAATAAGAAATACCCTGTGGATTCATTAGCAACCAGGGTGGCAGGCTTTCCTCTAATTCCCTTTAAAAGCCCATGACTACCTGCAGAGCCTGGGAGTGCAAATCACATTAGTGGAGCCACCAGATGACCAAAGAAAGCACTGGAGGCCTGGTGAAACCAGTAAACAAAAGGCAGCATTCCAGCTGAATGCCGCTGCTAGAGTCAGCATTGTAAGATGCTTGGATCTGATAACCCAAAAACCAGATTAGCTGCAGGCAACAAAAGAGTAAAATGAGAAACAAAGGGGTCATTTTGACACATGAAGAAATCATTTCCATTAAACCATCTTGAGTTTACTGTGTAGCTATAAAAACTGCTCCTACTTGAAGTGACATTTGAAGCAATGAAGCTGTGACAGTGCAGTATCTTGGAAAAGCTCCTGAAATAACACATCCCTGAACACCATATAATTTAAAGAGGCAAACTGGCCTCTTTGTCTTTGAATCTTTATGACATTTTAAAGGTCTAATAATGATTTTAAAATTTGTTGTGCAGATTTCAGTTAGAAGACTTAACACATATGGCTAGGCTTGAGGAAAAAACAAGATTCATTAGTTTTATCTGCATTTAAAAATCTCCTGCAGAGAATGCACATACCACAATATTCTCATTTAATTGCATGAGAAGGCTGCCTTCTCTCCCCAGTCCCTATCTCCTCACATGTGTGTCTCACTGTTAACAGAGGAAAGGAAAGAATCACATTTTACTCCTTATAAGAACCCTAAAACAGGATTTTTATCCTGAAAAAAGCCTAGGCACACTATAATCACAAGGACCAAACTGCAAAACTCAAACACAGAAGTCTGTAAGAATATGCAAACACCAGAGAGAGAGAGAAGTCCAAACTTTCCATGCTAAAATTGGAATATTTGCCACAATTTTGTCTTATACAATTAAGAATTCTATACACTCAAAGCCAAAACAAGTCCTTTTCTTTCTTCACAAGACAGTAAATTGTCCTGCTGTGTATTGATGAGCTAGAAGAAATTTCTGAAGAACACTGTGGTATACACAGAACATTTCATCTTGCTAGCTTTGCTCTCTGCCTCTCCTGCTGCTAGTACACAACACAGAACCCTGACATATGGTGAGGGAACAAGCCTTACTGGAACACCCCATTTCTTCCCCAGGTTTTGCACACATACAGCAATTAAACCTGTTAGTGTCAAAAAGGATGGGATCCCACATATGAAGCATATTTATCCACAGCCAATCGATTCTTCTCAGTGACAACAGCAGAGAAAACAGACCCAGAGTAACATCTCAGCAGAGATGGTGTGGACAGCGTAAAAGGACAACCTGCAGCTGTGTCCAGATACAAATATATGTTATGCATTGACCTGGCTCAGTGAAAGGCTTGTCACAAAAAGCTTTGCAAACACCTTCTGCTACTTGGTGAATTTTTCAAAACACAAAGCCATTAAACGCATCTGAAAGGGGAAAGATGTAATGCAGGCCTCTAATTATAGAATATGGCATCTCTGGGGACATCTGTGCCCAAAAGACCAATGGTATGGAGCAGATACTGTGCACATGTGGTTTTTCCCTGGTTCCAAACCATTCTTCTCCAGAGTACCACCATGGCATCCATGCTGCTTCTAGCCACATACATGAGCTGAGAGAAAAAGGTGGATGGGCAGAAAACAGACAGAAGAGAAGCCCCTCTTCTCTTACTGTTCTTATTAAGATATCTTCTTTCCAAACCAGCACTCAGGCATAAGCACGCCTTTATAAGCCCACAGAAGGAAAACATGAAAGGTGTGAAGGACAGAGTCAAGAAGAAAGGAGATTTCAAAAAGAAGTATGACTTGTGGCCAAAATGTGCACACATATGTGCTGTGTAAATCTAGGTGAAGGGGAAACACAAGATACTGTTGTACATCTGGATCATCTTGAACCCTTATACTGTGGAGATTCAGCCTATCTCCATTCAAAGAAACTTGTGTTTGTGTTTATAGCAATCAGCCAGTCTGAATACAAAGATAGTAATCACCTACAATGATCCACTTTAATGCAGCTGGCTTTTGTACTGCAAATAGAAAACAACATGCTTGGTAGTCATGAAGTTAGATTTTGATTAGTGATTTTACACAGTATCTGTCTAATAAAAAAGAGTATTCTAAACAAAGGAGCTGATCAGTTCAGAACATTAAAAAACTTAAAGTATTTAATATGAGCAGCCACCATGTTTCAACCACAAATGGCTTTGCCAAACAAGGCTATTTATTTCAAGTTGTGTTGCCCAAGTTCCCCCATCACTGAGATATTCCAGAAAAACAGAAACTCCATCAGGGCTTGCTGTTTAGCTGCTGTTTCTTGTGCAGAAAGACAGAGTATGGCCAGACCTTCCTAAAAATGCCAATGTTAAAAGCTTTCCCCTCTTTGAGGAATTGTAGTTATTTCTACATAGGGATGAGCACTCTTCCCCTAGCTGGGAATGCCATGGACCCAGTTTTGGGCAGTTGATTGAACACCTGGGAGGTAGAAGAAACTGGTTTCTTGTTCCTAAGGTCCTTCAGCAGAGCTGGAACAAGGTCTCTGGAAAGACCTCCACATACAAAGAAAAATTGATGGCCTCTTATAGACCTGACAGGAAAACCATAAAGAGACCAGGGCATCTTCACTACTCATGCTGATCTACAACCTCTATGACTGCAGTTTGAGCCTACACCTTTCCTCACATCAAAACTGCTTTTGTTGAGAAGCTCTCTATATGAACACCTGCACAATGCCCCAAGAGTTTCCTTGAGCACAATTTTGGACCACAAATACACAAATGGACATTAGAATAGTTATCCCAGTAGAGTAGAGTAGAGTAGAAACCATTCATAGAGAAATTATGTCTCATCCAGACACTGCTTGCCATGCTAGAAATCCAGGAATATTTACAAAAGTGGCTATCAAAGCATTCTACCTCAAGGAAGAGAAACCAAGCTGCTCTTTGAACAATTAAAGAAGAAATCTAGCATAGAGAAAGAGACACATGCAAGATTTAGAACTGGGAAAGAACACTGCTCTGTATTCACAAGGATAAGACAGTTACTAGTGCTTTTACTCAGTTCTTCTACATTTCCAGTGCTCTGGCATGAAAAGAAACGGAAAAAAAATGGCCAAGGGAAGAAAAAGGCCTTTCAAAATAAGAATTACATAAGAAAAGTAAACAGAAAGAGAATACCTTGTCCTTTCTCACACGCACTGAAGTAGAGAGATCTCACAAAGACTCAGGAATAAAGAAAAGATCATTCTACTTTTGAAGTACAGGAGGGAGCAACAGAGAGAAACAGTGCTAAGGAACTCTCTCTGCTTGTGATTACAAACCTGAGAGTCTGATAAAGATGGGCTAGGAAGGATAATGGCATTTTCTTCTCACAACATCATAACCAACTTACACCAAGCTTTTCTGAATGGAGCTGACTTTCCTATAAACTGATACAGGGCTCTTTTTTTGTCAGGGCTTCTTTAGAAACTACCTAAAAATGAAAAGCCCATACAGAAAGACCCTGAAAAAGACATTCATATTCCCACCAGTTGATTATAACACAATAATCACAAGTGTATAACAAAACACATATTAAAATAATCTAATCCTCTTTACACAGATTGGCTCTGAAATGGAAGTCCCCCTCTGTCCCTCTCTTCTTTCAAGGCAAAAGTCTTCATTTCTGCTAAATGTATCGGTTTTCAAGGCCATACCCACACCTCCATCCAAAAAGAAAACAAAATGTTTTGAGGGAGTGAAAGAGAATCTTTCCACAGAATTCAAAAGGAAGACAATTTTTTGCTCCTCATTCAAATCTACTGTTATTGTACAGGCATTTTCAGAGGGCAGATAGTGTAAAAGCTATACAGGCAAAAAAAAAAAAAAAAAAAAAGGCTTCAGTGCCTGTCACCCTTGAAATTCCTAATGTGACAACAAGCAGTACTTCCCCACCTTATCCTACATGCTTCTGGTGCCTTCCAGAAAGCCTTTTTTATCTGATGCTGGGAACAGACTCCTGCTGCAGATCTGAATGCCGAGGACTGAAAGTACTGCACAAATGACAGAGAGTTAGGGAAAATGAGTGGTTGAGTATAGAAAGAAACAGGAAATCAATTCTCAGAAATGCTATCTTTGCTTCAGTGCTTCTGTTTGGCCTCCTCCTCCCACACTTGCTCTCTACTCCTCACCAGCTTCCTATTTTACCAGCTCTTTTCCTAGCTACCCACTAGTGAAGGAAGGAAAATTTACCAAAATCATCTTTCCTCTGCTGGTGCATTATGTGTCTGTCTTAAGAGTACTGTCTGGTTTATGCTGGCCTAGGTTTGGCTATCATCTAAAAACACAGCAATTCTTTCTTTCAGCCTTTTCTGCTCCCCCAAGTATCGATTCTCATCCCATCTAATGACAGGGTTTGAGAGAAGCACATTTTTCTCACGGAAACTCTGAGAAAGAGACAGAAAGATGAAAATTACAGTGTATGAAGAATAAACAGATTTTCTTTTTTTTAAAGCAGGGGCCAGCTGGATAACAATTGCAGATAAGATTTAAATAAACATACGTGGGAGGTAGCAGGAAAGGCAGTTGGTTCCTCATGCTCAGGCGCACACAGGTAATGACCTCTGTCTCTTGCTCTCCCAAAGCTAACAATGCTGGTTATTGCACTCCTCCAGTGAGCTCTGGAAAGGATCCAGTGCATTACTGATTACATTTCATCCACAGTTAGTTTAACCTTTGAAACATGACAGTCGGTGGCAATGAGCAGGCCAGCACATAAGGTCAGCTCAACCTTGTTGGTCCCAGCATTCTCCCAGTGTTTGCACAGAAAACAACCTGGTAATCAGGGATTCCTACCCTGTAAACACAAAAGACCCAACAGGGACTGTGCCAGAATGCTGATTTTATTGCAAGGTGTCATTCATGGCCATTAATCTGCCAGGACAGAAAAACACAGGTTCTCCTCTTTCAAAAAACCGAAATAGTATCAGACAGAAAGAGTCTCATTTAGGAAGGCAGAGATGTGACCAGGTACCAGGCAAACGTTGCACATTATTCCTCCAAGAATAGAAAGAAAAAAAAATACTGAAGAGAAAATAAGTACGCTCTGAAATAATGGTGAGACAACTAGGTCAGCAAGTGTAACAGGAACACTTTGTGCTCAAAAGAAAGCTAAAAAACCAATTCCTGTTCAATTGCCCATTTTTCTCAAGTTACTTCCTTTCCAGAACAGCCTCTTTTGAAGCTCACTTTTTATCTGCTGTACACCCAATTTTAAAATGAAAAAACAGCATCTTCAATTACCTTGCATTTCTACAGAAAAGTACAGGACTTAGTAAGATCAGATACCTTATCTCTTTCTAAATATTATTTCTACATTTTAACAAAGCTCTTAGTCTCGGGAAAACATATGCAAAGGGAGAACAACAAAGATATTCCTGGCTTCAAAAAGCTTCTAGTTAGTTATTTAGAACTTATCACAAGTTCTTTGGGGATAGAATAAAACATTTTTAAGGTATTGAAGTGGAAAAATCCCCAATTTTCCTCAGAAACAACTGTCCTCTAACATAATAGGAGCGATGAGGATTTTTTTTAGACATGCTTAACTATCCCTTGGAGCGTGTACACTTGGATTTTTCATTATTTGTGTGTTTGTGTGGATGGCTCAGGGACCACAGGCTTTTAAAGAGTCAGTAAGAGGTGAAGAAAAGGTCACTTTGGCAGAATTCATTTTCTCTTAAATTATCAGAGAAATGCTGCTAAGAAATGGCAACAACAAACACATCACCTCTTCCCCTCACTACCAGCATTTCCTAAGGTTCCTAACACAAATGCTGGCGACAGACCTGTTAAGAGCAGGAGCTGGACCTCCAGACACCCCTCCCAGCAGCACTTCAGCCCTGCCCTGAGCAATCCCTCGCCCACGAGCTGCATCTGTTGCTGCTCCAGAGGCAAGGACTCCCCTCGCTTCCATCCACACCCCTGCAAATCCCGACCATTAGGCACAGCCTGGAAACCTTGCCCCTGGATCTTCCTGGGGGCAAATACAGGGTCCTTCAAAGCAGGCAGAAAGCAATGTGGGCTTGCATAAAGAAACAGCTCCGCGCCAAAGTTTACTGTGCTGAAGTCATGTTAATTCTTGTATTAGAGCTGGAAAGAGGATGCTGCTTTAAAAGCTCACAAGCAAAACAGAGCCTTTGGAAAATCCCAAGTCTTGCTCTATAAATTCCCTCCCTCCCAACCCTTCACACTTCCCCACCCCCATGAGTCTCTAAAATGGCCTGCACCAGAGAATGTATGTACAGCACAATATACTTTTCCAACAGTCTGTGTTACCTTGGAGTACATATACTGGGAAAGATGCTGCCCTGACCTACACACTGGCTGCTTTCCCAAGCATCCACATGAGGCCACACAAAGGTGTACAGTTACCCCCAGTACATTGAGAAGTGGGTCCTGGGAAACAGGAAAATCCAGCTCCAGAGAGTGGGACCACAGAGCAGAGATGTTTAAGCAGCTCTCCTGACAGCAGCAAGGTCATGTCAGAAGCAGGGTGAAGAAAAAGCCTTTCTCAGAGCAGGGCTGGTGCTGGCACTGGTGGCACTGGCCACCTCTGGCTTGGAGAAGGCTCATCCACCCTGGCTCAGGAGCTGGCTGGGCTCCATGAAGCCACATTTCATTCCTACAGCCAAAATGTCTCAGCATGTGCAAAAGCACTGCCCAAGTGAGATGGTGCCAGCCAACAAGGCTCACCAGTGCTTGTGAGCCCTGGATCAAGGTCAGCTGCCCCAGTAGGCACTGGGGTGGACATCTCAATAACTAGGGGGCACAAATGGCAGATAATAGAGAAAAAAACCCCTCAGGGTTTGGGGTTTTTTTTTGAGGGCCTTGAAAGAAAAGATAAAGACCTTAGGTCTAACATTATAGAGACAAAAAAAAAAAAACATGCTGGCAGAGAAGTGCAAAAAGAAAGGTAACTCAATCAAGGTGACACTCAGAAAACAGCTGCCACTCAGACCAGGCATAAGGAGACATCTGCTCAGTGCAATGAACATGGTCATGATGTGGTGAAAATGGAAGGTGAAAGCTTGGACAGTGGTATTTCCCTCTCCAAACGAAAAGGTAATACTGCTAGGTCAGAGATCTTACACAGGATACAGCCATGGTATGGGTGGGCCATGCACAGTGGCAGAGGAAAGACACATGACAGAGGACCAGAGCTCATCCTGGAGGAGATGCCAGGGAGAGGGGCCAAGATATCAGCTCCAGCCCAGGGAGACCAGTGATTCACTTTATGGCCTGAAAGCATTTCCCGCCAAAGTTCACACAGGAAGATAATGTCCCCCTCAAATGAATTTATGCAGACAGCAGTTCATTTGTCAGAGGATAAAAAGAGCCACTTCCATTTTGAAACAAGAACACTCAAGGTCCTCAGCAGACAAGAACAAACAGAAAGCCAGTATGTATCTGTGAACAGCTCCTGCTCATGCCTGCTGTTTGATTTCAGTGGGAGTTTACACCACCACCAGACCTACAAAGGCCTCCTGGTCCAAAAAGGCAGATGATTATATCCTATTAAATCTCATACCAAGTCCATATTTCTCAAAAGAAGCAAAGGAAAAACCCATGGATTGCACAGGCAGATGTTCCTGTAGTGTAACTTCTGAATTAAAAACAAACACTCCGAAATGGACAACAGCTAAAATAATGTGAATCTGCATGCTTCAAGAAAAAAGCACTTGTGAGGCAATTAACATTTTTTCTATTGATTTAGATTAAACCCCCACTTTACTGATGCTAAGCCTAAGTAAGACTTAAAAAAAGGCCACTTCAGAAAGTATTCCTTGCTCAGTCTATCAG
Organism: Petroica traversi; assembly: GCA_025920805.1. Classification (NCBI taxonomy): domain Eukaryota; kingdom Metazoa; phylum Chordata; class Aves; order Passeriformes; family Petroicidae; genus Petroica; species Petroica traversi. Next base: position 10,338,397 of record JAHLSL010000019.1, read on the forward strand.
CCAGTTTCCTGTGCCTTTCTCACATGAACTTGTAATCCTTGATAAGGTTTACACTCTTGAAAATAAAGTTTTAAGATGAAAATCACCATTACCTCTACACAAAAACACTGTATCATGTCAGGCATCTGATACAGTAGACCAAGCATAGTGGCAGAAGGATATAAAAAAAACCATTTCATTTCACTACCGCTGAAATCAGCTACTGAAACTTGTTCATTGATTTTCCTTCATTAAAAAATAACTGATTGTAAAAGAAGTGTTGCTTGGCAGGATCAAAGCCTATCCTACAGGAAACACACACACAAAGCATTTGGAAATGAGGGTTAATTTGGCATGCAATTTAACAGCATTAGCTTTTATCAGCAGCATTTCAAGGTCAGGCACAGCCATGTTTAAAATGTTTGGTTTTGTTACAGTTTCAACTACACCATACTAGAGTTGAAAACATCTTAAACCAAAACTTATAAAGTGATGTGCCTCTTTAACTCTCCCTTTTATTAACTCAAGACTTGACCCTTACAAGAAAAAACCCCTAAATTATATCAAATTAGCAGATTACAAAAAATGCTCTTCTTCATCTAAGCACAGGATTAAGTGAAACAGATTAGGACAGATGGAAGGATTCCTGTTACTAACATAGTTTGTTCAAAATTTAAAGAGCTTTTGAAGATACTCTTTTAATATACCAACTGACTTAGTAAAAAAGACCTCATATTTCAAGTAGTGAATTTCTTCAAGTCAACAGTTTAGATGTACTCTAAAAAGAACTACCCATTTTTCTTTTTTACCTAAACCTACTCTGCTCAGAATTAAAGCTAGCACATTTTATTTATTCCCAAAAAGATTAATTCAAAATGTAAGGTCATTCATTTTTTTATTATACTTTACACTTAATTTATTTAAAAACGTATAAAAGAATGATGGATAAAAAAAAAAAAACATGAAGCAGCTTTGCTCTGCTCCAATATGAAATACTACAGTTACTGGAGATATTTTCTTTTCTTGATTTATAAATTCCAAAAACTAGTGGGTGGTTGCATGTTTTCACGTTCACCATTATGCTGTGGAAAAATTTTCTGCATCTTTTCACCCAAAGTTTGTTCTATATAAAGAACACCAACTACCCATAATGCTGACAGACTTTAACAGTGGCTGGCACCAAATGCTGCACGAGATCAAGTCCATACAGCACTCGAAACAAACACTTTGATTAATCAATTACGGCAGAACTTCACAGTGCTGGGGATGTGTGCCTAAGAGCTTTACAAACGCTTACAGGACAGTGATGTTAGGGGGCTGAAATCTCTTAAGCCTCTTTCTTTGCAATTCTCTGCCACAGTTCAGAAGAATGCCACCCCATTACACCAAAACCAGCACAGAAAACAGCCTCTCTCTCCTCTTGCACAAGCATAATTAATCTTCTGACACCTTGACAAAGCAGCTTGTTGATAGTCAAAGAAAGGATTTTTCTGATTTCCTCCCAAGACAGGAGATGGTCTTTATCCATCATCCCTTCTTCCTGATCTCTTCTTCCAGAGTCCCCACATCAGCAGAACTGACTATCAGAGCAGACAGCAGGAGGGAAAGGTCCGATTGATTGATAGGGCACCAGAGCTCGACAGTGCTATTTAAGTGTAGGAACCTATTGTTAGAATCTTACTTTACAGCAGTTAAACAAATATAATGGCAACCAATTCAACCATTGTGCCACTAGAGTCAGCTCAAGCTAATAAGTAAAGTTAGCTAATTACACTGATCTGATTTTAAATCCAGACAAATTGTAGAGACAGTCAGCATTACTGTGCATTAGAAGAGTAGAAATTTTAAAGAAAAAAAGTTTTGCACAGGTTATGTTTTCTGAATTGAACTATGGTTCCTTCTCACTCTCCCTTGGGAGGAGGACCATACACTTTCTTTCACTCCCTGGGCCTGCTAAGTATTCCTAATTAATTCAGATATTTTTTCTTATAATGCAGTTGACATTTCCTCCTCTTCCATTACTTACTCCAAGTTCTAACATATCTTACTAGTAAGATTGTGAGGGATTCCAGGTTTTGAGAGGAAAACATCATACAACGGTTCCTGAAAGGGGGATACCATATATTACAAAATACACCAAACCCCACACTAGTAACATTACCCTTGAGGATACTGATTTGATGTAAACAAAGTAGAGACGTCCTGCTGTACAGAAGACTCTCACAAACAGATACTTAAAATACAAATCACTGGGTTTGCAGGTAGAAATACGTATTTTTCTTATACACACATTACATATATATATTTATATCTATTTTGTAGTTTCTCTACACCCATCTCCCTCATCTTCCCAAAACAATAAGCAAAATATTTGGGCTTAATTATATGTTCATCTAATTACTTTCTATACTTACATAAATGGTGGACTCTGTGTCAATAATACCTTTTTAAAACTCTTAATTCTTTGATAATTGCTGGCCACAGAGGCAACCAGTGTAGGTCAGAGAGGACCAGGGCATGGCACTCTGTGAACTGCTGCCAGCCAGGGCAAGTCCAACTCAGTTCTTGGTGAGCTACTTCAAATATAAATCTCTGTTTCACCAATGTAACAACCAAGGCAGAGCCGTACAAGAGCCAGTGTTTTTTTGCCGAAGCTGCCAAGAAAAAGACCTTCAGCTGGGTCAGAGGAACTTGGTAAGTCCTGGGTTTAGCCACGCCACTCTGCCCTTGACTGTTTGATTTAGGACTCACCGTTCCATAAAAATAACTGCCTGTGCTATCTGGCTCAGACCAGTTCTCCAAGCAATCTTCTTTTTCATTCATTCACACCAGAACAACTATTTATCTCTGTGAGTAAAATTAGCCATTCGAAAAGTGAACATGGTGTTCTTGCCGTAAAATTTCAAGGGATATGATATTCATGAAATTTCAAGGGATACCAACCAGGCTGGAGCAGTTAAACATTGTTTATGTCAGAGCAAGCGTATAAAATTACATGTTCTTTCAATAATACTGTAAGCACAACGCCCTGTCTCTTCACTGGCATTTTATGCTTGCAGATGTTGAGGCAGCAAAACAGCCTCCTGCAGTGTCCTACTCTTCCTTTTGTAATTTCCCCATTTGGGTTCAGGAATCAACACACCTCTAGGTCCTTGTGCCAACAGGACAGATGAAGCAGAGATGGGGAGCACTGGCATGGGTGAAGAGACCAACCAAACCCAAAGACCTGAGTTAAATGCAGGGAGGATGCCAGCTGGGAAGCAAAGGGGACACAGGTGGAAGAAGCAAGGTGGTCTCTGCTGCACGTTGCTAAAGAAAGAAATGGACCTTCTACACTGGAAGGAACTAGATTGGAATTGAGACACAGATCAGCAAGGCTAGGCAAGCTGAATCCAGAGGAAAGGCAAACGTGAACAAAGGGCAGTGGAACACAAGATTATGGAAAACAAAAGGGATATTGGAACTTCAGGGTGCAAAATTTGAGGTAATTCTCTAATCCAAATATCAAGCACTACTAATGAAGATTTTCATATAAGGGATGTGAAAATACAAGTAAGACTGTCTCCTTTCTTCTCCAAGCCCCTGGTATGAGCTACCAAAAAAGCTGCCTTCCTTCATACCCAAGCCATCTTTTTTGCCTCAGAAATCATGCTTTTTTCTGGACTGCAGTCCCACATACCTTCTTAAAACTGGGAATGCTGAGTCAGACTAGAGGGGGAGAAAAGGATCAATAAATGTTAAGTTGCAGCTTTACAAATGCCCAGGCCAGGCAAAGGTGAATTCCCCAGAGCAGAGGAGATTGTAGAGCTTTCTGTCCATAAAAGCTCTCTGATCCTCAGCTGAACACTTCCTCTCTCTATTGTCAAGTCATTGGCAAAAATTTATCAGATGTTTACTGCCACAGTGTAGAGTATTACTGGAGCACAGGAACTGGACAAGGGCATTAAAGATCACCAGAGAACTGCAAAGGGTTATTTTCAATGAGACTCCAACTATGAAAGAATCACTAGCACTGCTCACTAAGAGGTCTGCACTCCCTTTCCTATCTGCAAAACCCAAAACCAAGCTAAAGGTCTGTCAGTCAGAGGTGAAGTTTAACAACAAATACAACTATTTCAGTATGTGACTGATGAATTTTGCATTACATGCCTGAAAGCTAATGAGTAACTCCCCCCCAGTGGTGGAATGGGAGAGCACTGGGACTTGCAGTGGCTCCTGCAAAGGTAAGACATGCCTTTGAGTCAGCTTCTTTTGTTAACAAAGCAAGGAGCTAAGGTACAGCCCTGCTAGGCTGTATCTTCCCAGCACACACAGAGCAAGGGTATCTGGAGGGAGGAAGCAGCTCAAGAAGCAGAAAGAGCCCACCCACAGCTGCAGGCAGCTTTGAGGGCATCATGTTCTGGGCAGTAGACTGGATAGCTCACATGGAGCTCCTTGTTGCCCTGGGGGCAGTGTCTATCCAAGTCCAACACTTCTCCAAACAGTCACGTTTGGGTACCTTTGCACTGCACGGAAACGACATACAAAGAAATACCACGTTTGTGGGTTTTCTGTATGATGATAGAATGGATTAGGACATTTACAAACAGCAAATTCCTTATAGTAAATTGCTACTTTAAGAGAAGGCAGTGCATTTGTTACTGGTGCTATCCCCCAGTACAGATGAAGCAGAAGATTGTTAGAATATGCACACTCATTGAAAGAAAATTCATGGGGCCGAGTTGCAGATGCTTTTGTGTTGGAAATAACAGTCAAAGTAGTGAATACAAAGTATTTTCCTCCCCATGCTAAATACCTCTTGGGCACTTAGGTACCAGCTAGCAGACTTTGAATGTGAGGTTCTCTTCACTAGAAACACAGAATTTCTTTGGAAAGATGAGGCCAAAGGGCCCTTGGGCAATGAATTCACTCCAATGAAGAAAAGGCTATGGATACAAATTTTGCTTGCTTCTTTACTAACAACCTCCACCAGTACTTTCTGGCTCACTTAAGGTTCTAAGTCATAATTTACAGCACCATGACAAGCTTTAACCAGATCTAATGCTTCTTCCCATCCTGATGGCTGAACTGCAGATAGAGGGAGGTGCAGTCCTGTTAACCCCAGGAGCTATAGGTGTTATGTCAGTCTCTAAAGGAGCATTAAAGGGAAAGCTGACTCCAGCAGTGAAGCTCCATCCTGAAGCTGAATGACTTCTGAGAGTATTGAAAAAGAATTTTCTGACTGAGATTTTCTCCATGCCAACCCTCTGAGGGGGGGTTTCTCCAGTCAGCTTGTTTGTAGGACACTACTGTTTTCCTTCCCAGAGCAAAGGACATGACTTTCCATCCCTACACTGATGCACAAGAAGTTTGTATCAGCTTTATCCAAGAGCAGAATTTTATTGAGCTTATTATTAAGTTCTGATGCATAAAAATAAAAGTCATGTTCCTGAGCACTAAACATGCAAATACTTGTTAGTTTGCATTTTTGGAAATAGGACGTATTTCTGTACAAGTTTGATGAAGTGATGAAGTTTCATGACAGGTTGTGCAACTTTTTTCTTTGCCAATTCATTTAAAGGCCAGGAGTTTTGACTTTCCACAAAATAAAAGTAGGTTAACGACAAGTTACCAAACAACAAATACATAACACTTGTTTCAGAGCAGAAAACAACACAGAGAGTAACACAAGGCATAGAATAAAAATATAAAAGTCCAGTTCATAGAACAGGTTTAGTTGATATTTATTTAACCTACTAAGTGGCAAGAAACAAACTGGAAGTTTAAAACAGTCCCTCTGGCTTTTTGCTTACAGCCACAGCTGCACCTTCTGGCAAAGCAGAACCTGGCACCCACAAAAGGAGCCCAGTGGAGTGCTCTTCTGTGGTACACAGCTAGCAGAGATTAAATGAAATCTGACCTTTTGAAACTCAAAGCAATAAGCAATTCTCATTTACAACAGAACCCTCTGCTCAAACATTCAGCCTCAGTGAAAAAATCCCCAGTGGTTTTTAGACTACAGTAAAATAGGAATTTCAACCATGACCAGTAGTAAAGTATAATTGTTTTAGAGATAACATAACTTTGTTAAGTCACCCATTTAATTTCTTTCCCCACAAAAAAACTCAAAAAACAACCCTCTACTAGAATGACCAGTGAAAACATCATTCCTCTCAACTACAAGAGTCTTTCCCTGCTATGCTCTAAAAGACAAATAGCAACACAATGTTTTTCAAAGTTCTCTACAAACTACTGATCTATAATTTTAAAGATGATTAGTATAAATTATTTGAATAAAGAAAATCCATGAATTTCATAAGACTACTCTTAGCCATAAAGCCATGGTTTTAATAATTCAGGTCAGTATTTTTCAGTGAGATCTGCATTTCCATGAAGCTCTGCCAAAGTTTACTGCAAAGGCAATGAAATAATTGGCTAGCATTGCTAAAATACTTAATGAATCTACATAATCTCTTTTATAATCAGCTCTTACATTTACGTATTAACAGCTTGAGGCAGATATGAAAGCAAAAATACAAGTTAAATAAGTCTGAATACTCTTTAAGCAATTGTAACTACATTTTGAAATCCCCTGACTGACAGATCTTCTTGAGGAACACTCACCAGCACTATTCAAAACCAGCATTGTTACATCCTTACAAACGTGCCCATTGCAGCTCTGTGACTATCAAGATTCAGATGCTCATTCAGCTGCAGCAAAAATGTCAGGATCTCCAGACATGAGATTTTCAAGGCAAGCCATGCCACCAGCAAGAGCAAATGGCAAGACTGCAAATATAGATGTTTATCATTTTCAGGGACAAGGCTGGTTTAGAAGAGCAAAGACTAGGAACAGTTCATTCCAAAATACTATTCAGCTCAGATTTGGGCCAGTCACTTAGCGACTTGCCATCAATAGTTGTTTGATGCGCAATAAGAACATAAATTCTAAAAGCAGGATTTAGAAAAAAGAGGTTCTATGTATTTTTAGATTGTTACTTCAACCTAATTTTGAGTCACTTAAATTCAACATGTGCAATTTAGAGAGGTGTCTGAATGATTTGTGCTTGTCCGGTGCATGTTGTTCTCATCATTTAGAACATTTCTTATCTTCAAAAAGAACATTTTGTTCTCTGCCACTCAAGCATGTACACCAAACCCTAAGTTACAAAGAAAAGCAGATACATTGAAATGAATTATGCTTGTTTTTCACTGAAATGAAGTACAGTAGAGAAACCAACTGTATTTTTTCCTTCCCTTGCTCCACCCATATCCTTACACATACCCAAGATAAAGAACACAGTTTATCCCTTGCCTTCTAACAAGTCAGATAATATTTTTGTGTTTTGAAGATATTGTTTCAATTATCTTTTACGTTCCAGTTTTATGCAGCTATGAAGCTGCATCTATCCTTCACAGCATCACCCACTACTCAGTGCCCAACCAATTAACATCCACTTCCAAAGGGAGCACAGATTAATCACTGACTCTGGTGGCTCCACTTCAACACTGTGGGGATTGAGGCAACCCTTTATAGGGCAACTTTTAGCCCAGAACATGAAATTAACAACATTAATTAACATGCAATCTCGTGTTCTGCAAGGCTGGTAATTAGTTGTTTGTTGTTTTGTATGAGATATCTCCCACAAATATCAGAGTTCTTCTTTTGAAAGTAACTGCAGTGTGGCATAAGAAAGCAGGTGAAGTACAGAACACTTGATAATACCAGCTTTGGAAAGGACAGCTGAAAGCAATGGTTTTACAGAAAAGTGCTTTTTCATTTAGAAAGAAATTGTGCATTATACGAAGCCCAATTTGGAGCAAATATGATCAGAGGGGTATGAAAGTCTTCACTTGTTTTCCTTTGACATCCAGAGTATTTACACTAAAGACATCTGAAGACCAATTCTATAAATCTTAGCAATGGAAGTACACAATACAAAGTGTTTTTTGTCAGTCATCTGCATGCAGCCTAGTAACTTATTTAGAGATTTATTCAACACAGTTTTAAAGAAAAAGAGGAAAAAATGGAAACTGCACAGACTTCATCCGTAAATTTTATTCTTCACTTCCACTGTTTGCATCATGATTTGAAACTAAAAAATTTATACATACGTTTCAATAAGAAAGAAAAGAGCAAAGTTATAATCACAAATCTCAAGAAGCAGATAAATAAAGTAAGAGAATGGTCTACAGATGTGCTCTTATGTAATGAAAGTAAAATTATTACAATTTGTCTGGAATAGATGAATTTTACATCAATGGTTTCATATAGTGTTTTAATGAAAAATCAGGTTTTATCCATGTAATAGTAAACCTAATGGAAGTAGTAGCTATCAAAGGGACTTGTGAAACTCGACACTTTTTCCTAACCAACACAGCCTTATTTTGTTAGCAAATTAGCTAATGTTGGACTCTCTGAAAATGAAGAACGCTAACAAGTTTTAACACAGCCATTTAAAAAGATGAAAATTTTAGTTACTGCATAGCTATAACCATTTGTAGTATTCAAATACTGTCAAGTCAATGACATTTAAGCCAGTCTTATAAACAGCAAAACTGCAACTTGTAAATTGAAGCAGGTTATCCTACTTGGCACAGGAATGCATCAATTTTCTATTCTTGGCAATTTAAAAACAAACATATTTTGTAGGATTTTATCTGCCCATGATCTACCTTGCTTACATGTGGTTTTGCCCAGTGATTCATGCTGCAACACACAGAAACAGATTGTATGAACACTGCAGACACTAAAGAGATTATTTTTATTTTGATTCAATCCAGTCCAGCCAGACAGAAACTGAACAGATTCAGAGGGTCTCTTCTAATACTTCATACAGCAAAATAAAACAACACCAATATAAATATTTCAGTCATATGTTAAATATTACAAAGAATTTATTAGCATAAATTCTGTGAATTAAGTAAAAATATCCCAAAAAGCTTGACAACAACGAGGCTACTGACATATAAATATCACATGTGCTTGTTTCAAGAACATGGCAACAAATAGCAGAGTGTGAGCAAAACCTCTGCACAGAGTAAACCTCTCACTGTCCCTACCAAAGAACAGGCAAGAAAGTTAATACAGCATAACAAAAAGTGCGTTTAAAGACCTAATCTTAAGAGCAATGTAAAGAACTGGCTTGGCATCTTTTCCTCCCCTACCACAGCAAATGCTATATTGCCATGAATTCACACCGCAGTGAAAAGACGACATCTTCAAAATCAACTTCATGTTTAAATGCTGTTCTTCCTGCTCTGTCTTTTCTGGTGATAAATACTTGGAAATCAATGAGGAAACATCATTTGAAGTGAGCCATTCATCATGTACCCAAAGGGTAAGTACCCCATAAATTGCAGTGATCCGTTTCCTATTAGAATCACACAACAGAAGGCAACAGCATTTCCATTAGCAATTTTTATGACCTCTGTAGGTTGAGGATAAGGCTAGGAAATGGCTTATTTTTGTCAGCTACAAAGCAGTTGTTGGGTGGGGAAGGAAGAAAATTTTCAAGAGAATCAGAATTATTAGTAAATCAACGGGGAGGGGCAGGGGGAGATACAACGAATAATGGCTGCATGTCTTCATACTTAGGAAATTTGTAGACTGGCAGTTCTCCTAAGTAATTCCAAAGATTTTAGTAAAATTTATTGTCATTAGAACCTTATTACACTGTGTGTAGGCTCAAAAAAATTTGCTATCATTGGCTGTGACTGCTGCCTGATAAACAACACTTCCCTACAACCTAGAAAATGGATCCACTATTTTGAATGTTCCTCTAAAGCCATTGTTATAAAAAGCATGAAATAACAATTCAGGCTTTAAAATATGAAAACAAATTTTATTAAATTAAGCAATGTATTTTTCTCTGTCCCTGTTTCCCTTCTACATCCCATCCTGTCCACAACTCTAGGCTTTCTGCACCTAAAGCCGGCAGGATGAACACACTAGGAAGAAAAAAGAAATAAAAATTGTAGGTTTTGATGTGCCCCTTTACAACTGACAATAATGACTGCCCTCCCAAAATACTAGTCCTGAAAGAAGAACGAAATTTGATAAATGAATAGGCTTTTCCTAGAGTTCAGGGAGTGGAGTTGGGAGGAGGAGAAAAGAATACATTTTATTTTCAAATATTCTTTCAATTAATTTAACTGTATTTAACATAGAAATTCTCAGGTTCAATTTGATATATCAGCAAGAAATTATATTTTTAAGGCAATCTCACCCTAAACCCATAAAATCTTCAAGTCCATACACCAAAACATCATCTAGTCTTATGAAACAAATTGTAGGAAAGCACCTTGTGTATGCCTCAAAATTTAACAAAACTCAGACAAACAAACAGCTGATGACAGTTATTAAATTTAAGGGATGGAAAACCAAATTAAATCAAATGAAATGATTATGCATCTCCTGTGACCCAAGGCTTAGTGTGAAATCCACTGGGAATATCCTCTGACCTGTGTTACACACTAAGACAGTCTGAAGGAACACCAAGTCACTTCTGTTTCCACTTTCTCCCCTTCCACACACAGAGCACTGAATTAACATTGAATATTTCAACAGAGTTCTTCACATCTGAAAAACTGTTAGTCAGTATTTATTTATACAAGTTTTTGAGCTTAGTTCTACCCGAGTTTCCACCTGACAGAAGGCAGTGCAAGCCACGTGATTTGTTTGAGCCAAAATCCCATGGAAATCCAGACTCAAATGCCACACTCACTCCATCATGGCTAAACTGGAGCCATACGAGCAGGACTCAAGTCCACTGAGTGTGCTAGTGGTGGTAAAAACATGACAGCCTAGGTAGCTAGATATGAGTTTTCCCATCAGGAATAACTGGTATTACCTCACATGCCACCCACAGATGAGCCCATCCCACACTAATTGTTAAGCTACTTTATGTTGCCAGCAGCCAGGAATAAATGGATGTTATTACAGTCATGAAAATGAAGGGCTAGATAGCCTTCTAAGTGAGATTGGTTTCATCTACATGAAACCTCACTCATTACTTTTACTTCTTTTAGCATTTCAGACCAGCTTTCACACACACACCTCCTTCTTTTCCTCAATGAAAAGTTAATAATTCTACTTTTCTGAAACAGTCAAGTATATAATTGTAATAATTTATGGCTTTAGTTTCCCAGAGAATTTATTTTACTCTTCTAACAGTGCTCTCAGGACCTTCTTCATGACCCTTTGTAAAATCAGAGCTCAGAACGTGATTTCTGAGTAAAAGTATAGATTTTCTTCCCTCTCTGTCAGTGTACCTGCCATACCTGAGACACACATTATAAAGACATTTGTGGCACAGTCTCCTTACAGAGTGAAGCCTAGGCACCCACACTAAGTTAGGAAAAAACACTATTATCTTCACTTATACAACTGTGCTTTGAGTCAACCTTTCTTATGAAAGGAGTACCTCATTGTGCTGCCCCAAGTTCAGCCATACCATCAGAAAGTGTGAGGTACATCTTTGCAGAAGGCTCTCTACAAGCTTGCCAAACTTCCTAAAACTATGTATTACACTTCAATGTCTACATTTAATTCCTGATCCTATTTTCTGATACTCTGGGACTCATTCCCAACAGTCCTGCTTCCCCAGCCTCCTTTTCCAGCATTCCTGAGTTCTGGTGCTGAGTTTGAATCCAGCCTCTGTCTCAGCCCAGACTCAGGGCTTTGATGCTTACTCTGGCACACTGGCACTTCCCATGTTCTGCATCACAGCCTGGCATCCCCACCCCTGCCTTGCCCTCAGAATTAATGTGTTTGTACTTCTTTGGTCTCTGACCTTGGGTTTTGCCGACCCTGACTGTGACCTCCTTTCTATCCCAGCCACAGCCTGACCCAACCACTAAGCCAAACCCACCAATGTCCTGGCTCCAGCAGTGGGTGACCACACTGCTGTGAGTATCTGTGGGGATAATTCGGCCCCAAACAGGGGAGGAGGTGGGTGACCATTAGCTGATGGTCTGTTTTCATGAAAACAAGCAGCAGTCAAGCAGCACTGCCAGTATTCCTATAGATCAGTGAGAACACCGTGGTGCACACTTCTCTCATGTCTAATTGGCAAATGGGAGCAGCAAAGGCCATTGGAGTTCCTCTCCTTGAGTCAGGTGCTTCATGTGGAAGTCCAGGAATAAGGGAAGACCCTGTCAGCTGAAAGATTTATGATATTTACCGACAGAAGGTGTTTGGGTTGTGTGGAAAGGTTATGGTGGTGGAAGGGAACAAGGGTGACTTCTGTGAGAAGCTGCTAGAAGGTTCCTGTGTCCAACAGAGCCAATGTCAGTGGACTCCAAGACAGACATGATGCTGCCAAAGGCCAAGCCCTTCAGGGACCATGGTAGTGTCTCTGGCATAACAGAGCTAAGAAGGGGGAAAATTCGGAGTGCAACAGCAACTTCAGTTGGAAAGATGGTTGAGAATATGTGAAAAATTTCTGCAGACACCGAGGTCAGTGAAGAAGGAGAGGGAGGAGATGCTCCAGGCTCAGGAACTAAGATTCCCTTGCAGGCTGTGGTGCATGGTGAGGCAGGATGTGCCCCTGCAGGCCACGGTGGTCCATGGTGGAGCAGAGATCACCTGCAGTCCATGGAGGACCCAAAACCCTGCTCAAAGGAAGCTATGACCCCTTTGGAAACCCACACTGGAGCAGGTTTTCTGGCAAGACCTGTGACCCCATAAGGGACACAAGCTGGATAAGTCTGTTCCTGAGGGACTGCACCCTGTGAAAAAGGGTGAAGAATGGGAAGAGAACTCCTCCTCCTGAGGAGGAAGCAATGGCAAAGACAACACCTGATGAACTGATAGTGCTGCTGGGTGGGAGGAGAGAAGGAAATTTCACAGAAATTTCTGGGTTGGAAGGGACTCACAATGTTGAGCCCAGGAACAAGGGAGGAGTGGGGGAAAGGTGTTTTAGGAGTTGCATTTATTTCTCATTACCCTACCCTGACTTGACTGGTAATAAATTAAAACTAATTTCTCCAAGTCGAGTCTATTTTGCCCTTGATGGTAATGGGTGAGTGATCTGTTCTTGTCCTTGCCTCCAACCACAAGCCTTTTGCTGTATTTTCTCTCCCCCATCCTGCTCAGGAAGGGAGTGATAAGAGAGAGTGATTTTGGTGGGTATCTAGTGTCCAGCTGGGATCAGCCCAACAGACAGCAGAAAAGTGACAAAAAAACTTGATTTTTTGGGGGGATTAGAGTGGATAAATTTCTGTAGAAATAGATTATTCTGATACAACCCTACTGTTTCCTCTCTCTACTGGTTTGTCAAACTCCAGACCAGCCCATTTCCCTAATCTGAGTCATGTTTATTAGGCCACACTGTGCCAGTTTCTTGTCATGCCATAGGGTTTTCATCCCAACTCCTAAAGTTTTATCCCAGTACAGCAACTCTCTCCCATCATCCAAAGACTCATTACAAACAACACTGCCTATTTGTTTATGAATTTGTCAGAAAGACTTGGTTTCAGCACACCTTTTTTCCCCCTCATCTCAGCAGTTCTCAGGTTCCTTGCCAACATATTCTCAGTGTCATTGCCCAGCTTTGCCTTCAACATCCCTTCACTTCCATTTTCGATTCTCAAACACTTCCTCCTCATCAAGCCAATCCTGATTAATTTTAAAATGTGCTTTCCCTTTAATTTCCAAGCCCTCAGATTCTATTATGGCCTGTCCAATCTCCTTCTCAGTTTGTCCTATACCCTTCATTCCAAGCTTCCCTATCTTTCTCAGCCTCCTTGCTTACTCCCACTGTGATTATTTCCACTTCTTCACCTTTTTCCACTTGCACATTGCTTAAATATAACCAGTGAAGTCATACAGTCACACACACACAGCAGCCACCCTTAAAAACTTCTCAGTTTCAGTGCCTGATCTTCAGAGGGGTTGTAAGGATCAGGGGGTACCCTAAAGGTTGCTCAGCTGCAGGCTCTTACAGAATCATAGGGGAGGCAGAATTTTAGCAGTGCAGCACTAGCAAGTTTCTGAGTGTGAATAAACTAGAATTTTTGGCTCTTAAATAGCATTGGCTAATTTCTGAAGGGACAGCAAAGATGCAAACTCAAGATTAAATCTACTCCTGCCAAGTACAAAGTAATTAGACAGCTAGGATTTTTTTACAAAAGGAAAGCAAGCAAGAACAATGTCTTCACAGTATTTTCCCTTCTGCAAACAGAGCAACTGCTCCAGCTGTGTTCCTGACGCCAAAAACTGCCAACAGCTGAAATAAGGGGACAGAGTCTGCAACAGCTGTTTAACAAGCCCAATTTCACACAAATGACTGGTGAAGCACTGGGATACTAAATTGTGTAACAGAAACCACTAGCAAATCTCAGCAGATGATAAATTTCCCCTATAGTTACTTAAAACAACAAAATAGAATAATTTGTCTAGAAGTATTTGCTGTTCCCTCTCATTTGTTTCTAAAAGTGAGTCTTCCTTCACTGCCAGTTTTAACCTCAGTAAGACTTTTAACCTTCATTTTGCCACCACTACCCTCCAGCTCCCTGGAGGATGCAAACAAGAACTTTTAAGCTTACACAGCTGTTGCATTGATACATCTGGCTGTAGACAACTCCTTAAACTTCAGACAAAAATCATATGCATTTGCTATTATCAAACAGAAAGTTATTGATTGCATAATTTCCTCCTTGGAGGCAAAGATTCTCATAATAAGCTTTTTAGAAATTAATCAACAGTTTTGTAAACTGATAAAATTAAGTTCTAGTATCACATCTACCATACACCTACCATGCCTGCATCAGAAGGCCACAAATTCAGGCAAGGTTCAAACTAACCAGCTGTATATTGATTAAACTTTCCAGTGTAAAGGGGAAAAAAATAAGAAAAATGACAACCTCCACATTTAGTCTTGGCAACTGGGAAAATAAAGTCACAAGAACAAAAATTTCACAGGAAAAAGATTAGGTCATTTAATACCTCTTGTCTTCTCAGGCTATTAAGAAAGATACTTCCTAGTGTTGTGTCCACTCCAACTGTGACTCAACTTCCTGATATGTGACCTCTCAAGATACTAGTCTAGTATTTTACCACTCCAGAAACCACTCAGTGCAGTAATTGGAAAGTATGGTTTCCAAAGAAATAAATAATAACCTTCATGTCGCCACTTCAAATTTTTAATCACTGTAAGGAGTAAATAAACACACTCCAGGGCAGACTTCCAGCATCTCACAGATGTAAGGTCACTGTATTACAGAGGAATTAGTTCAGAATCAATTTTAAACTCATGGACACTCCATTTTGAACACCTGAGCTGGGAGAGAGAAGATACAACTGATGGCCATTTGTCCTACAGCTGCAACTCCCTCCAAACACATAATGTCTGTGAAAAAACCCAAAAATATACGTTTGCATATTTTCAGTCATAGGTAGGTAAAGAGCTTTATTTGAACATCCCGGGCTTAGCTCAAAGATGTCAATATTCAAATTTGTTTAAAAAATTTTTTAAAAGTATACTACAGTCACCACTGGCACTTACAATCTGGAAGTACAAAACCACAATTTTTTTTCTCCATTAAACTTTAAAGTACAGGCTAGAAAGAAAAGAAAGTTATCTCAAAAACACAAAATATGTTTTAGGAAGTTGATTTTCTTTTCTCTTTTAAAGATGACAATAATATCGCTAATCAAGTAGCACCTCACAGAAAAATAAACCTAGTGAAGCAGTTGCACTTGTTTTTCATGGAAATATAAAGGAAAACTATCCAAGGCCAAACTCTCTTAAATTGGAACAGCCCAGAAGCCAGGCAGTTGCTTTGATTCCATCACCTCTCAAAGCAGGGAAGATAAGTCAATAAACTGACCCTTTAAGAACTGTCTCAGTTCAGTAATTGTCATCAGTATCCAGCTGGCATCAAAAAAAGTAGTCATGATCATGACCTTTGCATTTCTGCAAACATTAGCCGTTGTCATGAGGAAGACCCCTTTGGCCTCATAATTCACATGCTGTTAACAACCAGCAAGAACACAGCGTGTGTCAGTTACTAAATAATGTAAGAAAAATAGGATGTCACACATACCCCACTGTTCCTGTGAACAACAGGACCACTGAACTAACCTGTATTACACTCAAAACTTTAACAATCTATTTTTTATACTGTTGTGATTTTTTCAACTCTATTATTACTACTTTAGGGCAAGATGAAGGATTATTTGTCTTAGTTGTATTATTTCTATTTATTTTGTACTATCTCTGTTTGCCTGGCTTCCAAGAGACACATGGCTCGTATTACATGTTTTCTGTCAAGCACCACTTAAACCCATAATTCCATGCAAATGAAACAGGGGAACAGAGCTCTGAAAAACATTTCAGCTTCTAAATATTCATGAGGAAATATTGCAGCCAGTTAGGCAGGACATTTGACTGTTTTCCTGGTAGTAAAACAGGAAGAGTAGTACATTAGAAGGGTGATCCTAACCACATCCTAAATACAGAAAACATTTTAAATCAGAGTTTACTAACAAAGAAAGAGCCAAATCTTTAGGAAACTAGCTTCTTCAGTTCTGGCACTCCTAGAATTGCTTGTTAATGCCTTATTTCATTACCTATAAAACCAACATGGTGCAGACAAGACACCTGTATGCTGCTGGCTCACTGCCCACAGAAATGCACTGTAAGCAAAGAACAGGCCTGGAACACTTTCCACAGCCCACCTCACCCAAACCAGTGACCCACACTAATCAAAGCAGAACAATGGAGTGGTCAGATCAACCTAAAAGCAGACACACCTAAAAGTCACACCACAGGCTGCCTTCCCTACGTCACACAGTGGCCAACAGCAGATACTCAAAGAAGAACACAAACTCCATGATGTTCCTGCAGTCATAAGAATCTGAAATATTTTTCCAGGCTCCACTGATCTGCAGCTCAAGGCTGCAGGATTTAACAGGAACCATTAATTTATCCAGCTGCTGTAGAAAGCACCATTCCACCGACCTGAGAAACGAGTGCCATAACCCACCTCACTCTGGTAATGATCACCTTTTGTTTGCATTCAGCAGGGCCCCTGCTAATTTCATTTGATGCTCCTCAGTTCTTTTCCTTCAGAAGACACGAACAGCTCTCACCTTCTGCCCCACAGTATTTTATGGACCTCAGCTGTCTGACTTGCAGGGCTGAAATGTGGTCAATGTAGTTGTTCCTTACACAATAGTAGTTGTTCTACACTTGGATCAACCTTATTTCTTTCTCTGTATTTTTCCAACCTTAGTATGTGTTATCACAGAAGCAAGAGGAAGGAGACAAATTGCACGTGACCTTCAGGATAGAAGTATCCTAAAGATGAATGTGATTGGCAGAACATGGCAGAATAATTTCTTCTGCTTTGGTTTCCTTTTTTTTTTCTCCACTAATGCCTCAATATTTGCTTTTCTTTGTCTTTTCCCTCCTACCACTACAGACCATTAAGCTATCACATTAATAGCACCCTCCATTACAACCTCCAGACATTGTTTCTGAGCACTAGCCCATTCAGAGCATCTATACAAAACTGATACTCATCCATGCACTTTCTAGGATTTATAATGAGGAATTTCCAAAAGAGAATGTTGTATGTTCCCTGAACTGCTATTCCAGTACATCACCAGGCTAGATAAACAGCAGGACAACTGGAATTCAGCTCCATCCTTCCTCCTCTCTTATTACAGTATGATTGGTTCTATTACAGTGGATTGCAGTGAGAAGGAAGATATTGCATGTGAAAGAGAGATAATAAACCATAGATCAACTTAAAAAGACTAGGAATTCTGCACGTGAACAGCCCAAGAACATTAACAAACCTCTTTGTCAACTCATACCGAAATTTCATACAAACCTGTGTTGCATTCAACCATAATAAGAAAGTGAGCACTAGATAATAGGTTTCATTAGAGAAATTTCAGTACAAAAGAGGATTAAATCATCAGTGTGTGAAAACCAGAAGATAAGGTGGATTTCTCCTCCCTCTTCTCCTGAAGGCTGGCAAAGATCAGCGAAATTAAACACTGCCCAAGGCAATTGTTAAAAGCAGTTTGGCCATTAAAGTCATGTCATCTGGTGACCCAACTGACCTACATTAAACCCAGGCTAAAGGGCAATGTCATCTTTCTTTTCCTACAGATAGCATGACTTTGCATCTTCAGCACAGATGGAAGACAACCCCCTTGGCCTTCTGGTTTCCACTGGTTTCCTTGTACACAAAGTTAGTTGCAACCAATCTTTTGTACTTGTTTGGCCATAGGAGTACTTCAGTTTTGTGAAACCGAGCTGAAAACCACCACATTTCCTCCCTTAAGGTTATTTAACCAATACCTATCTAACCAGAGGCTGTAGCACTCCATACACTTAATGAAGAAAAAGATTAATAGGCTAATGCAAATATTATAAAAATTGCCTATTTAATTATCACTGGATACATTTAGACAGTCTGAATAAATGAGATGTGATAATATTTTTTCTATTATAACACTAAGCATCAGATGAAGAGGTTACTCAGTGAATAATTTACTTTAGCTCTAGTGCACGACCAACAGCTTTTCTACCCGGATTTGAGAGCTGCCATGTCAAAAAGGGGACATTCTTTAAGAATTTTGTATGGAAAATCCACAAAGTCAGTTTACAGTAAAAAAAGAGGAAGAGAAAAGAATAGGTTTGTACTGTTTTTTTATCAGTCTCTCTTTTATGCAGTTGTTGAGAAGAATCCACCAACTTACTCAGTCACTGTTTCTTATAGCAAATTGTGTTCAGCACATGCTGCTTTAGGAAGCTATGAAGTAGTTAAATCTTGCAGCCTTAAAAGGGTTCTTGACTTATTTCTGTGTTCTGCTCTCCCAGAGAAAGCCACTTCAGCAAAACCCAAAGAATATTCTCACATTTCATTCTGTCTCTCTCCAAAGTGGGCTGCAAGATACAACACTTATTTACATTGCAAGAACCTTCTTGTTTGCCAGCAAAAGATACTTTGAATCTTGATACTTTCTGGCCAGTGTGCCAGAAATTAAATTTATAGCTTGATCCTTCAATGTCTGTGCCTCTTCATCAGCCATCTTTTGTCAATGGGAATAAACTGGTAGGCTGCCTAATGGCTCAGAAGAACCGAATTTGCATCTTCTGCAGTTTATGTAAATTTGTAACTCATTTATGCTTCATACAATGCTATTAGTCTAGAAATTATATGTCTGCTAAAGCATTAAGTTGTTTTTATCAACAAATAAGTCATTCATCTTGTTTGAGCTAGGAGCACACTAAACATTCCAGCAACTAATTCATCTTGTTGGCCCATACAAATGCTTTTAAATGATATTTGGTTAGATTTGGAATGATAAAGAGCACACAAAGACCCTGATATTCTCACTGCTCCCTGAAGTAGAGGCCCCCTCCTCTGAAATGCTCCATACATCAGAGGTATGGAGGGTGGATATTCCTTCCTGCTGCAGCAGGAAAGGAAGATACTTATTACAGGATAGAAAAATTATGCCACAGGGTGCTACAGCCTCCTGCCACATTAGCTTTCAATGATTATCCCAAGTTTGGGAAACAGCAGCATGACTTCTCTATTTTTTTTTTAAACAAGTTCTTGTGGACCTTTCTGCCTTCAAGTCTGTTCTTGAAAACCTTACACTTCAGAGACTTTTTTCCAACTAAGGAATTTACAAGCCCTCCTAGAAAGGTTACAACTGACACATGTTGAATACTGGTTGCTTTGGATCTCAAAAGCTTCACAAAGCATTAATAATAAATTTGTTTTCCCCTCTTGTTTACAACTTTCAAAAAACTTAAAGAAGTGCTGAATGTATGACAAGTTGTTTAAACAAGTTTAAAAAACTGCCATA
This sequence comes from Petroica traversi, assembly GCA_025920805.1. Lineage (NCBI taxonomy): Eukaryota > Metazoa > Chordata > Aves > Passeriformes > Petroicidae > Petroica > Petroica traversi. Next base: position 10,358,195 of record JAHLSL010000019.1, read on the forward strand.
AAAACAAAATAAAAAATTTAATAAACAATTATAATTCTATGGCACACAGCAAAATTTTTTTAAATTGCATACCTTATTTCTCTTATGCATCATACATATTTTTAAGTGAGATGAGAGGAAGATGACCCTTCCTTCAGCAATCTCACAGAAGTATACCTATTTTCATACATACATACACATTTATTCTCTCAGCTTTTTGCATGCACCAGAAAAATTTAAACCTTGTTATATACAAATGGCTTATTATAAAGCTAAATGTTAGTAGGCATTCTTAACAAATCACACCCTTGTCCAGGGCATTGTAACAACCACAAATACAAAACTACTAAGGAAATGACCTAATCAAATTAAAGGCTTCCCTGCAAACACTTTAAAATGATAACTTGTGAGAGCTGCGTGCCAAGCACCTTCTGTCCTTGGTTGCAGGGACTAATTCAGTCTGCATTCGGCTTCACCCCTCTGGCGTCAGCCACCCATCTGTCACCTCCCTTTTTCTGGGGTAATCTGCTCTGTACTTATCGGAACACCAGACTCCTAAGTCTTGCCTACCTCAAGAAAGTTACCTCTTGCTGATATTGGGGGTAGAGATGGTTCAGACCAAACGTGCCCAGCTGAGCACAAACCACCATCAGCAGCATCTGCAAAACTGTAATAAAATGGTGCTCAACATGGCCCTGCCCCCACCTTATGCTTCAAAAGAAACTATAATTAGCTGCAAATTAAGCAGCAATAAAATCGTTCCATATAACCCACCTTTATTTAAAAAATGGTCTAAGGGCATACTCTGAGTCTTGCCTAGATGACGACAGCATGGGCATTGATGATTCACTTCAGCAGCTCAAGGATCTCACCCACTGCATGGGTTTGTCCAATAAAGGGCTCTTGAGTCTATGGCAAAAGACTCATTTCAAGGACACACAGTGAGAACAATACCTGCATTTTCCCAGTCTAGCAGGATTCTTCTTAGCTATAAACATTTTATTTCTGTCAGGCAAAATGGAATCATCATACCTCAGCTGCATAGCAAAAATTATCATGATGTAAACACTTCACTACTTTGAAGAGTTAACAGTTACACCATTAAAAAAAAAAAATAGTTCTCCTAACACGGATGCTGAAGATTGTTGCTGCAGCAATGCACTAATTTCCAAGAAGCCAGCAGGTACTAAATCAATTGAAATATCGTATTCTTGGAGATACACTTACAGGCCTGACCATCTCATCTATAACCCATTTTTCCAGTGAAGATGTGAACGAGCATACTTCTGCTTGATCTAAATGGACACAGAGGAGCATCAATTAAGTATGTTCAAGCACAAGAGTTCTGCATATTCTGCAAGCGTTGTTAGAAAAAAGTAATTTCTTTTCCCAGGTGCTTAATTTTTCTAGTATGATTTCACACATGCAGTAGACAACACTGCTGACAAGATTCAGGTCACTGTCTCAGATGTACTATAAGCAGAAAGGCAATACCCTAACATGAACAGAAACTTCAGTTTCTTTACAATTGTTGTAAAAAAAGGCACTAAGTCACATTTGGTACTCCCCACATCTGTATTCAGAGTTCTGTAATTAACATGCTTTAAAAAAAAGCATTTTCCTGTGTCTAAAATCCCTACACTAAACCAGTGTGACATTTCGTACATAATTTCTGAGATGTAGCACTGAAAATTTAAACTAGGGAAGGTAATTGATTCATTACATCTATTTCTAGTATATTTCTTTTTGTATTTTTTTGGTCGCCATTTCAAAAGGCATTGTTTAAATTGCCCTAATCTGCAAACAGCAACAATAAGTGTAGCAAATACTTGACAATGAAGATGTAAAGCCTCTAAAAACCTGTTACCTTAGTAACCATGGGAATGCAGGAGAATAAGAATACACTCAGTGTCAGGACATCATTTTGGATTCCACAGGGTTTGGGTTGAAATACAGTCAGCTTTCATTAGCTTTTTGTTTTTCCCAGTAGGTCCTTGGACTTTGAAACAAAACCTGAATGACAGCTATGAGCAATTCCAGCCTCACTCCTCATCAGCCACACCAAACAAAACAGCTCTTCACTGTGAACCCCCCTCCTCTGCACCCAACATGCCTCCAAACAAACATTATTTATGCTGATGACCCCTCTGAATATCACTAATAAATTGCATTCCAAAAAGAAGAGTAAAACAAAGACCCACGTTCATGGTACTGAGATAATTCACTTTAAACAAATGTATTGCAAGAAAAATAAAAAGTCAGCACATCCTTCCAGGATATTTCTGTAATCCCACAGTTTATTTCAGGCTTTACAGAGTATGTTAATTCAACACCAAGAAGAATTTAGCTGCTTATTTAAGTAACACTGTATTTCCATTTTACTTATGAAGGGGGAAAAGAAAATTACGAACATGAAGAATTGAGATCCATGCCCCCACCCCCACCCCCACCAATGTCTGTTGGGAAGCTTGTGGTCAAGACTGAACAGAACAAAGATCTCCCAAGTCCTGGCTTTAGCTGGCTTCATTTTAGTTCTGTCCGCTTGCTCTTTGCTGCTATCTATTCACTTAGGAAAACAAGCTGTAAAAACCTCCAGGCAAAACCACTGAAAAAATGAGCAAGAAATTCAACCTATGAAAATGAGGGTGAGGAAGGAAATGAACAGGTCTTTGCTCAGTGAGGGGAAAAACAAAAAAAAAAAAGCAGAAATATTGGTCTACTTGGTCATCATGTGGTAACAAAAACCTTTGCATCCAAAAGCCTGGGAAGTCACAGTTCAGAGACAGTGACCTTGCCTTACGATGGTTCACTTCTCTTTCAACTGATAAGGCATTTCTTTTCCATTCACAGAAATTGCCTTTTCAGGATAACATTGATATATATATAAGAGTTGCATCCTCTACTTATTTTGCAGTCCTTTACCCACATATATAAAGCAGTACCAAACAGAGGCTACACTTGTTTAACATGCAATAGTCCAGATTCTCTGTTTTTGCACTACATTTTCTTAAATGTCTGGGTCATGTTAAATGTTATTAGTAAACACCAAGTTACACTTCCAAAGCACTGTCTATAGAGCAAATGAGCAATGCACCTCCAAGTAATTTACAAATTAAATCAAAAATATTATCTAGATTAAATCAAATCAGTTATTATGTATGGAAGAATACTTTCTGATCCACTCACATGTTTTGTAGCCACATGTAGGAGTGGCTATTCCCCACTCCTCATTGGGAAACAGGCTCATCTCTACAATGGAAAGCACATTCAGAACAACACTGAGCCAGCAGATCACAGAAGAGCACATTTTATTCGGAAATGTGCAGAAGGGAGGTTGTGAGACATTATCTTAGGCCCCAGAACATTAAGCAAAGATTACAGGATGAGCACAGCCCAGTATGCCCAAGGCCTGGAATTCTTTCAAAGGTGAATGTTCACTAATCAGTAACCTCTAACACAGAAGAGGGCTGTGGTGGGCTAGGAAGTAACTGGCCTTGTAACTCCATTGAGGGGCATGGGGTTTTTCCTTTCCAAAGTTAAATTTCAATTTTATAGTTTCAGAAAGCTATTTGCCGGAAACAAAAGGATCTCTAAAAACCTTTTTGTAGTTGCTTCCTCCCTGGGAAGCCTCCCTGTCAGTGGTGCTGACAGCCATACCTTCCTAGAAGGGAAGCTCGGCATGTGGTTTTGGAGTTGGGAGATTTTGGCTGAGGAGTAAAGGGTAGCATCATTCTTATCCTTGCAGCATAAAGTCGTTGCCGCTGTGCACAAACTCTGTCCTTCAAACCACAAATAGGCATTTTTCTCACAAGAGAGGAAGATTTCTAAACTTGTATTAAGGATGGCAGTGCTGTGAGTTCTGTAAATGGAGGCTGAGTCAGAACTGCAAAAGGGATGCTGTAACAATGACATTCCTGAGGCACATACATGAACTCACCCAGCATGGAGAAGCAGCTCATCATGACCCTACCTCTGTCTCCCCCTCCCAAAACAAAAAGCCCTGCCAAACACCCTGACGTTGAATAGCAGTCCTTCAGACTCTGGCTGACTGCATTCAGATGGGAAAAAAAAAATGTACATAAATAATTCCATCCTTGCAAAGGCAACATGAGAAGGTGAATGCAAGCAGATGCCAGTCCTCTACCAACTTCTCTTTCTAGAATTACTACCCTCCTGTCTGTAAGGTAAGCCACAGGTGCTGTGCCTTCTGACTGGCAGATCTGGAGATGCTTTTATCTGGGAACAAAGGACACATCAGATCTGTTCTAAGAGGAGAAGTGCAGTACAACCCAGGCAGAGAAAGCACAAAGACAAGTGCAGGCCTGTATTTCAACTGCTGTCATCTGCCCAGGCCATGGGCTCAGCTGCTTGCCCCAGATGCTGGAAGAACTGGACTTTCTGTCAGCTCCCTACAATTTGAGTCATGCAGCTTAGTAATGCTCTTTCAAGGGTTCTGAGAAAACCTAGCTCAGAACAACCACTCATCATCTTTTCTATGTCAGACACAAAATATGTGTTCCAAATATCTAGAACAGGGCTTCATTTTTCATTTATTTCAAGCCTGAAATAAAATTTTCAAGTTTTTTTTTTCCCCTCATGAAACTCATTCTGCAGGAAGAAACAAAATTTAATCAGTTCTTAAAACAGTTCAGAACACTTCCTTCACTGCCAAGTTTAAACTCCCAGGTCAACATTGACCTAGTTGGCACTAGTTCTACAAATGATTTTTTGATCTCAATATAATTTCAAGACAGACTGAAAATATCCAAAAGGCATGTTGGTGGTACCTATCACATTCTACCAAAAAAATAAAAGGCAAAAAGCAGCACATATGCACGTTCAATTAACTTTACACCTGTCCAAAAAGCAGGATTTCTCAGCCTAAAAGAGAATTCATGTTTAAAAACACTTCCCAGTACATTTGGCACTAGTGGTCTGGGGAAAAAAAATAATCTAATCAGTATTGATCACTCCCACCCCATTGTGTTACACTGCACCAGTCAAGCTTGGCATGTCACTCAGCAGGTAAACTGGACCAAGGAATTCATCCATCTGAAAAGTAACCTGGAAAACGATGTTGTTTTTCAAGTGGATCAGTTCCTCTGCCAGCTCCCAGCATACTCCAAACAAACTGCAGCAAAATAGGGGGAGAGGCTGAGAGTGGGGTGAGGAAATGAGCAACCAGCAAGGAGCAAGGGCTGATGGACCACAAGCCACAGTGCTGTCCCACAGGCAAACTCACATGGTTTGATATGAACCTCCCTTACTGAGCCAAATCACAGATGCAACTTCCTTTTAAAAGGATGGAAATCTCACAAGTATCCCTGACCCAACACTCACTAAATCAATGTTCAGTAGGCATACTGCCATCAGCTTCAAAAAGAGCTGAATCCACGTGCATCCAGGACCACGCTGAAAGCTGCAGACAACAGATCTCCTAAAATCCTGGGGAAAATAGAAAAGAAAGGAAAATTAACTTTTTTAACACCTTCAAGTCTGTGAAGTGACCTTTGGGAATTACCTCCAAATTTCATCTACTGAGTGACAAGTAGGTTAAACTCAAATAAGCAAAGACCTTCCTTCTCACCCTCCTCTGTAACACAACTTCATGGAAATACTGCAGGAAACAGTTTCAATGACTGAAGGAAATAACAGTGACTATCATTTTCCTACTGCACTGGGGCACTTCACTACCTTTTTTGAAGATATTACCTGTCTCTTTGTGTCACACATGCCTTAGTTTCCCTTCAGCAGATACCTGGAACTATGAAATGCTTCTCTGAATGCTGAAATTGAGGGCAGGGAAGAAAATGGTATTGGAATGCTTTTAAATAATCACAGCTGCAGAGGACACACACATTGGCATATGCATGGGCCTTGTACCCTGCATGCATAAAACCAAAGGAAAAATATGGGCTTCTGCAATATAAATAAAACAGATGGTTTAAAAATAACTTGAGTTCAAATCTATCCAGCACGCTACTACTAAGCAAACATTAGGAGGTAGTCAAAGAGAGAATGATTTTCTGATAATTAAGCAAGAACAATAGCAAATATTCAATTTGCAATTAAGAATCTGGGTTTTGTTTTCACAGAAACAGTGGGGATTTCTTCAATAGTGACTTCAATTAACTTCTGCTCCCCCCCACTGATAAAAGGCTTAATGGGCCCAAAACCATGGCTGCTTTTGCCCAACAATTTCAGACTGAAAAAACAGCTTATTACATCTTCTCTAAAAATGTTTCAATTACATTTATTACACTTGCCCGCTGTACTGCAGGCATTCCCAAAGAGCTAAAAGCCAGAAAAACAAAACCACAACACAGATAAATAAATCCCAGTAAAGCCACAGTCAGCAGCCTCCCAAAAAACTGAAATCCCTTAAACATTAAAAAATTATTAAAATTAATAGGTCAGTTTTGTGGTCGTCACAAGGCAACCTGCTGATTCAGGGCAATGTCACCAACAGTATTCTTATCTGTAAAGGGTAAGAATCAATTGTTTGACAGAAACAAAGGAGAGCTCAACAGGAAATCAACCAGCTTGGGACAGATGGTCACTGAATCAAGTTTCACCCCTCCCCTCTCCAAAAATAGGCTTAAGAGGCATTTTCTGTTACCAAGCAACAGCCCAAAGGAAGGCATAAATCTTTTCCTACGTGTTATTCCCCTCCTCCCCGACACACATACATTTCAATCTACTAGGGCGGTGTGTTTGTGGGTTTGTTTATTTTCCACATAACAGGTAGGAGGGATTATTCTGTGCAGTGACAGCGCCTTTCTGCATGTCCACTGGCCATGTTTCCTTTTTTTAAAGGCATGAAGGACATTAACTGTATCCATGCTATGAGAACTACCATGAAGGGTTACAAGAAGGGATCCAATGCTAGTTAGTAACCCCTCCTCGTTCGGCCAAGGGGACCTGAGAAATTACTCCCTACAGAGGGGGGTTCCTAATCACTGTTTTATATAAAACCAAGAGGACCCTCATCACACCCTGACAAAAGGTCACCACCATTTTTTTTAAACTCATCAGAAAACCCTGTACCTGCTTTAACCCATCCATTCCATAAAATTTAATTCCCAAAAAAATACCAATGATATCTTTAATATAACACACAGAGTAGCGGACTTTTAAACCATTTGAATTTTAGGAGCATTAATTCTCTAGTACATCAAACCCCCTAAGTGAGAACTGGGGCACAAGATGAGTGGGAAAGGATAATCAACATTTACTATTCTGGTGAGGCAGTGGAGGAAAGAAGGGCAGGAGAGGGGGGTGGGATGGAGGGGAGAAAGAGACCCGAAGAGGCTTTGCAGAAACCAGGGAGGAGGGGGAGGGGAGCAGAGCCCGGGGGTGAAGGACAGCGCCTCTGAAATTCAGATTAGCATCCAGGGAACAAACCGGTTTGTTTGACCCCCCCCAATCACACAAACAGGGAACAGACCAGCAGCAAAAAGGGATGGGAGTTAAATTTAGCCACACAAAGAGTAATCTGTGATAAATTAAAAAAAAAAAAAAAAAAAAAAAAAGGCTTACGATTACAGCCCTCACAGAAATTAATTAAATGGGGAAGAAAAAGTCTCACTTCGGCAACAAACTGGGTAATCATCCTTTAAAAGCACAGAGCCTGGATTACTGCTGACACATACTTAGACTACTAAAACATATGGCCAATAAAAAAAAAAAAGAAAAAAAGAGGGGGGTGGGGGGAGGGGAAAGGTTGTGACAGCATGTGGTCTGCAAGAGCTTTATTTACTCCCTCCTCAACTACAGCTTGCTTTAGCCAGCTGAAAACCTTCTGCGAGACACAGCCTATTTTCCCTGGGTATTTCATGCACTCCTTTGACACCAGGGCAGGTACTGGGTACCAGCACTGTGGTGGGTAAACAGCCCTGGCCATGGGCTGCTTCACTGGCCAAGGACCTTGGACTTTCACACTCATTTCACCACAAAGTCATCTCGCTGGAGACACTGCCCCAGCTCTCCATACACAGCAAATAGTTTTCACAGGGAAACCAGAGACTGTGATGTCAAAATTCAATCCATTAAAATCAAGTTAATTGAAATTAAACAGAATTAAACATTTATTTTTGAACACAAAAGCCAAATAGCTGCTTGTATGGATGCCAAGAACACCATTTGTTCTTTGAGGTTTGAAGTTTTCTGACAGAAGCATGAAGCTCAGCAGCCCAAGGAGCTGAGCAGGAGACTTGAACCAAGGGCCCTCCAGCTCAGCCATAAAAGACCTTAACAGCAATGCAAGTCATCCCAGAGTTGTTCAGGAATGGATATACTTATTTTTCTAACACATTCAGAATTTGGTTAAATAATACATGAAACTACACTCTTCTCTACTGCAAGTTAGGAATTTCTCTATAAATATTAAATTAATTATGGACTTCAAGGGTTTTCTTTCTTTTCTACATCAGTGTAAATGGTACAAAATGGTGCAAAATATACCATGGCAGCAAAAGTTCCACCTGGGAGAAAAACATACACGGTAGCTTTGCATAAGCATTTATTACAGTCAGTTTTAAAAGTGGTGTCTTCTCTTACATTCCAATATATGTCCCTTTACACCACTCTGCCACGGTGAGAGAGAGAACCACCTAAAAGGGGAAAGAAAGGTTGTTTTCTTTTCCCCTCTTAAGCAAACTCATCATGCTTTTTCTTCAGTGACCAAAGACATTTCCACATTCCCTGGCCAAGGTGGTTTCTCCAGACACATTGCATGTTTTTTGGTTGAAATGTGGAAGGACACAAGTTGACCTCAAATCTCTGTCAATAATTCTATGATTCTATGAAATGAGGTTTGAGGAGACTGCATCCCTGCATCTTTTTCTTAGAAAAATCACAACAGATTTTCTTTAGATTCTCCATCTCTCAAACTGCTGAGTTAGAACTGTAGGACTTCTAACACAGTCTATTATAATAATTAGTTCAACTTGACTCTTTACCTTGAACTAAGCCATTCAACAGCAAAAAAAGCACTTGTATCTGTGGACAATCCAAACAAGTCCCCATCCTTTTTTGCCATAGAACATAACAGCAACAGGCAGTGCTCCCAACTAAGAACATTCCCCAGTCTTATTAAAATCATAATAGCACCACTCTTCATTATAGGATGGGGAATAGAAAGGTAAAGAACAGGGATCATTAATTAAAAACTCTGTTAAGTATAAATAAATCTATCCATAGAAACAAGAGAAGCAATTACAAAAGGGAGAACCTACAGGAATAGGTAAGTCAGTAAAGACTGCAAGTAGATAATTGCAAGCCTCATTTCCAAAACAAAGAAAATCAGAACCTGAATGTTATCCTTCATGTGGCTATATGGTGGCATTGCATTTAGCTATTTACTCCCCAGTTTGACATCAACCCATGTTAAAAGGGGCCATTTCTCTTAAAACAATTATATATTTAGTTTGGGGCTATTTTTTCTGGCACACATAATGAGAGAATGGACACAACATTCACCAGTGCATTTTCTTATCTCTGCATACTGGCTGAAGGGAACACAGTTTATGTAATTTATTCCAGATCAGAAAGGCAGTGTGACAACACAGAGAATAGACCACATTTTCAACAAGCATTTCTTAATGAGAAATTTATCAGTCTCTCTCAGCACGAACTGCACTTTGGAGCAGGGAGGACAGAATTGTTTTAATCAATTCATCCTGAGGCCAGCCTCCTTCCAGGCTATGGCCTCAAAATACACTTGTTTCTGTCTTTGAGGCAAAGGATTAGTTATGAATCAATCATAAGACAGTTCTGCTTTCTGGCAGAACTCTTGTTAACTTGCCAGTCAACTTCTTCCTGAGATGGAATTTCTCAAAGAAAATGCAATCTGCAGCTGCAAATTTCTTCCCCCTCTTTGCTATGTTTTTTTACAGAACGTCAACCTCCCACAGTTTATTCAGATAATCATTTGGAGTAGGAAAAGGCATGTTATCGTCCAGCCTCCATTCCTCTTTTCAGAATTCCAACAAAAAAAGCACAACCCCCTTCTTTCCACACTTGGCTGGCTTTCCTCTACATATGGAGCATGTTCAGCTAGAATATGGCAACTAGGGAGAAACTGCAACCCACATACTGAATCATCAGTTAAGAATCAATATGTCCAGAAAAATAAAGCATATGGACACACATACAACTCAACAGAAAGATGCTGGAGGGCATTTCATTGAAAACTGCAGTTCCCAAATCTCACTAATTAACTAAATAAGAAGTAGAAGCAATTGACTGAAATAACAACTATCTCCTTTTTTATGCAGCTTTATTTTAGTCCTGAAAAGGGTTTAAAATTTATAGTACTGGGCTTTTTCAAGATTTCTTAGAGTAAAGCATTCAATTATGAACATGAATCTTGACAGGCTGATTTTAGACAATGCAACAATGTCAATCCATCAGGTGTCATTATTACCCTTTGATGCTCAATCTTCCATCCCAGACAGGCCAAACAATCTCTTAGGGAGTCACTCAAGCTTTGCAGCCTTGCTATTAACACATGCCCAGTGATGCCTCAATCACCAGACCATTTCTGTTCCCAGCCACCAATGTGACAAGACCAGCAGAGAGCTGCCAGCAGCAGAACTCACAGTCTCTCTGTCCATGTGGCTGACTGGATGTGCCACCAGCACACGTTTCTGATGTTACACAGAAAGCATATCTGGCACATAGCAGAAAAATGGCCAGAAAGAAGACAGTGAGGCTACCAAGACAGCAGGCTACCAGAACAGTTCAGGTTGCCAATAGCCTGTTCCTTGAGTATTTTTGCAAAGCCCTTGGGCCAGATGAATTGTTTCAGGAAGATGTATCTTACCAATAGGTAATACTGCCAAGTGTTGTGGGTTCTGTACTACCCCGCTTTACAACAGCAGAATAATTCAGGTTGGAAGGTCAAATTCATGCTCTTGGCAGGGCCATGTTGGAAATCCCATTAAAATAACACATAGTATGATGTATTTTCGTTCATGACTCATCTGCATTGATAGTTTTGACTTATTATCCTGTCAGATCTAACTGAGAGGTTCTCACTGATTCCCAGCTGGAGTACAATGAATCAAGAACTGAAGGTCCATTTCTTAAAAATAAAAAGCCCAAGGCTCAAAATGGCTTTTGTCAAAGGAAATTAAATGTTTTACTGATGCAAATACTTCATCTGTTTCCCAACATGCAGTTTTTGTAATTTGGACAAACTGCTAATGACCTGCAAAGTAAAGATCCAGTCGTGTCAAGGTTATACACTGAGGTTCATGCTGTACTTGTTTATATAGTGAAAGAGAATAAAGAACACAAGCTTGAAATATCAGTATCATTCCACAGAAGAAGTATCAAAACTATGCAGCATCTGTTGCACTCCTCTCTCTTTTTCAGCCCTAAACTCCTGAACTGCATGTTATAGGATTCGAAATTGAGCCCATTTATACAGGAAGATTCAATTAAAAAGCATCTGGAAGAACACTGTCTTTCACTGAGTCCCAGATCCAATTCTCATTTATTACTCTGCTGGGACAGCATCCTTTAAACATGGTAATCAAAAGCAAACATGTTTTTCTTGCTTTCAAACAGACATCAAAGCAACAATGTTAGGATGAATTTTCAACTATTCTGAATCTACAGTTTTACAGATCTGCCTTTTCCAGCAGGAGGGACTGGCAACATACATGCAACTTCACAAGTTCAACTCAGCAGTTAATCTGTCTGGCTTTAGCACATAATCAGAAATGGATTTACTACAGTGACAGCAAATGGAGCTGAAAAGCTACACCGCACTGTGTAGGGGAGTGCTTAACTCCTACTGCAAGCATGGCCTCCCTCTTCCTACACCAAATCCACATGACAACTGGAATCACCCCAAAGCCAAGCTTGACAGAAAGCCAGTCAGCTGTGCTACAGATGAAAACTGAGCATCTATCTGCACAGACCCCAGACACAGGACTTCTTTCAATAACACAGCCAAACTGGACAGCCAACAAGCAACACTGTTCATTATGATAGCTGAGAGCAGCCAGAAGAATCCTTTTTTTTTCCCCTTCCTTCTCAGGCTTTTCTCCCACAAGGTCACATCTGCTGTTTAAAATTAAATTGGGGTTTTTTTTTTTGTGGTGGTGGCCTTTGTTTAAGAGCTTCCAAGGCATGCTGTTTAGAATAACATTACTAGTGGCACCATCTACTACCCACTAAGAACTTCTGATCTATAAAGGCAAATTGTGAACACAAAAAAAACCAATATAAATCATCTCAACCAACCAATAATTTAAAAAAATAATCCTTTAAAGACCCACTAATGTATTGGATCAGCATTTATAACTCATGTCCTTTTCTCTTTCATATATATATGTACATGCACAAACATACACACTATCCTCTCTAGCTCTGAGTACTTTGGATGAGGGAGCTGCCTATGTATTTTCCATGCAGCACCCAAAGCACTTTCAGACACACAGTAAGAAAGAAGAGTATTACTAAGTTAATGCAGCAAAACAAAATTTAAAAATCTGTATGCTTACATGCCCTGCCATTTCACAGCTCTTGACACAAAAGTTTGTGACAACTAATGTTTTAATCTTTGTGCCCTTGAAATCCTGGTCACCTTCCACATCTGCTATAATCATGATTGATATTTCACCTTCTTCCTCCAAGTCCACAGTCTGTCAGGCAAGTTGTCTTCATCCTGCTCAAAAGGCTTGGAAATTGAGTGCTGACTCTCCTACTGAAAAAAAAATGGCAGGCACTAACTTTCAAAATTTACTGAAACTGCTGCAAAAGTGACTGTAAGGATTTGCATATTTTTCACTCTGAATTTCTGCTTTAAATATCCCATCAGTAGTTCTGTGTGCCTCTGTTGGAGGCATTAAAGTGTTCTTGGATGACTTTACCTTTTCCCCCCTTCTCCTCTAAGTTTTCTTCCAAACAGCTTCTCTGTGGGGTGGTATTGATCACTTGGCTAATCCACCTAATTTATTATTTTTCTCACAGCAAGAAATTTCCCTCTTAGAGGTTAAGATTCAAAATAGTAACAACAGCATCTTTACATCTCATCTATACAAATTCACTTTTGAAAGCAGTTTTTACAAGAATATGAAACCATGATGTTCTTAAATGTCACATACAACATGACTGGCAGAAAGATATTTCCCTCTTCTTGATTCAGTGCTTTGTAGTGGTAAAAATCAAGACCTATTTTTCCCAGTCTTCCGAAAGGGATCACCTAATTGCACTAAGAATTTGATTCTGTGTAAGTGGTTTAAAGAAATTACAAGATTAAGCTTCCTTTATGAAACAGCTGTTCTCAAAGTGGACTGAAAGTGTAGAAGAGCAGGAGAATAAAGCCACCTAATGCTCCAAAGCATCACAAGAGTTTGGGAGACTTCCTGAGAAGCCACAGGGAGATGGAACAAAAGCAGTAAAAGTAGAGAAAGGCTTGTTCTCCTGAATGGCAAAACTGAGATGCAATCGTACACTGTGAAACACATCATCACCAAGGAGATAGTAAGTAGAGAACTAATAGCACTGAAGTGCTGTACCAGCTGTAAAAGGACACAGGGCTCAGGACAGGGAACAGAGCACTTGCTCTCTGCAAATCCCAAATCAAACCATCAAGAAATGTTTTGTCACATGCATTCTTCATTCTGAGCATGGGTAGGCAACAGTAATATTTATAAAACTTTGCAGAGAACATCCCTATTTCACCAGTGATTCCAGTGCAAAGAGGTAGTTGCCCAGATTCCTCAGAGCATCAGAAGCAGCTGAACTCAGCTATTTGCATCTTCTGCTCCTTACCACTACACCATCTCTTTGAAGTGGGTGTGATGGAGAAAGAGCTTGGATCTCACTAAGCCCAGAGTGCTGTGCCACACTTCACTTCTTTAATAAGTGATTATTTCCTCTTTACTAGGAAGATGGTGGAGGATCAGGCTCACAGCAATTTCCAAGCACTCTTCTAATTACTCAATTACTCCTGAGTGATAATACAACAAGGGACCATAGGGACCATACAACTCAGAGTATACAGTCTCCCTCAGTCTTGGCATTACAATTGCATATGACCACCTCTATCTCTTAAAAGACAGCTGGAAATAAAGTTGGGGGTGGGGGTGTCATAAGGGAATTCTACCAAATTAAAAGCATAATTTAACTATCAGACTCCCAGAAAATTTGTCCTTAGGTTTGTTTATGCCACAGACCTGAGAGCCTATAAGAAAGCAAGTTTTGAAGTTGGAGGTAGCATTATAAAAGAAAGGGGATGGGGAGGGACAAACCCTAATACCTCTCAAATACACAAAATGCTAGAGGTAAAATGTTTCATATGCACATTAATACTTCTTTATGAAGCCAAATTTAAATTTAGCATGGCTCTAGAGAAAAACAGAGGCATAAATTGAGTCTTTTTAAAAACGCTATTGATTTCTCTGAAATTTTGGTGCTGAACAACACCAAACTCTAGAGAGAAATCTGTGCTCCAGAGGGAGATGCATCAGAATTTGGAGCAAAAGGACAGAAGCATCAGGAAAATATTCAGCAACATAAAATAGTTAGCCATCTAACTAAACTTTACACTGTAGGTTTTAGGGAAATATTATCACTTTAAGTGAGACGCACAGATGAATCTTCAATTTAAAGACTATTAATAGAGTGTATTTCAGACCACAGTTACATTTGGTAACTAACTTCTCTGCTTGCCTCAAAGTGCTCAGATCAGAGCACACCAAGGGTTCTGAAAAGAGCAAACTGCAGACAATGATGGAGATAGGAGACAGAGAACCAGATCTCGGCACAGCATTTCACAAAATCAGTCACTCCAGGCTTGTTCATGGAACGTGTACAACAGATGTCTGGTAATCTCTTAAGTAACAGTATCTTAGGTCTGCCCACACTGTTTTCTGTTCACAGCTCCAGCAGTTTGAAAAACTACCTCAAAATAGCCTCTCCAAAACCTTACAAGAAATATTAATTGAAGGTTTCTATCACATCTTGTCAGTCTAAACTGACTCAGGCTGCTCCCTACCTTCTTACTCTTCTGGTGATTTTATGTCACAACATGTAATTCTTCCTATCTTTTATATTTTATTAACATTTTATTAGTTAGTGTAGTGTAGCTGCTAAAAATAATTAAACGCAAATTAACCAAAGCATTTGACAGTATATGATGCAAGGTTTTCAGGTCAAGTATACGGAGGTTTTTTATTAAACATCTGAGGTGCCATTGAACTTAAAATGCTAACTCAATGAGAATAGCATTAAATACACTTCAATTAAAGTAGTACTTTACACAATTTTCTATGGCCTCTCATGCCCCAAAAGAATTTCATAGAAGTTGTGACATTATTGTGTGACAAAATAAGACAACAAACCAGCCCACCAGACTTCAGGAGTCATCCAAACCAAACCTGATTACATTTTAGAATCACAGAAAAGACCTACACAATCACTGAGTCCAACCATTAACCTAGCACTGCCAAGTTCACCACTCAACCATGTCTGTAGGTGCCATGACTACACTTCTTTTAAATACCTCCAAGGCTGGTGACTCAACAGCTTCCCTGGGCAGCCTGTTACAATACTGGACAAACCTTTCCATGCAGAAATTTTTCCCAATATCCAGTCTAAACCTCCCCCGGTGGAAGTTGAGGCCATTTCCCCTTCTCCTTGTTTCCTGGCAGAAGAAATCAACCCCATCTAGCAAGGTGGTCCCCTCTGAGCCTCCTTTTCTCCAGGCTAAGCAATCCCACCTCCCTCAGCCGCTCCTCGTAAGACCTGTGCTCCAGACCCTTCTCCAGCTCTGTTGCCCTTCTCTGGACGTGCTCCAGCCCTCAACATCTTTCTTGTAGTGAGAGGCCCAAAACTGAACACAGGATTAAAGGTGCAGGCTCATCCAGTGCTGAACACAGAGGGACAATCACTGCTGGTGATCACAGTCTGGTCCTGCTGGCCACACTGCATGATCCAAGCCAGGATCCCACTGGTCTTCTTGGCCACCTGGGCACAGCTGGCTCATGTTTAGCTGGCTGTCAACCAATTCCCCTGGGTCCTTTTCCACTGGGTACATTTCCAGCTACTCTTCCCAAGGCTGTAGTGTTGCACAGGGTTATCATGACCCAGGAGCAGGACTTGGCACTTTACCTCATTAAACCTCATACAATTGGCCTTGTCCCATCGATCCAGCCTGTAATTTCTGTAAAAACTCCATACTTCTGTTTGATACTTCCAAGCCAACAACAACAGTGTAGAGAATTTGACTGTCCCCGTCATGAATAAACACTGTTCCAAATTTCTGTCATCTGCAAGTTCCTCCAACAGATATCCTCTGTTTTTTTACTTCTGGATTATAATAACATTAATGATTCTATTTACTTACTAAGAACTTAATGCCACTGGATAGTTCAACAATACACGCACCTTCAAAGAACAGCTGCTTGGTTTTGGGTCATCTTCACTACCTACCTGCACATTCAATTCCATTAACAGGAATTGCAAATAAGCTTTTGCAATGACTCACTGAAACTTTATTCACTTGTTCTCTCCTTATTATACAAGGGTATTTTCAAAGTTCTTAGAAACAAGATGTGTTCTACAAGGAATAAAATTGGTCCATGAATGTGTCTCCCCACAGAATACATCATGAAACAAAATGATCAGGTCTGGAATTTTAAAAAATAAAACCTGAAACTACGTTAGGCAAATGCATTTTGAACATATATTCTTAGAAGCAATACCTTCCTCAACATATTAAGGAAAGTAATGAGAAGACAGGATTTGAGGAAAGTCAGCAATTCTTAAAAAAAAAACAACAAAAAAACACATTAAATGTACGAGTTTAGTGCTGTTTTATGACTCTGCTGTAATCTGTTTCAGGATATAAGAGATATCATAACTGTTTACTATATCTAATGAACTCCAGTTCACGGGACTAATTCTCTGAAAGACATGATTGTCGGAATGTCAAGGCTTATTACCCCTTCATTTGTGGGTTTTCCCAACAGTTCTCCTCCTTACAATTATGTTTTACAAACAAAAGAAGATGCATCTTTTGTATTATGTGCAGGAAATTATTATGCAAGAATAGGCAAAGCACATACATTTCAAAGAGGCTATTCTTCCAAGGTATAAAGCCAAATATCTGATTTTTCTTTTTTTTTTAACGTTTTGAATGTTATTGATTTCACAGTCCTTTTCTGGCAAGAGTCAAGACATGATGCCTTAATATCATGTCCAAGCTCCATGTTTTGTTAATTACGTCCTACCTAGCTAAATGCCCCCTGTAGTTTCAATTAGACATGGTATTCTTCCTCACTTCCCGTCTTGATTATTGTGCACTGTTGCTAAGCACTAGTTAACAGTTGCCACATTTACCCAAAGTTGGCTGCATTTCAGTGGTCATTCAAAGAATTAAATACAAAACATATGGTACAGAACCGTACAAAGCAGGAAAAAAGCACTTTCAAAAACCACATGCTTAATATAAAAGGTACTACAAAACTGTTTATGTCACTGAAAGTAAAATCTTTACAGTCCTATGCCCACTCCAAATTTCCTAGAAACACTGAAAATTAGAGGGAAATGCATTCAAAAAAATTTTTAAGCTTTCACTAGAAGGTTTCCAAGAATATATTTTTGACATTATATTAAGCCCAGGATTCACTGTGTCAGGCTTCAAGGTGCAGACATTTTACCCTTTAAAAAATAGTTTAATTCTCTATATCTCATAGCAACTAATCAGAGTCTCCTAAATTAAGACTCCAAGTTTCTTTACCTTGTATCTGCAAAATACTTTGGACATGACTTGTTGAACTGCCAAATATCAATGCCAGTAGCTATGTGTTTCAGAAGACCTTGAACCAAATGTGCTTTTTAAAAAAATTCTAGGCAAACTTTTCACACAATCAGATCACCCCTCCTTTCATCTGTGATGTCCTCATGCGATCTTAAGAAACTGCACGTATTTTAATTATCCCAGTAAAAGCTCAGTAATCAGCTTGCCCATTACTGCTTATTACCTTTAGTATTACATCCTGGACTTAAAAACTGCCTTACTAAAAAAACTTCATTATTTATGATTGCTACGTTATCTACAGCCAAACCCAACCAATAAAAATCCCTGCTATGTACAAATTGTTTCTTATAGCTATTTTTTTCCCTGTTAAACACCTTAGGAAAAATACTGTTTTGCACAAACACTACTAACAGTAAGCAAAAAATATACACTGTATTTGTTATCTGTATTTACAGATCCTGAATTAAACCTTTAGGGCTCAGAATCCAGTCATTTAAACAGGTAGGCACATACTGAACATTATTCATTGACTTTCTGAAGCATTTTGTTCAGAATACATAAGAATACATGAGAAAAAGTTGCATATGTTCAAAATGTTAAAAATTAAAAATAACTAAACATTTCTTAACAGCTCTGAGAATACTCACACAATCCTTATCCCTTTGCAAAGAGGTATTTAACAAGCTAATCCTCCAGCTTCATAAGTGCTTTTGTACTCACAAGTAAATTCTACAGGATGATGTTTAAAATTTGTAAAGATTTTTTAATCCACTAGCGCATTGGTAATAAGTTTTTCAATCAACTTAAGACCCACCCCTGTTTCTCTTTAGAGGGCACATCCCTTAATAAAAACCAAACTTAGGTGTGCATTACAGTATTTAAAAGTGCTGAAAGCTTTAGCTGTCTCAGAAGCCACATGTATAACTATACCTGCAGCTGAAATATGGACCTATTGAAAGACTTCACCTTTCAAACAATATTTTTAAAAATAAAGGAAAGGAAAACTTCAGTAATTACTAATCAGGAAATAGGACACAACACTTTCTACTCAGCAGCCTTTTTATTTCCGTCTTTTAAAAAGCTCTTTGTAACAAGGTATCATTGAAGTATGAAGAATATGAAGTTTTATTTCAGTAATACTTAAAATACAATTCAGTGAAAAAGTTAAAAGATGCACCAGCTCAAAGTAAGGCAAAAGGAATAATGTAAAAAAAGGTCCTATCTTCAACTTATTCAAAGCAAACATGCTGACAAGCAGCAGACATGGGAAATCTTTTTCCACGGGGTAACTGAAAGAGTTTCCCGTACCTCAAACACATCTAACCATTGATAATTCCTAAATTTCAGAATATGGATAAATATTTGCAGGCTTGGGGCCTAAACAAACAGCAGCGTTTGGCCCACCCGCCGAGCTGGCCGAGATCCCATGGTGTACACAAAGTTTTCATCTCTCGGAGATTTCGGGGAGCGCTGGGAGGGAATGGCCGGACCCCGGCGGCACCTACAAGCCCCTGTGTCCATCTGTCAGCTGCGGGGAGCGCCGCCGCCTTCATCCCAGCCGCTTTTACCCCGCTCCACCTTTCCTTCCCACCGGCAAAGGAGCCGCGTCCATCAGCTGCCCCCGCGGTGGAAGCATCACGGACGGGGCGCCGATGACACCGTGTCTCCCGGGCACACCGCCATCCCTCCGCCACAGCGACAGCCCCGCATCCCCGCGCAGGGGGGACGGCGCCTTGTCCCGCCCTC